>CM029126.1:13611526-13734026 GCA_016859345.1 Istiophorus platypterus
AAGTGGTGGAAGAGGAGGAAGAGGAGGAAGAAGAAGAGCAAGAGGATGATGAGCAGGATTGTGATAGCAAAGCAGTGGAGGATCCTACAGATGAGGACAGCTCAGCATCGTACCTTCATTCACTTTCAGAGACATCTATCAATGAGGGGTTGGATGAATCCTTCTGTTTTCAAGATGACACAGATGATTCATTAGATTCTGCCTCCTATAATGGAGAGGAAGATGAACGTCTGTACAGCACTGAGAGGCATGCACAATCAATAGAACCAACACCAGTGGATGCACTTGATCCAACTAGCATCCAAACAGAGCCTGAACAGGGGTCTACCACTGATAAAGATCAAACTGAAACTCTGCAGACACAACTGAGCACAGACAAACTAGTGGATAATACCGATGCCATCTGTTCTTCTGAAGCCATCGCTGCCTGTGCTACGGACAACAATACAAAACCGAATCCTCTGGATGAACCTAAACCCTGTGATCCTCAGTCAGACCCTGAACAAGAATCTACCAGTGCAACAGCAAAATCTTTGCACGTCCAAGTGAGCACAGACGAACCAGTGGATCAACAGAAACTGTCATGTCCCTCAGAAGCAATTTCTTGTCAACCAGAGTCCTCCAGCAACCTGAGCGAGAGCGGGGGTGAGAGTGAGATGATAGACATCTCTGGTTCACTTAAACCTCTTGACGAGCCCAAAGACAGTGATCATGTTAGCCCTTCCACAACTCATGTTGTCATTCATGCTCCTCCCGAGCCTCCCGAGCCTTCTGACGACTTACACACCTCTCCTCCTTCTGCCACTTCCACACAGGAGACGACAGATCTTAACAGTTCAGTTCTTCTGGAAGAATTGACTGTGGAAAATCCCCAGATGAAAGATACTGATTTGCAACAGAGCAATGATTATTCAGAGGAAACATCCGCAGAAGAACCAGAGAGGGACTCTTTCAAATTGCTAATCAAGCCTCGTCATTATCAGCCAGAAAGTCACAGGACTGTTGGAGCAACTAGAATTGTATTAACAAAGTCTTTCTCCAGTAAATCTGATGTGCCCGGAGGGGCAGAGGCCATGTGGAGGCCCAGTACTCCCAGGGAGTCTGACGCTGAGCTTGACCAGAGGAATGGAAATGCCTCAGCTGATTCCATGAGTATGGAGTGTAGAAGTACTGATTCTGGTCCCTCTCTTAATATGGCCACTGCCACCAATGACTTAAATAAAGGTGTTCTCCTTCTTTCCTGCCCCAAAGACCCTAGTCCCAACCCCAGTAATATCCCTGTTTCTGTCTCTCCAGAGATACTCTCAGAACTTGCTGACAATCTGGCCCTGACTCCTGAACACGGCCCCAGTGACTCTGCCCAGGAGAACCTGAGGGAAAACACCCTGAGTACTGACGAGGGGACGTTGGGAGCTGTTGGATCACCACTCTCCCCCCTTGCCGTTTCACCGAAAAGGGAAAACTCAGAAACGGACACAAGCAGGGAGATGGATCCTGGAGCTGGAGCATGGTGTAATGACAGGATGGGGCTAGGGTTAGGTCAAGGATTAGGTTCAGGTGCTGAGTTCGGTGTCTGGGGAGAAGGGGTGTCTCTTTCACTATCTCTGGGGAAGAAGTACGAGTTAGAGGCAGAGAGTCTACTTATGTGTGACACAGAGGGCCAAAGCACACAGACGTCTGTGGTTCCCAACATGAGCAGTGAAGTGTATAAAAATTGTGACAATGATCTAGGTTCTGCTCTGGATGAAGAAGATAACAACAGCCTGTGTGGAAAGAGGGAACAGATGGCAGATGAAGAACTAGTAGAAGAGGGAGCTTCTGAATCCAACCTCGCCCACTGGAAGTCCATTGAGGAAATCTCAGAAGCTGGGGGAGGAGAGGATGGAAGCTCCAGATTCCCAGAGGACGATGTCAGTAATCTAAATCCAGACAACGATGGAGATAACACGGAGACAAAAATACAAGACACTTGGAAGAATTCTAACGATAACAATGACTCTGCGTTTGACTCTTTGGAGACAGCAGTGTGTGGAAGTCTGAATTCTCTGTCTGAGGAAGTGAGACCCCAGAGCGTGAGTGTCAGTGTTAGCGAGTCTGTGTCTAATATTCCACTCGAAGAGATGCCACCTCAGGTCTCTGACACTACTGCTGATGAAAAGCTTGAATCAACAGACAGTTCGATAAACCAGACATCAGAAGAAACACAGGCACCAATCTCAAAGGAAGGTGTCTCTACCATCTCAGTACCATTAGTTGAAACTCAAATGGAGCCAGATGCAACAAACGAACATTTAGATTCACCAGATAAGTCAGGATGTCACACTCATCCAGAGTCTCAGACAATCACTCCAGAGAGTAATACAGCATTTTCTTTGCTGCATGGATCCTTTGGTTCCTTTGTTCCTAAATGTAAATCTAATGATTCCGGACCAAGTAGAGATTATCAAGACAAGGTGGAAAATACTGATTCCCTGTCAGAACCAGAGACTGTGAAGCCTCAGACTGAATGCCTGGAAAGGGGTGACACGACTTTGAGACTTGTTGATGAACCAAAGACTAAAGATGACTTCAGAGGGCAGCAGTTTGTTCTTTGTAACTCAGGGGAAGAAGATGAGGAAGAGGCAGTGGAAGAGGCAGTGGAAGAGGCAGTGGAAGAGACAGTGGAAGAGACAGTGGAAGAGACAGTGGAAGAGAGAGATGAAGAGAGAGATGAAGAGAGAGATGAAGAGAGCAATAAAGAGAACAAAAAGGAAAGAAAAGACTCTCCTGTAGAGAATAGTCCAGAGCACTTTGCATGTCACACCCCTGAGGCAGAACCTTGCACAGATAAACCAATTGCTGCTAAGAAAGGGAGGAGAGGGAGACAGAGAAAACACAGATCATCCCAGAGAAGTAGTCATACTGACTCTAGCTCTGACTCTATTGATGAGCCAAAGAATGATCGTCCATTAAATACCACAGCAGATAGGTCAAAGGAGATGGCAGACAATTCTAAAACTAAGAACGGTCAAAAGGCAAATGACAAATCTTCATCGGTGAACTGCCAACAGAAGACATCTGGTACAGACGAAGCAGAATCTAGTTCACAGATGCAGGTGGATAAAAGTCCCAGTCCTGATGCCAAAAGTCCTAGCCATGGATACTGCAGTTCAGCCACACATACCCCAGAAAACCTTAATGCTGTGGAGGCATTGAACCAAAACCTACAACAGACACAAGAAGTGCTTGATAACAGACCACTATCTGATGGTCAGAGAGGAATTACAGTAGACATTAATGACAACAACATAGATACTGGACACAGACCACTCACCCAGGATACCATATCATGCTCACCTACTTCATCAACATCTCGTGATCCCTCCATCTCCCCTCCTCCTCGTGCCTCAAAAGAGATGGGAGATGATCTTCCCACACCTGTGCAGGAATCTCAACCTGCCCCCTCAGCTCAGCTACAGTCTTCACCATCCACATCCAGCACCGCTCCTACCCTTTGCTCTTCCCCCAAAACACAACAAGCCCCCGATTCCCAAATTCCTCCTAACGCCAACCCCAAAGAGGTCGCTGTTGTCCTTTCTACATCAGACACATCTGCTACGAGTGTCTCTCCACCCTCCTTGACCCCTGCCATGCCATTAAGCCTATCTCAGCCTAGCCAGGAATCATCTTCACCTGGGTCAGGGACTCAAGATTCAGCGTACGTTCCAGACTCTGCTTCCTGTCCCCAGTCTCTGTCATATTCAGAGTCTAAACCTAATTTCAACGCCCAGTCTCACAAACAAATCGAGCAAGATCGCACATGGAGCACACAAGACAGGTGCAGAGGTGAGTAGAGAAATGATTCCTACCTGTTCTGACAACAAGTGACAGGGCGCTATGCAAGTTGGGATTGTTATCAAAATGAACAATGTCCACTATATTTCCCTGGTCTGTCGGTTTGTGAGTTTGTTAAAATAGATTAAAAATATGTGCCAATAAATACAATTGTGATCAATTACTATGTGCTCTGTAAAGGTCCAAGTTTGGCTGAGGAGGAGACAGACAGTGAGGATGATGGTGGACTGCCACTACATGGTCACAGATCAGAGCCAAGAGGAGTCGCAGGAAACAGCAATGGATTGTTGCAGAAGGAGTCCGGTCCATCCAGCCAACGAGAAATACAGCCTTTCTCCGCCCACCAAATAACCGACAGACAGTCAGGCTGTCCAATCATTCAAAGCCACAAGATTTCCGACGAGATCGACCTATCCTTCAAGAACAATTGTGAGTTGCTTCTGTTGACTCCTGTGGAACAGAGGAACCCCCTATAATTTTTTGCTCTCTGTTGTACAATCCACCCATCTGTCTTTTGGCCTGTTTCCATCTCTCTCTCTGTAGAAACACAATCACTGTCACTCTGTCTTACATTTAGATGTGTTTGAATATGACTGTCTTAATGCAGCTGTGTTTTTCTGTCAGATAACCACACAAGAGACATAAATTCTCTGCATTATGTAATTCACTGTTTTAAATATGGATAACGCTTTCCCTAAGCTTTTCCCTATCAAAGTCAGTGGCACATAACATACGATGTAAAGTAGTATGACGATATAATTGAATTTATTTTCCCAAGGCGATTTCCATTCCCTGGTGTTGAGTAAATGAGCTTTTAGATTTTATAATGAACGCTCTTCATCAGTATAGCATTAATGAGATAGACTTAGTATTACCCTCATTACGTCTACTATGGTGATTAGTTTCTGTGGCAGTAAAGTACATGGTACACTTCATGTGTGTTGAATATGTGCATGTGTAGGTTCCATATTGGCTTCTGGTAATGAGTCTGAGAGTGATGGGTCAGTGCCTGAGCTAGAGGAGTCAGAGCCACTGAGGCCATCAGAGCCCCAGGTGAGTCTAATCATGCTGCTTGTAGGAAACATGAGTCAAACAGATTATTTAAAATCTATCATACTTTACTTATGATATTTTATAGCTTCAAGATCTTGACAGTGTTTTAGAAGTCTTGAGAAAACTGTTGAATTGAAGCATGTCAATTTTCAGTTGATCAAGTCTGAGAATCTTTAGGTATTTGGTCTTCTATATGGCAATAGTAGCACTGTTGCTGCTTTTTCTTTGGTGATATCAGCTAATTCGTAAACTGGCAAATTAGCAAAACTGAAATATGAAAATATCAGTCATTACTATAGTAAAGTGACAGATATTTACTTTTTCCTTTAGTCTCTCTCCTCTGCAGATGAAGGGCTGAACAGACCGAAACAGAGCCGCAGTGAGAAGAAGGCTCGCAAGGTCAGACGACTGAAAATAATGTTAAAGCTGCTTATGAAAAAAAAGTTCCTTTATTTTTTAAGTTTATATGACACCAGTATTTAATTTGTGCTATTTCGTCTTGTTTTCTTTGTATATGTATGTAGGCTATGTCTAAACTCGGTCTTAAGCCAGTCCATGGTGTGACCAGAATTACCATTAGGAAGTCCAAGAGTATCTTGTTTGTAATCAGCAGACCAGATGTATTCAAAAGCCCTGCATCAGACATTTACATTGTATTTGGAG
The DNA here is from genome assembly GCA_016859345.1 of Istiophorus platypterus. Classification (NCBI taxonomy): domain Eukaryota; kingdom Metazoa; phylum Chordata; class Actinopteri; order Istiophoriformes; family Istiophoridae; genus Istiophorus; species Istiophorus platypterus. Next base: position 13,617,077 of record CM029126.1, read on the forward strand.
AGGCAAAGGTAAGTCTTTCATTCTTTCTTCATTTTTTAACCTTCAGTACATGTACGGCAGTGCCTATCAAACTCTCCTCTCCTCTCCTCTCAGATTGAGGACCTATCTCAGCAGGCTCACAAAGCAGCTGCAGAGAAATTCAAGGTGCCTGTGACCTCTTCTCCCTTGGCCCCACCTGTCCAACCCAGCCTGACCATCAAGGAAGAGAGCGAGGAGGAGGAAGAGGAGGTACTGTCTAAACTATTGTTTCTGAACACCTATGTATCGCGCTAGTGTCGGTACAGCCCAATGTACTTCCCTGTAAATCTTTTATGCTGTTGTTAACTTTATCATTTATATCTCTCCCTTTCTTTTTCCTGCTTTCAATACATCAGGTGGACGAGGGAGGTCTTGAGCAGAGAGACATTGAGCTGGTGATGGCTCAGGCCAATGTGTCACGAGCCAAGGCCGTTCGTGCGCTGAAACACAACAAGAATGACATTGTGAATGCTATCATGGTGAGGAGGGAGGGGGAAGGAGGGAGCTGGAGAGGAAGAGGGTAGCGGGTGGGCAGCTGTTGAACAAAATAATGAGTCATAGCTTGTGAGTGGGGAGGAGGGAGGAGTAGAGGAGAAAGAGCAGAGGACAAATGACAAATACAAATTCTCCCCAGTAACTACCTCTACACCTCTGTAGCTCATCAGTGCACTTTCATGCCCACTAGGTGGCAGCAATAACCCACACTGAGATAACTGCAGAAGATGTTTAGGTGAAAAAAGTGATTTTTTCTTGATGGTGAGGGAAACATTATGAAGTTGCCTTAAAATCACTAGCAAAAGTTGGCCGAGTAAAATAAAAACACAGCCTTTAATCCAGACAGTTTTGTTCATTTAAGCATTATGATCTTCTAGACCAGCTCATGTTTGTATCCAATAGTTTTGAAGACACTGGCACATATTCCAGGTTAAGAAAGGAAGAGCAGAAATAATTTTCTTTATCTTCTGAATTCTATTTATTATTTTCATAGCATCACTTTTATTCATTTTCTCTTCTCTTTCTCCCGTCCATCTTCTTCCCCTTTTCCCTATAGGAGCTGACCATGTGAGTGGAGGACTATTTGAATCCTGACCCCCTTCTTCCAGCCTATAAAGCCTAAATGCCACTGACTCTTCTGTACCGCTGCTACTGTATGTTGCATCCCTAATACCTGCTAAATAAAGTCTGTTCCAACGTGAGTTGTGACTGCACCTCGAGATTGCCTTTAATGAAAAGATTGCAGATATTGTAGTTTGGTGTTCGAACATTAGGGGTAGCTCTTGTCCTAACTTACTTTGTCTTAACAAATTCTCAAGGTCTAAATTTAAAACCTGTTTTTCTTTCACTCCACCTCCTAGTTTTCAACTAGGAATTTAAATACAAAATTAAACATTGAGCAGAAAAGTTCTAAACTATTTATTTAACACTCTACCACCCAACCCCTATCCCTTTTCTTAAATTTTTTTCAAAAAATGTATAGAATCCCATTGGCCTGCCTGTGCAAGTATCCAAAAGCCAGAAGTAAATACTCAGAAAATAATTACTATTTGTCCAAATGTAAAATCTATTAAGTGTTTAAAATGTTGTTACCTTAAAGCTGAAAACAAAACAAACAAACAAATTCAATCTGCCATCACTCTCAAACTGACTGTTGTTTTCAAGCACTAACAGCTGGGAAACATACATGATAAAAGATAAGACTAAAACATGTTTTTTACTCATATCTCTATCTCGTACTACATGTGAATATACAGCATACCTGTATTTATATGGTAACAGATTGGAGCTTTAACATATGAAGCTGGTCTTGACATGCTGTTCATATGTATACTTTGAAATACGGGCAAAGCATAGACACATATTTTCTGGTAATGGTGTTGTTAAAAAGAAACATTGCTAACAGGCAACATTTTAAGATTGCCAGTACATATAATTGTTTTAGTTGTTTTGCAGAGGCAGTTTGTAGATATTAAAGTAATACTTATCCCTGCTATGTCAGTCTTTAATTGCAGATTAAAGATTTATGTGACTCTCACAATTACTCTGACCTTAAATACCAGATTTAAGAAAGGTCATTACTCAGGGTTTACATATGCAACTGCCTCCACAGGAGGGTTATACTTTGCCAGAAAACATGGTGCCAAAAATGATTGTATCATTATGAAATTAAGCTTTCATTTTCCTCTCTTTCTCACGCTCTAATATGTCACACAGTACTGATAACACTAGTAGGCACAGACAGATGCCAAATGCAATCCTGACAATCTATCAACTTTATTGTTTAAAAAACATTACAGTACTATTCACACAGCTGGAATGGTAGGGTTCTGCTTTAAAAAGTAGTGGCACCAACACAAACAAATAGCAAGCATGTTAAGTCATCACCTTTAGATTACAATGATTTTAAAAGGCCTAAAATGCAAATGTATATTGCCTATCCTTTTGATTGAATTAGTTCCCACTCTTACAAAAATACAAATGAGAGGCTATGATTTATTTATTGTGTGAATATATAAAAGTACTGGAGTTAGTGAATGAAATACTGTCACAATCAATGTAAATAACCATCAAAATCAAGATTATACAATCCACATGGTCTCTGGATATGCGTTGTTAGCATTGTTAACCAGTAGTGCTTCAGCACTGTATCTTACAAACCCCTTTCCAAAATCCCAAACATAGGACTTAAAGCCCAAGGTGCATCTCATCTTTCAGAATCCATACAAGATTGTAGTATGGGTCCGTACTATGCAAGAAGTGGTGCTCTCCTGAGTATTTTCCACAGCAGCGAAGGCAGACAACTTCCCTCCTGGAAAAAGTAATAAATGCCTCTCGTCTTGAGTCAAGTCGTGGGGATCTAGGCATCTTTAGGAAGCAGTTTTAGCTGGGAGGACGTTATTCTCAAAGTGCCCTTGGTTGGTGATGTTCCCTGCTGGGAAGTATCTCGCCACCACGAAGGAAGAACCATCTGATGCTGTGGCCTTACCGACACCAAGCTTTGTACTGCCCTTCCACACCATTGCCGTGAAATGGCCTAGGTAGAGAGTGAAAAGTGAGATTATAAATGGAGAGAAATTAAAGGTGGAAAAGGCAGGGGAAGATGAAGTGAGGAAGAAATAGGCTGTTAGGACACGGATGAAGCCAAGTATACGCACACTTAAGTTCCTCTAAATATTTACAGGCAGGGGAATCTTAATTTCCCTCTAACCCATCAATCCCAAACCTCCCCTTCTCCCTGTTCCCCTAGCAGCTTTCTTTTTATGAATCAGTGTGAATCAGTGTGATGGGCTAGTAGGAATGATCTGCTTCATGTGTGATTATGTTAAACAGACTCATGCACACTGGCGTCTGAGGTTATGGGAAACCATCTGGAGGAATTAGGAGAAACAAGGAATGACATGTGGGTTTAGGAGTGATACAGAGGAATGTGATTTCACCCCAGTTTCCCCATGACTGGTCACTGAGTCAGTCACACACTGACTGAGGTGTGACATCAACACAAGAATAACAGCAACCTTCCCCGTGCCTGGGTGAATGTGACACTGAGACACTGAGAAACTGCCAACGAGTGAACAGAAAATGACAGCGAGAAACAGAGCAAGAAACAACCACGAAAAGATGAGAACAAATGAGATGAGACTAGACAAGAAGACGTGAAAAAAATGAGAAGGAAAAAGTATCAAAAGCCCTGCACCAGACCAAGATCTTCACTATTTAATATCTCAAAAGACTAAAAAACTATGATATTGACATTGTACAAGGCACTACTGGGGAATTTTGGTATTTTCATTGAGAAATCATTTGAACTGTTTATTTTGATTGTCAGAATAGTTATTTATTATTTTGCTTTCAATCACCAAATCAATAAATCAACTAATTGTTTCACCTCTAAATAATTGAACGTGATTTTACATATATAAGCGATATCTTTATATACTATATTTTAATATACGAAAAATTCTAACCTTTTTTTTTTTAGGATTATCCTGATATGTAATATAGTCATTTTGTCCAGTTTGTTGTTATTATACTGTTGGCCAGAGGAAGTTTGCTGAGACGGACGGACAGAAACTCTCATGTTTGAATCTCACCAGTGCCGGAGGAAAATCCAGGGCGGTTGAAATTGTACTGTTTCACTTCATCATACCAGCGGTCTGCCACGTCCTTTCCTGCATGAGCACAGGGCAAAGTGTAACCTCAGTTTAAAGGACAATCAAATCAGTTATGTGTCATGCATATCAATCAGAGTGATAGCATTGTAAGAAGACTGTACCCTGCAGCTACAAATTCCTTTTTGGACACATGTTGTTTGCAGTGCTGCAATTTTGTCAGTCGATGCAGTACTCTAGGGGAAGTTTTATGGATCACATGGTCCTGCGCTGACATATTTCTGCAGTGACTCATGGTCTCAAACACAGTGTGAACCAGACGAGAAAAAAGATCCCAGCTGTTCACTTTAGGGGGGGAAAGTCAGCATGGAGCATCTGCTTTAAGCCCCACAGACTAAACTATTGTAGCTATTGAGGCATGTTATTCATTATATCTGTAGGTTCTACATACATTCAAGTACCTCTGGAGGACCAAAGAATTTAACTCTGGCTAAGTGTGAGACAAACGTATGAGCATAAGTGGTATGTTTAGTACGTGTGTACGTACCTGACTGGTCGTAGGATGCCCATGCCAGGTTCTCACCACAGCTCCCTCTACTGGACTCCATGCTGTGTTTCAGGATCCGCGTGCTGGCAAGACTTTCAGCATAACTGTGGAGAGAGAAAAAAGAAAGAGACAAATATTACTGCTCCAATTGCCCTTTTCACCTTTTAACTATCAATCTTGATACAGGCTCATTTCTGCACCGACTAGATAACCAGTTTGAGTGGTGTATACTTTCTAGCTCATTGCTCCTTCAGACATGGTCTTCTCAAAATTCTCGGTTTTTAAAGGCTCCCCACATTGTGCTGTCCTCCAACCCCAAGATAAACGGAGTGAAACGTCTTTATAAGACAGGGTTTAACTGAGTGGAAGATTGCAATATAAGCAAAGAAACCAGTTCCTCTCAAAACTGCTTTTGATATTTGATTGGTGTTAGACATGTAAAATTTTCATTTACTATTCTTCCTTAACTAATCCAATTTTATTTGATAGTTCTAAAGTTCAGGACTTAGAACAGAGATGATATTGTTGATGTAGTCACATATTTTGTGAATGATTTACTCCAGTTTACATTTGATAGTTCTAGAGTTCAATGTTTAAAATCTAAATGACGGTGTTGATGTATTGACATTCTTTGTGGATGATTTACTCGCACATAAATTATATATCAGGCACATTACTACAGGGACAATCTTCAACATCTTGGTCTGGTAGCAACTCAATCATCAGACTTTATATGCCAGTGAAAGAACAAACTTCTTCAACTCCACAAATACAAGTCCGTGAGCTTTGGATACTAAACAATATTTCTATCCTCTGTATATAAATCATTCCAAAGACATGCAGCTGTAAATGAAAGAATGATGCCTTAATCTTCTTCCTGGACAGGGGCAAAACTGTTGTGATTGGACAATTTTAGCAGGAGCCTTTACAAATGTCATTTGACATAGAGGGAGATGTGAATGCACCATTCATTTTCCAATGACCTGTGCTGCACTCTAAATGGTAGATAATCTCCAAACTCAGATATTTACAATCATATGTATTAACAGTATATGCATTATTTAAAGAGAAACCCGTAGTAATAGAGGTGTAGATTTTTATCGGTAAAGTTATTGCATGTTGGTGTTTAAGGTCTCTTTTAAAAAAAAAATACAACTGAAGAATAATATTTTTTTCCAACATGGATACTATTGTGCTTTTAATGTAACTGTACATTTTATATCAGGTTTCATAAAATGAAGGACCTTATGCATCTCAGTGTTGCTATTGCTATTGTGTCATTATACATGTTTGCAGAACTGGGCGTAATTTCAGAGTATTATGCAAGACAGTTGCCTCTGTATTTCCTGAAAGTATTAAACACATATGCGCTTACCCCAACAGGATACATACTCTTCTGTAACTTCTCAGAGTTTATTTGGAGTTAATGATTCAGAAAATCTGGAAATTGAGTTTCATTATATTTAAATGAAATCTTAACATGGCTGTAATAAGTGGTAATGAATCGTCAACATGATCTGTAATCACAATAAAAAACAAAGACCCTTGATATTGTATTATATTTTCTAGTTATTACAATTTACAGTCTAGACTGGAACTGTCCCTGTTATCCACAGCAGGCTGATGATGACTGGTATATGTACTCCCTAATTTTCTAATTTGATCTGTGTGTGCATTAGCCCACCGGGCAGCCTCTCTGCTCAGTTTGTCGCTCAGCTTCAGTGGAGGAGCTTGGTGCTTCTTCCTGTACTCATTATGGCACCGCAGCACCTCCTCAGCAAACTGTTTTGAGGCTGAGAGACAGAGAAGACACAGAGAGAAGGGTGACACAGCCAGAGAGAAAGACAAACTGACAAAGGGGACATGATGACGCAAAATGGAGGCTCGTACATGACTGCAGAGTACAAACTCGAGCTGAGTCTGAGCTGCACCACCCACAGACAGACTGACCTCAGACAGTAAGCGCTAACTCGATGACAGATGATGACAGACAAAGTAGAAAACGTCACACCCCCCCGCCTGGTGCCTATCACTCACTGGCCTTTTCATAAGTCTGGCAATCTCTTGAGTGCTTGCACACAATAGGCACATTCAAATGGTCACACAGAAGCAATACAAATACCTAGTTGCCAGCATTTACTTAACATGCTGCAACGTCAGTCTTCTCTAATAATCATAGAAAGCCGTATTGAGCTCTTACTTGAAGCAGCATTAATGGGGAAAAGCAAAGGGAAGAAAAAAGAAATTTTACTTGCAGTTCTGTGTATCTTCTCTGTTCTTTTTTTCAAAGATACCTCACTAACAGAAAGAGTAAACAAGGAAGCACCTACACTTACACATGAACGCACACAAACACACACAGTTTCACTGCGAGGAAAGTTCTAACTCGGGCCAAACTGATGCAATTAAAGTTAAAATTCTCTGGGTGCAGTTTCCACTTACCTGACTTTCCCATGGTGCTGACACAGGAAGCCTTTCAGTAAGATCAGTAACAAGCTGCAATGAAAGCAGCCTCTCCTCTGTCCTGTTCAGTTCCTGCTCTCTTTCTCTGTGGCTCTTACTCCGTTGCTTGCACCCCCCCCCTTCCTTTTAGTGCTGTCTAATGCTGGTCCTCTGAAACAACTGTTAACATTTTTATTTTGGACCTTTCCCTCAATTCCTTTCACTATCTGTGATCATTACACAACATGCTTCCTCCACAAGTCTTGTTTGACTTCATTTAACACAACCCTCCTGCCTCTCTTTTATCCAAATGTCTTACTATCAGCATGCCTTGACAATATCTCAATGGCCCAGAGGAGAACACACCCACTCTATCTATACTTTCCTGCAAATGAAAGGGGAGCCCCTGCAGTGGTTGGTGACATCATCTCTGTGAGACACAAGTCCATATATGGCTCTGTGATTTTTTTTTTCTCTGCAATTTGGTGGCTGGAAAGAATGCTATTCTTACCAGGAATAGCCCAGATAGTGGCTTTTCTCACAGTCTACACCATCATTATGCAGCGCTGTGCCATAGTTACTGTGCCACCGAACAGAGTGCATCATGCTCACTAATATCTCTGAACTGACCTATCTGATATCACTCATATATACTTTCGCTTTCACTACAGCAGAGATTTTCTAAGTGTTTAAATCTTCAAGGGAGACTTTCCATCTCTAGCTTTCAGTTTTGTGAAGTTACTTCTGGATCGATAAGGTATCCCATTTCACCCAATGATTCCTTAACCTCCATTCTGGATGAAAAAGCAATGATTTAACAACATGCCTACTGCTGACACATGGTGAGAGGCAGCAGCATCATTCATCATGAAGCAGAACAGGTTTCTACTATTTGTTTTGTCTTTATGAAGTATGCCACCATCCCTTGTTTAATGGTATTTCCAAAAGGAGATATTTATCTTTTAAAAAAAAAAAAGACACATGTTTTAACAAGGGCAAGAATGGTGTGTGACAGAACCTCATGATGGATTATCACTTACTTTATTCCACAGCTCATAACTCAGCTTTTAAAGATGTCTCTCCAGTTTTTTTTTTTTTTTACAGGCTATGCATTGTATAAGTAAAGAATACTTAAGAAAAACACTCTTTTCTTACACCCTGCCTTGCTGTCATGCAACTGCTTAATGTGTGACAGTTGAATGCTGAGGCTTTACTGGCTAATTTGCCAGTTGAGTAAGACTTTATCTACATTTTTTGGAATCAGTAAACTCCCTCACTATGTCCACTGCGTTAATCTCAGATACTGCAGAATGTGAACGTAGCCAACCTTTACAGCAGGTTAGAACAACTACTGAATGGATTGTCAAGAATTTTTATACAGGCATTCATAAACCCTAAAGGCGGAATCCTATCGACTTTGGTGATCTCTTGATTATTCCTCTAGCGCCATCATCAGGTCTAAATTAAAACTTGTCCAATACTTTGGTAAAGCTCAAAAAGAAGCCAGATAATCACTGCCTGAATTGCTGATGCTGCATTACAAAACAGAGTAGCAAGAAGAAAAAGTCTAAAGAGAGAGAGAAAAAAAATGTGGTAACATGTAGACCTGTCTATGTAAATTACTGCCATGCCTCCTTGCATTTCCCTTTTTTTCTGAGGCACAGTATAAGACTTCATGAGTCATTAGTTAAAAATATGAAATTACATACAGTGGTAATACAGGTTCCAGTTATGTCAGATAATGCACATTTTCGTTCCAGATGAAAAGAAGACTTCAAACCTGGGAAATCTAAAAATTTGTGTTAGTTATACAAAAGACAAGGCTGGGGCTGGAAATATTTCCTATAGGGTCAACCACTAACTTAAATCCACTCCATTTATTAAAAAGGAACAATCATACTTGCTTATATGTTTGTTTCATAGTATCTTTCACACAAACTTACTAAATGCTTCTATATAAGTTTTAACTCAGAGCAATAGTATTGCATTGTGTTGATTTTTGGTTACTTTGCCACCCCCCCTCTCTGTGATCCTATTTCATGTAATTATCTAATTTGCCACAAGGTGGGACTATAGGCAAAGACACAGAATAAGGAAGTGGCTGGACTATTAGTATCACTTAGTGCAACTAATGACATCTTGGTTTCATAATATAAGTGGACATGATGGGATTCATGTGAAAAGTCAAGCCACTTGATTTCTCATTAACTGGATAGTGCTATCTTAACAAATTGATTTCCTCTTTTCCTCCTCCTACCATCTGCAGGGTGACTGGACAGCTGGAAGAAGACACTAACATAGTGGTCTAGAGACACTGAGACTTTACTGCCATACATCTTAATTCATAACAATCGAGATAGCTGCATGTGTATTTGTGTGTATATGTTGTGCGAATGTGTGTATTTGTGTGCATGTGTGCACATGTACCTGGAGGAAGGGTAATGTGATTTATAGACAGAGTCTCTTTTAGAGGGACTGTTCAGACATTGATCCATGCAGATATTACATCATTTATCTCTGCACATTGGCTATATCTGCTGTACTTATTGCTTGGCTCCCCTCCCTGTCAGCTGCAACATCGTTCCTTCGCTTCTCCTCCCCGTCACTTTCCCTCCGTCCCTCATACCCTCCCTCCATCCCTCCAGTCTGTAATTTTCATTTTTTCTTCACCTGAAGCCCTTGATGAAAATCTTAAAGCAGATCCCTTATAAGAAGAAAGGAACACTAAATTCTTTCTGGGCCAGAAAAAATAATTTTCCATCATGAATTTTCCGTCATGACTGCAGTGAATGTGGATTTATGGCAACAGAAATGTGAAATAACTCTAACTGGGGCTGTAAGTGCACTTAGTTGCATATAATTCCTCTTCAGCAGTCCCAAGAGAAAGGTGAGGACTTTTTAATAACTCCTTCCATTCACCTCCATCCTCATTAAGCGGTCTAGTCGAGTGAAAATGCAGAGACCTACTGAGAGGGTGTTGAGAGGATTGATCTCAGCTGAGAGAAAAAGAAGTGAGGGGGCTGCAATTTTTCGAGGGAGTTGTTGGAAGCTCTCCCTCCAGAGCTCCGCTCCAGAGTTTGACACATCAAGAAGCCTTTAATGGTGTCATTAGTGCAACTGTTCCACCGAGGATAGATGATTCTGTGGGTTAAGAGGAGTTAATCACCTGCCAATCAAACCTCATCAAGCTGCCTCTATGGATGAGGCGCTATACAAATCTCATCATTTTTAGGGAGCCTTCAATTAAGTTGGTATAGGCAAAAAGGCACATGCAGAAAGGAGAGAGCGACATGTTGAGGAGAGGGCAAGATGGGAAGGAAGGAAAGGAAGAAAGACAGGGAGACAAAGACATTAAGCAGGGCCGGACGACTCCTGTCTGACACTAAGCAGCAGAAATGTAATGTCTTAAAAGGCCATCACAGTCAATAAAGTTCTTAATGTGCTTAAAGCAATTACTGTGTCCGGAGAGGAGCAGAGTGCATGCAGGATATTAACCTCAATAACCTGCTCTATCTGCTCCATAATTAAATTATCCTCACATCCTAATTCTCATACAGATACACTTGTACACACACACATGCATTTATGTACGTTCACAGGATGTGTGTGTCTTGAACTGTATGTCTGCTGATATCCTGGCCTGACAAGAGAGAAGAAGAAGTAAAAAACCACACAAATAAAAGTGAAAGTAAAGGACTGATGATGGTGTGGGATCTCAGCGCTGGAAATAAAGTTCTGTGTGACCCTGATGTTGATTGAGGTGTTATGTTCAGACAACTGCTATAACTGTCTGTCAGCATCCTGTAGGTTTACACGCAGATAAGCAACTTTCGGACAGTGTCGCAATTTATTTTAAGTTTCATATATTTTCCTAGAGAAGAGCTCATATTTAGAACTAATTCTAGGAATAATGGTAACAGTGTTTAACTTGCATGTGGAGTCAATCAGAACAGTCAGCAAATTCAACATGAATGGATATGATCACATTTCCAACTGTACATAAACAATGACTGTTTATTTAAGTGGTTTTAAAATGAACTGCTCTTTCAAGGAAATACCTCTTGATCGTAACAACTGCTTATGAACTATGAATCTCAACTATTGTCTCAGAATTATGTCTCTGTTTCGCGGGTAATTTGTACTATATTACTTAGTTCTTTCAAGGAAACGTCAAAGAAAATGAGATTGAATTTAAGTCATACGGAATACCTTTGTGCTCTTCCACGTATTTGTACACATTTTCCATTTTCCTTTTTGTTCTCATCCTGTACATGTCCTAGCTGACATTTATATCTACTGCCTCTTTCTTTTACTCTCCTTCTTTTTTCATTCTGTATTATGTATAATCTCTTTTAAATAGTAATCTAAAAAGCTCTTAAAGCTCATTTAATTTTGTTTACTAGTTGTCATACAAGATGTTATTTACAGAGCCAGAGAGACAGCTTGACACTTCGGATGCTAATTATTACTTCTGAAAATAACTAGACACCCTTAAGCACTATGCATGGGCCCCCGATGAAATTTTTCTCAGCATCTGGAACAGCTGTTGTGGTTGGACTGGGCAGCAAGCTAATTTAGTATTTTCTGGATGGTGCCTCTTTGGTTTATTTTACTGTCGTATTTTTACTGTTAAGTAATGTTTTCTGATCTTAACTTTGGAATGCGGAACTACTGCTTTGGGTCAAAATATATAAAAAAGCTAAGAATACAATAGAATGAGATTTGTGAGTATGATTGTGCTTGTGAATCTGTGTGTGTGTGTGTGTGTGTGTGTGTGTGTGTGTGTGTGTGTGTGTGTGTGGTTTGTTTTTTCCTGTCATAGGCTTGGCTTTCAGACTAAAAACAAGTTAAGTGGGGACAACTTGTCCAATTGGTGATGTAAGCTGTGTCCTCAATTGAGAAAAAGCTGATTTTTGTGTCAGTGGCAAAGGGCTAGGTTAAGGTTAAGTTACGGATAGAGTTGGTAACTGGTGGTTATGATACGAGTTAAGTAAGTCTCCAGGAAATTAAGACAAGTCCGTGTGGTTTCCCCAAAAGTGAAAAGGTCAACATGCGTATGTGTGTGTATCTGTGTGTGTGTGTGCGTGTTTGTGTGTGTGAGTTTGTGAGTGGTGTGCATAGTTTTTCATGCTGAGGAGGACTCCGTTACTGTTGCGAGACGATACAGGAGGATGGGCTGTCAGGAAAAAAGGTGTTAGCCCATCAGCAGACTGTCAGCATTTTCGCACACTCTCAAACAGAAGCATAAAATACAGCCATCAACTACTGACTAAAGCAGGGATGGGGATAGGAAAGGTATTTTTGCCAGTGGTCACCGCTGGCTCAGTGCATCCACCATTATTATGCCCACACATCCAAGAACGCATATACAATAAACTTATGAATATACCCTCCTGTAAGCCTTGTCATATGAGAAATGGCTTCTCACCCTGTAGTTTTTAAGCTGTCATGATGAGCAGAGTGTGAATATTATGAACCGAGGTTTTTTTTTTTTTTGCACTGAATTTAATCAAATCAACTGCTGCAAACCCTGCAGGAATTATAGCTTAAACCACATTACAGCGAGTAAGCACTTTCAGAAAATTCATACATACAGTATGTCCTTGAGGTATTTGAACATCACGTGTTAATGAATAATTAATGATGAAAATAGTAACCTCTGAGCAGAACTGATTTTCAAACACGCATCACTGCACTTTAAGGAAATATCTCAATATGTTAACTGGAAGAAAAGGATGACATGAAAAGAGTATATGAGAAACTGCATCTATGCCTCACTCTGCTTGCTCAGTTCTGTGAACTGAAAGCCTCCCCATGTCACTGAATACAATTAACTAGGTAGAGAAAGTGAATGCATGGACAACTTGCTGATACACAGGAACTGTAATCATATCTGGGAGGATGTGCTCTTTGGCACCATAATGCTACCTCTTAACAAATATACAGACTTTTGATTGGATTTAATGATATCTGACTATTGCAGCTTGATTAGATTAATTTTTAGTAGGGCGCTTTTTTCCTATGAGATATATGAGATATATTGTATATTTAAATCCAATATAGTATATCTCATTCATTCAGCCTTAAAGATATGTAGAGATGGATACAATAAAGTTACAGTGCAAACATATACGTCTGCAAGGATGCAGACTAGCACAACCCTGCTGGACTTAAGCAAATTTTTGTTTGCTATCTGGCATTTTAGTGAGGGTTAAAGTCACTGGATAGCTCAATACTACATTTCAGTACTGCTAATATTAATTTTATTTGCTCTCTGTGTGCGTCCTCTCTCTTTCTGTGGACATGGATCATAGAAAGAAAAGGAGAACAAACAAAAAAATTTAATATGAAGTGAAAATGCATGACCATAGCCCTGAGGAGAAGGACAGCATGTGTGTGTTTGTGTGTATGTCTGTGTCCATGTGTACATGTGTGGGAGACATAAAGAAAAGAACCATGTCTCTCAGAGCCAAAATGAGGTTGGGGAATTAAACAGAGCACTTTTGTTCCCCTCAATGAAAGTAGCTCTCTCCTCATCACAGGAGGACATATGGGGTGTGAAACAAAGCCACCGGTTGACGACAGGGGGAGAGGAATCCTTGTGAGCCTGAGGAGATGACAAAAAAAGGAAAAAAAACAACAGCCTGAAACCGGGTTAAGGCAGAATCGGTCAGAGAAATTGCTCGGGAAACTCAAGGAGTGGCGTCAACGTAAACTTAAATGAAGAAACTTCCTGACTCTCTTCCATGGGAGTGAGTGCCAGTGTTTGACCCATCCAAACAAAAAAACAGTGATTCTGTCAAACACTGACGGCCTGCACAGCATGTTCTGACACCGTTGAGCACAATATACAGTGTCCACCACACCTCACTCCATCACTGGGAATGTGCTGATACACCAAAGCTTGCACACCTGCAGACATATCCACACAGCGCACACGTACCCATATGCTTGCACACACACATTAACAGCTACATGCACAGCTAAGACAAGGTGGTAGACAGTCAGTGTGGAGATAGATGGGGGAGGTAAATAGGGGTGTCATGGCAGTGTGATGGAATGAGGCAGAGGAGAATTCATCCTGTGTTTCCTCTAGCCTCTGTCCCCCTGCTGACAGCATCCTGAAATAGGGCCCACTGTGTCTGTATATATACCTATGTGTGTGTGTGTGTGTGTGTGTGTATGTGTGTGAGAAAGAGTGCATTTCTCTTTTCAATGTGCTTTCTCCTTTTTCTCTGTGCGTGTGTTTTCGACTTCTAAGTGTCTGTTTCCTCCTCTGTGTGTTGTGTATCTCCTAAGCTCTGGGAGCTGGATGAAAGCGGCCAGTGTGGGGAGAGATAGAGATAACAGTAGAGAATGAGTGAAAGAGAGAGAGAAAGAGCCCTCTGGGAAAATGAAACATCCTTCCTGTTTCGTTTTTATGTTTAGCCCTGGTTTGAATTGGAATCCCATTGGGCCAGTGGTCAGTAAAGTGTTATTAGATCCCACAGAAGAACTGTCTGTGTTCCGTACCAGCTGGCAATACCTGGGGGTAATCATTTAAATGCAGTTGCTGCTAAATACATTTAGCATATGTTTTCTCATTTCTAGCTCCAGTGGGACAGGTTTGGGTCATTCAAATGCCATCTTAGTGAAGAAAAAGAAGGACAAGAAATAATAAGAAAATATCCTTTGGATGTGGGAGAATGCTGCAATGGTGGCAATCCCATCACATGAATGCAAATCTACCTACTTTTTAACAGCGACTATAAAATATAGATTTAATTCTCTTCAGTGCGATGTTCCACCAATACTCATTCAAAATACAATTTCATTATCAGGCAGTACAGCAAAAATTCCCTTTTTCTCCTCTCCATCCGACCTATTTGGTTCTGACTGTAACTTAAAGACTGACGGTGGTGTTAATATTTTTTTCTGTTTGACAGGCACGGCTGCCCACTTAGGATGTACATATTGAAAAAGCCATCAGTGTGGCTAAAAAAAGGCTTAGACAGAGCAGCTAAAAACTTTAAACACACACACACACACCCTATGGGAGGAGTAGCAAAAATTGACTTTAGGCACTGCTTTGGGAAAGAATGAAAGATCATTTTGTTCCGCATATATGAATACATATAAATACAAATTTTGGGTTCTTTATCAACAGGTAGGTACACAGAGCACAGGTAGCAGTAGAGAGCGTTGTTGGCCAGACTGCAATGGTGGTGCCAGCCCTACAAATGCGAATGTCTCTCACTGACTGATTGAGTGACTAAGTGCTGACGTTACAACATCGGCCGGCTGGCCAAGTTTTGGAGTTTCTAATGGGTCATCAGGTGGCGATTGCGGGAAGTGTTGCAAACGTGGCGCCTTTGTAACTAGATTACTGACTTTTCAGACTCCTTAAGCAATTTTATTATTTTTCTTTTTTTTTTTTATTACAGAAGCAACATTTCTATTGACTTTTTGGACAAACTTTAGCTACTTTCCTCAGATGAGAGTTGCCAGTATTGCTCCACAAATACAAGGTTGGGTGTTCCCTCAACAGACACATCTCTCTATGGTCTCAGAAAATTGATTACACGGCATCATTTTACTACTAAATATAGCCAAAACCACAGCACACCCACCTACGTGTGTGGTGTTTCTATCAGATGACGTTGCACTTCTAAAATCAGGATTTTAGAAGTGCAAAGCAGCAACTTGGAAATTTCTTCATATATGTAGATGTTAGCACAGAGAGTAGGTGAGAAGTAACAAGATAAAGGTCAGTAAAGCCAAATACTAGGTTTGGACGTAGTCTTGTTTTTGTATGCAAGGTTTCCATGGTTAACCTTGTTTACTGGTTGTCCAGGTCCGATTGGGTTTAAGTGACATGTTTCTAATTTCGCTGCCATGTACCTCATGCAATCAAATGGGGGTTTAGCGCTGTCGATGGAGCTCTGTATGCTTGTCAACCCCTGTCATTTAGAAAGCTAAAAATCAGTGAGGTACTGTTGTGCAAGGCAGTTCTGATATCCTTATCTTCCTCTTCTTTCTTTCTTTCTTTCTTTCTCTCTCTCTCTCTTGTTCTCTCTCTCTCCCTTTCTTTCTTTCTGGATCCGTCTGCCTGCTTTTGTCTCCTAGAGACTCTCCCTTTCTCTCCTAAGGGATAAAGACCCTCCCAGTCTTCAGCTCACTGAAGCCTGTGTGGAGTAATTAGAATTAAAGTATTAGAGTTAAAAAGGAGGATTTGAGTCTGATTATGATGAAGGAAACTATAATCCAAATACTCCCTAATGGGTTTCATAAGATTTCAGTCAGTAAACCATTCTTTCAAATACAAAAACCTAACCAGACAAAACATTATTTTCTGCTGACTGTTTGAAGCTGTGAGTGTTTGTTTTAGGTGTATGTGGACATATATAGTATACAACTATATGTGTGTCTGCATTGTGTTATGTGGGTGTGTGCGCTGGTGGCTGCTAGTGAATGGGTCTCATCTATCTGCCTTTCTCTTGGCAGTGAGGCTGACTTTTCCTCTCGATTAAAAATGAATGCCCCCTCCCTTCTGCTCTCTGTCACTTTTCTTCACTTCTGCTCCTGCTCCTACTCCCTCTCTTTTTTCTCCCTATATCCTCTTTATTTTCTTCAAGCCATCATTATATATCAACCCCCCCCCCCCTATCCCAACACACACAAACATACACACAGACACACAAACACACGCACACAACACACACACACACACACACACACACACACACACACACACAAACACAAACACTTTCTTCCCTCCTGGCTTCTCCTGACTGTCTCCTCATTCTCCGCGACCCCCCCTCTCTTTCTGAACATATTTCATCAAAGGCGTCTTCACAGGTAACACTCACCCTGATCTCATTAACTGCTAAGCATAGAAGACTTGAAAGAACACACTGTCTCTAACACGCACACGCACACACACACACACACACACACAGACACACACCGCTTGTTGAACCCTAACAGTAGCATAGGACAAGAGAATCAAAGACAGGAACCTTCGGAAGGATCATGTATAATTCTTAAACTGAGGAGAGTTATAACATTCTAATGATTCCAGGCTATGGCTCTGAGATAGGCCTTTATATTGGCTCTGTGTGCGTGTGTGTGTGTGCGTGTGTGTGTGTGTATACCGCCCCCTCACTCAGTCTCTGTCCAGTTAGCAGTTATATTAACCTGGGGTCTCCCTGCTCTCCCGATCAGCGTAACCTCATTAACTCCCATTAAGTCTCATTACCACCCTCGTGAGGATCGTTACCACTGGCTTTATCTCATTTCCTAAACACCACTGTATGCATTCTGTGGATGTCTGTGGGTTGCAGCACAACTTTTGTGGGTAACTGCGAGTTACCATGTGTTTCGCTGGAGGTTGGACCAGGTGCGAATGGTGGTTTGCCATTGACAGTAATTGAGCAATCCACTGACTCTATAAGACGAAATAGAAAACAGAAACAGTTTTTTCAGGCATGAAGGGCAGAGTGTAAAAACTACCAGAGTGGGGGCACTAGAGTGACAGCTTGACACAGAGTCAACTATAATTATACATGACTGCCAGAGTGAAATATTCAGCAGTTTGTGGTCATGGGAATGAATTATATATTAACTACCGTCAGGAGGTCTAGTCCGGAGTTGGATTTGATGTTGTAGGGTCTGAGAGGCAGTGGGATCTGGAGTAAAAAAGAGTAAAAAAAACACATAAAAGGGTCTGAAGTGATTAAGGATGAGGAGGGAGGGCAGATTAGATTAGACAAGGAGGAAGTTAGGTTTTATTCACTGCTCACTGAGGTCTGTAATGTCCACAGGTGCATGGACGATGTATGCCAGTCACTGCTGACTTGTAGCCTCTGGGTGGATTTTTTTTTTTTAATTATATATTTTATTCATAATTTTTTAATTTTAGTTTTCAATATGTTTTTCCAGCACGTATTCGGTAGTTTCAGTTAGTATTTTCGCTCCGGCCATTCAGAGGTCGCAGGTTAACCACTATGATGTGATAATCCTCTGCGCGAAAGAACCGAACAGATGATTCTGCTTCCAGCTTTTTCAGTTTCTGTTCTCGATTTATTGTGTTTGACAAGACATGTTTTTTCAGTGAAAAAAGTAAAATGTTCATCAAAACTGAGAACAGGTCTGTTGAAATCTACAAAGCTAATTCAGACTGTCAGTTGCACTTGTGATGCCACACTCGCTTGTGACACATTCTACTTGCTGAAATTTCAAGCACTGCCTTTGGAATAAGGTGGCGTGTTTAAGCTGTCAAAAGCCTCGGTTACACCCCTGGTTTGCCAGTGACGCTTCTTTATGGCTCAGTCTGTAACCAGCACTGCCACAGTTGCAGCTGTTACTGCTGCTGCACTCCTGCATTTCATCAATGGCCGGTGCCTGACCCGCACTTATGAGGTTTCACAAGATAGATAGTACTCTCAGGGGCTTTAAGGTTTCTAATGTCATGGTCATGTGGCAGCTGACACACATAAGATCCCACATAATATAGCTGATGTCAGGCTCTGTCTCTAATGTGGCTTTTTGATTTGAAAGCAACATTGTTTAAACTATAAGCTTTAAAATCCTTGAAAACATATGGTAAAGTAATAGTATTTCACCGTAACATTAAAATTCAAAGACAAAAAACACTTAATTTTTAACAGTTCAACACTCAGAAGCTCAGCTAATCTGCTTCATCAGGATTTTGTGTGTGTGTTCTGATTGAAATCAACTGATTTAAATATTCTTAAGTTCAGATTTCAAATAAGGAGTATGTGGCTAAATGAGCCCTGCCCACTTCAAACCACAGGAAATATAGAAATGTGTCATGGGAAATAACTAGATTCCAGGACTAGATCAAATTTTTCTTTGCAGAGAGTGATGAGGTCAGAGCTTTTCCCCTATCAACTCAGCAATATGTACATACAGTATGTGAGAAAGCATTCAGCCAAAAATAACCTTAAAATTCTCTCTAAAAAAATCCTTCATCTTTACTCAGCATAAAAACAAACACAGAAGTTTAAATATTTTATTTCAATTTTTTGTTGTATGATAGTTGTTTAAGGGTCCTGCACACACATACAAGTGTTTTCATTTCCTCAGTCCGATTAGGCCTCTTTCCAGGGTTAGTTTTCACGGTGTTACACAGAGAATGTGATGGGTACCAAACTGTAATTGCTAATAATAATGATAACAGGCAAAACTAGTCAACCCCAGTTTGTACATGCCCACACAGCCCTAAGAAGAGGTCTATCAGGCATCCACGTATCCAGATTCCTAACTCCTCAGTGTCTCTGTAGTAAGGCATACATCAGTGTAACCGGTGGACTACTGCTCACTCATTCAGTCAGGTTTTATAACCACAGTGGTTATACCCACATAAAGCTGAGGCCATGTCCGGATTCTGCTCTGCATTGGCAGAAAAAGAGACAGGACGGTGTGTGTGTGTATGTATGCGCACGTGTGTGTGTGTGTGTGCGTGTGTGTGCCTGTGTGTGTGTGTGTGTGTGCGGGCGCGTGTGTTTGCGCGTGCGTGTGTGTGTGTGACGTGCATGTGGAGTGAAGTGTGTTACAAGGAAAGATTGGATCTGACCCATTAACTTTACAGGCCACTCATTGAGCAACAGCGCAGCAGGGGTCAGTTGGGAGATTTCCCTGTAAATCTCTACAACGATCGCAATGCTGGACCAGGGAACGTGAGGGGAAAAAGAGAGAGAGAGAGAGAGAGAGAGAGAGGGGAGCACAGCTTGCAACACAGCTCCTGACTATGTCCAAAGCCAAGATAAGTTTCACCAAGGATATCATCTGCTGCCAACCAGCCAGCTGGACTTTATTTTCTTCCGTTACTCATTTAATCACTCTACAAAAAAGGGGCTTTGACAGCTTAGCCATTTTCAGAGAAAATGATGAGAGTGTATGGGGGCTGTTTTTTTAGCCTGCTTCTCTCATGTTTCTGCCTTGAGAAAAGACTGTTTTTAGATGTGCCTTTCTGGCTGTGTTGGGTCATGGCCGGCAACCCAAAACATAACCTCAAAAAGATAGCTAAGGGGGCTGGTATGACGACACTGTGTGCCTTAAGGAAAACACAAACAGCAGATGTGTTGTGTGGAGAACTGAAGCGAGAAGAGGGAGAAATCACTGTACCAGACACTGGCCTCAGACCGGGATGTTTCTCGCTATTCTTTTTTGCCCTGCGGCACTGCAGCTCCTCGGCTTGGTCACACCTCAGATCCAACCACCTCTACCTGCCAAGCCCCTGCAGTACTGTGCAGCCATTATCTAAAACACCCACTCCCTCTCTATACCATCTCCCTCTTTCTTTTAGACGTCATATCTCACTCAGAAACAAACCTTTCCTTTGTAGATTATTAATAATTCAGCCCTCTTGAACATGCTCTCCACTGAATAATTGTTACAGTTAATCATGTCTCTGATAATCCATTACCTGGGGAGCATCTGCTCTGATAACCCAATCACTGTAGAAAACATACATCAGTTTTTCTTCCTTCAACTCAGCTCTCTAAGGTCTAAGTGCCACTGTGATCACAATTTATTAGAGCCACTTTTAAAATAGCACAAAACAAACATTGCATTCAAATCTCGAGAAGTGCAACTCAAAATCAATCATTTTGTTTACATAGTACAATGATCTAGAAAGCAGGATGCTGTTGTATCAGTGAGCCTTACTTCAGGCACCAGAATTCATTAGCATAGACTTGTGGCTCTAATGCACCCTGCGTTTTGCTTAGACAGTCAGATATTGCGCAGTGCAACGCCAATCATGGTAATGGCTGCGGTCTGGGAATACTGGACGGTCCAATCATTGCCCTTGCCTTTTTCTAGACTTGACATTTGATATGTGATTACAACTTCCATTCAGTTTTGTTTTGATCACTAGAAAATCACCCACTGTTTTTGAGGCTTGATTATTTGATGTGTAGCTCATGAGAACTGCAGTGCTTGTCTGCTACTCACTGAAGTTGAACTCAAGTGCCTGGGCTGTTACTGGTTGATCTTTGAGTTTGGATTTGGAGGGCAATGAACTCTGGGTCAGTTACAGCTGACCATTCGATATGGGAAAAACACACTTCCAAAATAAATGATAACTCCGACCTGCTACATTTACATTAAAATATAGCTCGTTTTCCATCAGCCTGTCTGTTGCTTGCTTTTGTTTTTATCTACTAACCCCCCCCCCCCCAACACACACACATCCATGAGCATCACTCTTCTTTAGGCTGCAGGATCTTGTGGGAGGAAGAGTTAGCGAGTAATTGTTTACCGAACAGCAGATTAATTGCTGTTAAGGTCTCAGGCTAATAACTGCCCAAGAAACCAGATCAGCGACTAATTTCATGACATTATCTTGTGCATGGGAGTATGTGTGCGCCAGTAAAATACCATTTTATTTGTGTCACATGTAAACACACACACACACACACACACACACACACACATACACAGTCACACCAGCACACACTGGCCACTTAGTGAACCAGCAGAGCAGAGGGAGTAATTACAGTGTAGGACAGGTCACTCAGCCTGCGGTTCACCTCAACCCTGAAAACTGAAGCTATTCTGGACCTCTGGGAATTAAGAGGGGCTGCACTGAGAGGCCAACTTCAGTTACAAGGCTAAGAACATTAATTACTCATAGGGCAACACAAGAGTGCAGATTAGACTATAATTGGTGGGTTTGCCTACAAACTCCATGAATCAGCAAGAGCTTCTACTTACCCCCATATTAGTGACTGATTATAAGGATTGGGTTTTTTTCAATCCATTTGCACAGCAAATAACCTCCTGTTCATAAAATTGTGTGTTTTTTGTTTTGCATACATGTCAAAGTAATTACGCGCTTTGTAGAGCATGTGAATTTTATGGTCATATAATGGAAATTACGTAGGGAAAGTGAGGAGGGGGTTGGGGACATTCCTGCACGTAGTGCAAACTGTGACCTAGACTTGGTCTGGATAGTGTGTTTGTAAAGTGTTACTACTCCATTGAACTGTCAGTAATCTCATTCTTGTATGAACTTGTCTTTGAGCAGCTGATATTAGATAATCAACGTTCAAAAAATCACTCATACTGTGACAATTTCCTGATCTGAATTTCCTATGTCCTCACATTAACTAGTACTTTTGCTTCTTGCTTCACTCTGAGTTTTTTTTTAAATCGTGTTTTCATTGCAGTGATTTGGTAAAAACAAAAAAAAACCCAAAATACACTGTTTTGGCAGACCTAAATGAATTTGGGCAGTGTTTTCCATCATTGCATAATCTTTCACAGATTATCTGCTAGTTTCCCAGAAGAAGGCCTCACTTGGAATAATGCCACAATATTTCTCAGTCCAACAAACACACAGATACAGAAAGACTCAGAGTTTTAAAATCAAAACATGACCAAGCACTGACACTTGAGCCGGCCAAGACACAACCCAACCTATGCCACAGAGTTTCCCTGTGTAGAAAGACTTCACCCTGAGCCCGTCCTAAAATGGGAGGGGATGGGCCAATAGAAAAACTGACTGAAGACTGAAAAACCTGTCAGTCTAGAGAGAAAGGAGTTAGAAGACCAGACACATGGGCTTGACAATTTTTCCAGAAGCACCCAGAAGAACTGTTACTTTGAAGACTATTATTTTGTTATATCTGCCTTGAATCTGGACATATTACTCAGTCATATTTCAGTGCAGCTGTCTAACACTGACAGAGTGTTTTGTTCTTTCAAAACCACAGGAGATATCCTCACTGTTTGTGTCACAGCAGTCACATCGGCTGAAAGACGGAGTAGCATGTTAAAGGAGGTGAAGCCAGAGAGTGTGTCGCTGCATCCTCTGGGCGCGGCAGCTGCCCCTGAACCAGAACTGTTGTGCATCTTTGGAACGGGAGATTTGGGGCGTTCTCTGGGCCAGCGTCTGCTCCAGTCTGGCTACAGGGTGGTATATGGCAGTCGCAGACCTCACAGCTGTGGCCCATTGCCACAGGGAACTCAGGTACAACACATTATATGACATTCCAGGTTTTTGTTTTTGGGTTTTTTTGATGTTTTTTGATGTTGTAAACAGCAGCAATAACTATTTCAGAATATCTGTATTGATAAAATCCCAATAGTCAGTGCTGGAGAAAAAAGAAACAGTTCTTATCAGCTTTTGAAAGCTGATAGAGCTAAACAAGGTCAATATGTATTTGCATGTGGGTCTGCAGATACTGCTGTGCTGTGTTTGTGTGCTACATTATGGAGCATTTTGTTTTCATCTTTCATGCAATATGTGCCAAACTAGTGAACTAATTGCTCTGAATGTGCTAAATCAGTTATTATTAAATGTGTTTCCATGTGTAATAGCCATGCACGACAATAGAGCTGTGTTTTTGTGTGTTGTGCAGGTGACGAGCCACGCAGCAGCAGCCCAGTCAGCCAGTCTGGTGTTTATTTGTGTTCACAGAGAACATTATGACTTCCTGGAAACACTTGCACCACAACTCCAGGGGAAGGTAGCCTGTTGCACAGCCGTGCTTTTGTGTAACATTCCAATTCGTTAATTACTTTTCATCGACTCTGCGGATTTTGGGTGACTGTGGCTCAGGAGGGAGAGTGGGTTGTCCTCTAAACGGACTGCTGTGGTTCAATTCCCGGTTCCTCCATACCACGTGTCGAAGTCTCCTTGGGCAAGATGGCGAACCAAAACTGCCCCTGATATATCGTTTGTGTGTGTATGTGTGTATGTATATGTGTGAGTGTGTGTAAAAAGCGCTGTAAGTGTGTGTAAAAAGCGCTGTATGTATTGAAAAAAGTTGTAATATGTGTGAATGTAGGAATGTTGATTAATAAGACTAGAAAAGTGCTATATAAGTGCAGTCCATTTACCATTTATCATTGTTTGGAAGGTGCTGGTGGATGTCAGCAACAACCTCAAGAAGAATCTATATCCAGAGGCCAATGCTGAGTATCTGCAGAGGTAAGAGGAAACCAGGCAGCAATGTAATTACCTAAAACATTCAGACATGCTATGGAACATGAGGTTTGAATCATGAACGGGTGGAACATGAAGTCAAAGTATGTGCTTTTTTTGTGCAGGCTGATCCCTGGAGCTCATGTGGTGAAGGCTTTTAACACTTTGTCGGCATGGGCCCTGCAGAATGGACCCTCAGATGCCAATAGACAGGTACTTAATGCATCTGTTTCTGATACTCTGTTACCAAGTTCTTAACTCTTACTCAAAATAATTTCTCTTTTTAAGTGTATTTGATATTTGTTCAAATTTAAAATGTACCAAACTGAATCGTGTGTTGCTATATAGGGATGCATTTAGAATTCTGATGGTGAAAGCAGTGGAGACAGTAGTGGCTAGTTTAATCTCAAAATTATATATCATTTGGAGATTAAACTAGCCACTACTGTTTGTCCTATTCTTCGTCCTCTGCAGATCTACAAGCATTTGACAGTTCTCTATTGTGTTTACACAGTGGGGTGTTGACCAACAAGTTAAAAATAACAGTCCCTTTCAAAAAGGAAAACATTTCAGTCCAAATTATATTATTAACTCATTTGAATGTTGATCAAACCAATCCAAGTAAAAGAAGCCAAATCTTAGGAGTCAGCTTCATGTCTTTGCTGTGAATGCCATCTCTGATGTATCCTTGAATCAATTAACACCACAATCTCTCTTAGATCTAAGCCTCCCTTAATGTGCTTTGCTCTCTCGCTCTGTACTGCAAAGCTGCAGCATATGTGGGTTTTTCTGTTTAATTTTGATCTGGTTGTGCAATCCCACAGGATTGTAAAAACACAGGAGAGTGTTTGTGTGTGTGTGTGTGTGTGTGTGTGTGTGTGTGTGTGTGTGTGTGTTGTGGAGGGAGTATGTTTATATATCGAGGTGTGGTTATGTATTTGGAGCACCATCACCAACACCACATATGTTGACTAAGAATTGTTATTAGTTTTTACCTCCTTTCTCGGACTAAATTTAGTATTTCATACACAAAGCCACAGTATTTCCAGGTGCTTTTATGTTTATTCCTCTGGGGTCAAAACCATCCTTTCATTATGGTGTGAACAAATGCATAAATATACTGTACATGCAAAAACATAAAATAATTGAGACTTTTACTACTCAAGCATTTTTAGTACTTTAAAAACTAGGTATGTTTTCGTGCTCCAGGTGTACCTGTGTGGGGACAGTGCTGAGGCAAAGCAGGCAGTAGCAGGGACAGCCACCAAAATGGGCTTCACTGTTCTGGACAGGGGTTCGCTGTCTGCAGCCAGAGAGGTGGAGGACTTCCCCCTGCAGCTGTTCCCAGAGTGGAGGCTGCCACTACGCCTGGCCATTGGTCTCACTGCCTCCTTCTTCTTCTATGTGCTCGTGGGCGATGTCGTCTATGCGTATGTTCAACAAGGGAAAGACATCTCCTTCAGAATCATGGTGTCTCTGGCCAACAAGGTAAGGACTGTATTGCAAATCAGCATTAGTTCCTCTTTGAAAGGTAACCTCTAGATATATCCTCTAGAAATAATTTAACCTAAACCAGTGCATGTTATCCTCACAATAATCTCTTCTGTGTTTTTTCATCTCTCAGGTGTTTCCCATTGTGTCGCTTACCATGTTGTCTCTGTGTTACCTACCTGGTGTCATAGCCGCCTTCCTTCAGCTCTACAGAGGGACCAAATACAAGTAAGACATCAAAACAGGAGGGATTGATATCTAGTGCCTGCACACAGGTGCAAAATTTAAAAAATTGAATCATACAATTCAAAGTATGTTTGTTGCAGGCGTTTCCCTGACTGGCTTGACCGCTGGATGCTGTGCAGGAAACAGTTGGGACTGCTTGCACTTTGCTTCGCCTCTCTACATGTCCTCTACACCCTCATTATCCCCATAAGGTCTGTTGTATGTGTGCACATCCTCACCCTTCTTCATTCAACTTATCTGGAACATCCTATCAAAGTCTTGTTTTTAATTTTAACTAAAACGAATACTGTAATATTGGAAGTCATCACAACTCTAACCCCCACTACTGTCAAATGCCAGTTTATTAAGTCCACCACGCTAAAATTACTAGCCCTGTATTAAAATCTTCCTTAATGAAGTTTTTAATGTTTAGTTTTTGTTGGAAATGTTTGAGAGAGGTATTTTTTTTCTTTACGTACATTGTGGATGCTGCAGTTTTTGTTACTGTTGGATTATGCTATCTATTATGCTATATTATATATTATTTTATATAAGATGGAATGCGAGGAGGCCACCAAGTAACGGGACCTAATCCAACCTTTGTAGGGACAAAGGATGGAATGGCTAACCATTTCCAGTTGAGGTTGGCTAAAGGGGATTCATGGTGCGATCTGTGTGGAAGATCCTAATAGCTCTGGGATTAGCAGAAAGGGAGAGGAAGACAGCTGCCCACAGGTTGGGGGGGGGGTAGTTGGAAAAGCCTTTTGTTGGCTCTGGAACAGGCAGGAGGAGTTAACCTGGAAGCCAGAGGAAGATAGGCAGTGACTGGCCATCACTTCTCACCTGCCAACTGGAGGACATCGTGGTTCAGGGTCGAGACATCTGCAGAGAGTTGGATTCCATCCTACGACATCTTTTCCTGGCCTAAAGCTTCAGTTGTATTAAAATGACTGAAGGTGTTAGGATCTAGATTAAATGTTAAATAGTAGCTAAGAGGCATTTCGAAAACATATTCTACTGTCATTGATGTAAATGGCGTTGCAAGGATGTTGTTATAGAAATGTGCAAAAAATGCGGCTCAGTAGAGCAGGTCGTCAACAAACCAGTTTGATCTCTGGCTCCTGCGGTCTGCGTGTCCAAGTTTCTTTGGGCAAAATTCTGAACCTCAGGCTGCTCCCAATGTATCATCGATGTGTGAATGTGTGTATGTAGAAAAAAAGAGCTCTATCAGTGGAGATGGTGGTGTATGAATGAATGAATGGTATGTGTGAATGAGTGAATGTGGCATGTAGTTTAAAAGCACTTTATAGGGGTCGAAAAGAAAAGAAAAGTGCTATAAGTACACTCCATTTACCATTTACAAGAACAAGTGATTGCTGACAGCTGAAAAGTTATTATTATTATTTGATAAGCTGTAGCTGTAGAATCAGGCAAAGAAATAGGCTATGTTGTTGAAAACATGCTGTTGAAAAAGATGAAAAATTTTAAAGTCCAACAAAAGATATTGAAAGAAAGAAAGAAAGAAAGAAAGAAAGAAAGAAAGAAAGAAAGAAAGAAAGAAAAAAGAAAGAAAGGGATTTTGATTGGTAGTTGCTAAGGTTGAGCATGAATGTTCATTCTTGAACTTGAAAACAGTATTTTCAGGAAAAACCTTCACGCATGATAGACATACTAGCTTTTTTTCTGATTTTCCCTGATGATTTTTCTCTAAATAATCCTTTCATTCTCATTCCCAGGCATTATGTGAGATTCAGAATTTTAGCTTATACTATCTCACAGGTAAGGCAGCCACACAACTCAAAAATAAATGTTTGTTTTTCCATAAAATGTATTTGTTTATTCATATGTAATCAGATAATTTTAAATATTAGTTATTTGTTTTCATCACCACAGAAACTTCTTTCTGCTTTGTTTACTGTCATTTTAAGATAAGGGAGAACATAACATCAGAGTTTGACACCACCAAGGCCTGGCGCACTGACTCTTACTTCGCGATGGGGATTCTGGGATTTGGTCTGTATCTCCTGTTGGGAATAACCTCTCTCCCCACTGTCAGCAATGCCCTCAGCTGGAGAGAGTTCAGCTTCATACAGGTGAATACTGGCAAGTGTGTCTGAATCGTATGATATGTGCGTATCTGGATGTATGAGCTTTGGTGTAGTCCGCACATTCACAGTGACAATAATGAGGATACCGCACAGCCCAAAAGCATTTAGCTGAATCCCTGCATCCTGTTTACATGGTGAATCACTGGAAGTCAATAACTGAAGGAATGGGACTGTGGTATTGGGAGTTATTGTATAGTCATTTCATTTGAGTTGTATTTCGGAAAAAAAAACAAAACAAAAAGAAATAAAAAAATATATAATGACAAAGGTTTGTTTATATTCTGATCAAATCTTAAGACTGTTGATCAGCCCAAAAATTAGGAAGGCACATGTGTTTTTACTCTCCATTTAGATTTGCACTTACTTAACACTCACTTAACAAAATAAAAGGCTTCACACCTTTTGTAGCCAACAGATTTTGGCAATCTTAGTCACAAAGAGGAAACTGGATGGTAGAGAAGGACATCGCTGGTCATTTTAATGCCTTTTCTGGAGCCAACTTCTAAAAAAATGAATACAAACATGCTCATTGGGAGATTTAATTCAGAACAGCTGATTATCACGTCTCCTCTCTGTGGCATAGAAAAGCTGCAAATGACAACCAGATTGATGATTCAGTTGACACAGCGATACATGCTCACAATATTAAACAGGGTCACTTGGTATCCACTGAGAATGAGCTTGCTTGAGATATTTTAGAGTGCGCTATGACATTTTCGGGGTATTTTCATTATTGTACCTGTTTATGCTGCAGAAGTTACTGGACCTCAAACAAATGTGGATACAGGCAGATAAACTGTTTGCTATGATCCTCACATCATGTTCATTAGCAAAGATTCCACCTATGACTGATGAGCACCAACCTTAGCTGCAGGCCAGATGGAAAATATGGGCCACATGGGCCAGATAGTCGCTTACAAATTCCTGTTGGAATTTGACAGTTGCTTGATAATATTTCCATCATTCCCCTGCTAAATCTTTCACTTTTCTTGTTTTTTTCACTCAGGGAAACACATATGTTTAACTTCTTTCTGTCTTTGACCTATCAAAAATGATTTTGGGCTCACTACAGGGAACAAACTTATCCATAAATGTAACTGGGTCATGTCAAGCTCATTTTCTCATCCCACACCCCTCCCCTTTACTCCAGCCCAAATTAGAGCAGTGCTTTAAATGTTAAGTTATTCATCAAATGTAATTTTGGAGGCCATACATTATCCTTGGCCACGGTTTTCAGGTTTTCCTCATGTGCATGGAATTGGTTAATTTATCCGTAAATGTATAAGTCTGCATGTGTGTGTGTGTGTGTGTGTGTGTGTGTGTGTATGTGTGTATGCACACTCTGTCCACAAGAGTTGAATAATCTCTGTGCACACATGGTAGATGTGTGTGTGTTGGAGTATGTTCACAAGTGCAGGTCAAAAGCCTTTCTCTATAAAGACCGGTTCCTAACATTTCAGCTTACTGAGCCTTTACACAGCAATTGAATCCGTGTTTTCAGGGAACATGTAACTATGTGAATCTGTGAATGCACATATACTCATTTAGAGTAAACTTCTGTGTCTTACCTCATTTTTCTCTCTTCTAGTCCAAGCTGGGCTACCTCACATTGTTCTTCTGTACCTTTCACACCTACCTGTACGGCTGGAATAAATTCCTCAATCCCTCTTACTACAAATGGTACACTCCTCCGGCCTACATGCTCAGCCTGGTGTTGCCTTCCGTGGTGATAGTGCTCAAGCTGCTGCTGCTCCTGCCTTGCGTGGACCGCAGCCTCACCCGCATTCGACAGGGATGGGAGAGGACTGATCCAGGAGATGACAGCCAAAAATCACTGCTAATGTAGGGATAATACAAATTAAAGACACAAAAACACTGGTATGCACAGAAAACATAGACACAAGGACACCACAGTTACCTGCCTTCCAAGAGCTCTGTCATCAGGTAATCCTCGGCTTTTGTTTTGGACGTCATAGATCCAAGACTATATAATTAAGCCAATTGTTCTGCTATAGTTACTAAGTCAACAGAGAAAACAGTCAGTATTCCTATGTAATCATGTTGGAACTGTTACATTTTGTAAACACTGAATGTGGCACAGTGACACTGAATATGTTTTTATTATGAGTTATACAAATCCCTTTGCCCTAAATAGAGAACCATTCACAAATTTTAAAGCAGCTATGCAGACTTTCAAGCAGCTGCCCTTTGTCTTTGAAAGCTTATGTTTCTTTCTCCCCTTGAGTTTATTAACTGTACTATACCCATGCACATTCAGAACTGTTACAAACTTTAACTCAGATATTGTTAACTATTGTTTCTCTTAACATCGGCAGCGACAGTTTGACCATCTCGGATTTTTATCACTTTGAGTTTCTCAGCAACTTTTAGCAACAATATGTATTGTGGCTTATTTTTATGGAATTAACATCACATATTTTTCTAAAAAATAACAGATTTATGGTTTTGGTTCTCAATGCAGTGTTACTGCTGTGAAATGCTTTTTAAAATAAACTTCAATGAGAATGAACAGCTTTGTCTTGTCTCTCTCTCCCTGCCATGTATATCTCATCTTGTCTGGAAGCTCAGTCAAACTCAGAGAGTTTTTCCCTGCTGAGTTGAGTGTGCTCTGTCTAGTTGTCTCGGTCTGATCCCTCTCCAGGGTTCATCCCTCTGGCTGATCTGATGCCATTCTCCAGGAAACATTTGCTCTCAGCTGCAGGCTTCTCCCCAGTCAAAACTGAATCTCATCACATCCGTGGAGAGAGGAGTGTACAGGCTTCTCTGTCAAGATGTCATCTGTAGAGAGGGCATAATATTTTTGTGACTGGACAGATAGACCATTGATGTTGCATTGCAGAAAGTCATTTTTTTTGTTCATGAAGAGATTGAAGAACAAAATAAACCTCAGATAACTGGTAGTCGTTAGTGACACATGATCAAGCATTAATCTAAAAATATATATAAGGAGGCACAACAAACATGCCTTATGTTCTCACATGCATAGACGCATTTAAAACACAGCGCACACATACAAAAGCGACTTTTACAGTCAACTGAACTATTAAGGATCTCAAGAATGATTGTGATACAATGAGTAAATCAGAACAAAAGAAACAGCTGCTAAACCGCAAAACATTAAACTGGAAAAGGCTTATGAACAAACAATAATAATATGAAGTAGACTGTATGTATAGAATCATACAGTGTTATTACAAGTGTTTTAGGTTTGTAGGTTAGGTTTGTGTAGGAAGAGATTTGGAGTCAGAATTATTCCACACATGAGGAGAACAGACCTCTAACTATGCACTAATGTGAATATAGGCATACATTTACACTGTAAGCAAGACTAGGTTCAAACCTTGTATATGGCTGGACCACCCTTTATCTGTTTGCCTTTCTCCTACTCTCTGTTCCCAGATACAGTAATTTATTACAGATGAATTTCAAAATTGCTGTTCTCAATTACATGTTTTTCTGTTTCTGTTGACCGCAGATCAAGTAGGTAATATTGACTGAAATGTTGCCTGTTGAGACCACATGTTTACCACCAGTCACTTCCATCTCCAAACTGCTGTTCTGCATTGCTAAAATCCTGATTTTATAACCGTGACATTGTCCAACAGAAACACCACATACAAAGTTAAAAAGAATTACTGTGCTGTGGTTTTGGCTACATTTACTTTTAAAATGATCCTTCAAAGGGAAAGTTAGAAGCTCATTCACCCTCTGTGTCAGCCGCTCTGTGGTCAACTGAATGAGAGGTGAGCCTGGAGAGCCCCGCCCCCACCTTCAGGTAATAATGTTGATCCTTTCCTGCAGAAAGTTGCTATGGTGTGTTGAAAAAGTAATTAGATGTGTTGTTAGATGCTCTTTGTGCAGAAAAGTCACTAAATGGGTCAGAAAAGTAGCTAAATCTAGCGAGAGGGCTGTTAAGTTGAGCTGTATATGTCAGCTGTCACAATAAGCTCAGGTACAATATTCCTCAATATGACCTGAAGGCTCAATTGTATTTCACAGTAATTTTGCGCTGTTATATTTTTTGATCAGAGAGAAGACCATATGACTCCCCTCAGACCCATGACAGAAATATCAGAAAACAAAGGGATTTCTGGAGAATTTCAGCCTTAATGCAATGCATGCTGGGAAGTGCATGCAAATAAGATAGCATTGTTTCGGAATAACTTAAAATTATGTGTTAAGTAAACAATCCATTAGACATTTTGTCACCTGAACTCATGATTATTAGTTCTGTGAGTGATAATAAATCAGTTTGAACTTGAAACTGAATAATGTATCTAATTATACTGAGTTAAGAGTGAAAGACTAGTTTAATGAACAAAATTTATTAAGAATTCACCATGCAAAGGTTAAAGCAATCAATTTTTCTGTATTCCCCAATGAAGGAACACAGGTTAGCAGACCAGGTTGTATTTTAATGACTTTTGTCACAGTGGCTGTGGTTACACATGTAACACAGTATTCTTATAACAACTTTCAATCAGCAGTTTTAGGGCCAAAATGAGTACTGATATTGTGCTGGCAATTATCTGAACAAACAGAACCTCAGTTGCATCAGAAAAACACAAAACAAGCAAAACAAGTAAATACCACCACTCAAAGAGATATGTATTGCAAATGCATTTGTCCTATAGCACTGGCTTTGCACCAGCCCCAAAAAATAAGACCCATAATGTCTTAAGAAAACAGACAGGGACAGATGGAGTGCCTCCTGAGAGTGTTGAGAGCCTGATATCAATCACATACATTTGCAAGACTGAACAATGACTATTTCGACATGAGGATAAATCAGTTGTTTCAAAAGAAAGCACTCTGTGTGGAAAAAACATATGCTACAGGAATCTGAAACCATAAAATATGGAAGTAGTTAAAGGAAGTAAAAACTGACGCACAAACAGAAATGGAGAAGTGTTGAGTGTAAAAAACTCAATACTAATCTCTGCCACACATAGAATCCTGATATACTTTGAGTTAAGATCTACACATGCCAAAGCACAAAATGGAGGAATCTAAAGTAATTGCAATTCTTTTTTTTTTATTTTAACCTTTTCCACATGTATTGTATACGCTATGCAACAATTTGGATAGCAACTCAAAAGAACTGGATTAACTGGATCAAATCTAAATGTTTTTACATGGCATTTTTTTTTATCTCTTTATCAGATGACGGTTTTGCTTGTGCTGGTGATGCTGACAGGATGTGCTGCAAGTCCCAAAGGTAAAATAAATGTAACAGAGGGAATTCCAAAAATGACACATGTATAGTTGCATCTGAAAAACTTTATAGAAAATTTGTTGCCCTTTTGTATTTACTTATAAATTGATTCTACTCAACTGTTATGCAGTTGCCTACTCATCTGAGAGAAAATTCTTAATTTAATAGGATGAAAAAAACATGGGATTTTGTTATTTGCAGTTCTTGTCAAAAGTTGTCAGATGTGTTTACCTAAATTAGCAATTCACAATCACCAATTAGAATGAAATAACTAATTCTTTATAGCTAAATGTGAGTCTGGTGATTCATGGACAACGACTGAGTGACTTGACGAAATACTGGTGCTCAAGAACTAATTCCACTATTTTCACATAAATCTAACTGAGCCGTGCAAAACAAATAGGTACTGGACAAAACTATAAGCAAACAAAAATCCCAAGTGGAGAGTCAAAAGCCGTTTATTAACCATAGTATGATCTTTTGTATAAGATTTGACAAGATAAGATTTGTTGTCCATAACTTGGTAAATGCTTCCTTCCTCAGCAATCAGTTTCCGTCAGTTTTCTCATAAATTTTGAGTGATGTGATAGACACATAACAATGACAATCATCATCATCATCATCATCATCATCATCATAATAGTAATATCAAATCTATTAAAAACACCACCCTCTCTCTTTTCAGATCTGTCAGGTAAAATGTTCACGTTTCCACAGAAAACCAACACTGCTCATGTGAAGCTGAATACATCACAACAGTATTTCAGTACTGTAACCATCTGTCACAGGTAGCACAGAATATGCAAAATGCATAAATTACCTACTGTATCTCTGACAGTAAATATGAATAATAATAATGTCTTTGCAATGTCTACAGGTCCTTTACAGACCTTGAAAGAGACCACGCTCTTTTCTCTTTGGCCACACCCTCATATCCAAATGACTTCCTTATTTTCTGGGATGACAAACATAAAGAGATGGAGCCCCATATGAAAGACACAAAGGTCGAATATACAGGGCTCGACTATAAGCCAAATGCGTGGCACTCTATTTGTACCACATGGGACTCTCAGTCTGGACTTGTGCAGCTGTGGATTGATGGACAACCTTCAGTTAGGAAATTCATCACAACTCAACCAATCAGAGGACATGCTTTAATTATTTTGGGACAGGTACAGTTTTAATGATAAGCATAGTTAATGGTCTTTCAACAAACTATTTATACAATAAAATGTGTATTGTGTGTATTTGGTTTATTGATTTCAGAACAATGATTGTGCAATGATGCTTTAACTTACTGTATTTCAAAACTCTCTGCAATCTCTACAGGAGCAGGATTCCCATGGTGGAGGGTTTGACATTAGGCAGTCTTTCACTGGAATGATGTCTGATGTCCACATGTGGGACTACATCCTTTCCCCCTGTGAAATCCATAACTATGTGGATGAGCTAAACTTCACCCCAGGGAATGTGCTCAACTGGAGGGCGCTGGAGTACCAGATAGTAGACAGAGTGCTGATAGAGAATAAATTAATGACATGTCACTGAGCTTTTAAAGCAAGACCATCCATACCTTAAAAAGTCAAAAATCACATTTTCTGTGCTAATGTGAAATGAATATACAAATGTAGAGTATAAACTACCAAAGTCAGGATTTTATGTTAAATCATTGTTTATTAATGGAGAGGTTCAGATTTTTTTTTTCAATTTATCTCAATAAAATAATCACAAGAAAGAGTTATTTTGGTTGTTCTGATGATTTTTATCTGCCCATAAAGTGACTCTGGTAGTTCACCTGCCTCAACGTGCTTGACTGATACAAAAATATAGATCCTTTAGCTTATTGCAAAGAATGGCATCTTTTAGTGGTTATCTAGGATTGCATATGAGTTGGCTGTACTGTAGCTTTAAAGTAAAAATGAGACTAATCTGACAGAAGGATACATGGTTCTTCAACTGAATGTCAGTCTGCAGTCTGTTTGTGCAATCAATCATCATCACTAACATTATTTCCCAATCAATTTTTATTTTGTAGTTTTTCAAAAAAAGAAAATCACTAAAAATCATTGTCGGAGAAGAGCAAAATAAGAGAACTGAATCATATGGCTACATGGCATGTGAAAGAAGTCGCTTTTGGTTATCCCTTTGGGAATCATCATTCTGCGTGTACACCAAGATATTTACCCTATTGGCCCATTATCTTGTTTTTTTCTACAGCATATTTTCTGTATGGTTCAGTCTTACTGCCCAGATTTTTTTCAGAAAAAACGAAAAAGGCCGCTCAATGCTCACTGGATGTGTAAAAAGGTCCATGTTTTGTTTTTGTTTTGTTTTTTTGTACAGCAATAATATCAGGGTTGTGGATCTGTCTGCTTATTTTGAAGGTCTTCTGTACCAAAAATTGATACATGTAGTTTTAACCTACTTCTTGTATTTATATTAACTAATCTAATCTTGGCATTAGGCACTAGGCACTGAAATAAACAATATTTTCATTCAACTGGATAGCACTACTTTGTATTTGTTCCCCAATATGTATTGGGCCTATACTTGGAATATTGGCAGAGGGCTTAAGTTTCTCCGTGTTTCATCACTTCTCCCAGTTCTTTGATGATAAATAACTCACTCACGCATGGACTTTTGATTGTTCATGGAAGTCATTCTGTGCTGACAGATGCTGCCAGTCTCTCAATCAGTGAAATGAGTACTTCACATACATTTTATACTAATTAAATAGAATGAGACAATTGAGATTTATGGTAATAACAACAGTTGACTAAATTATCAATTTATCCATAGGTGTGCACTCATTTATTTTTTTTTTTATTTAAAAATTACAGCACAGAAAACAAGATCTTAATTATCTATTAAGATAATTACTCAGTCAATTTGCAGCTAAACATTAAACAACAAGTCAGCAGTCAAGATAATCAAGTAAACCAAGGTGCAAACACAGAGCTAGAGGGAGACCAGTACTTTGCTAATAAATCACACACTCCCACATGGACCTTTCATTGTTTGATTATGCTGACAAATGCTGCAAACCTCTCAGTCAGTAAAGCCATTAGTCTTTAAGGCTGGTGATTAACAAAGCCATGTTTGTAATACATATCCATGGATACATAAGTAAACGAATGATAAGTAATGATAAGTAGTTTTTGATATCTCCAAATAATTTGGGGAAAAAAATCAAGTGGAGCAACAAGCACTTTTCCCTCAAGAATGTGTAAAATTTACTCAGAGTCTGTCACTGGTGCCACTGCAGACTACTTGCAAACCTCCTGAAACTTCCACAGTAAATTTGACTGCCCAGCGCTACTCACTATAAACATCTCTCTTTGGATATTCCTGTCGAGAACTGAAAGAGCCTCTTGTATTAAGCTAGCAGGTTCCTGATGTAATGCAGGGCAACAAGAGTTTGCAATTAGCTGCTTCCTCTTTAGTGTGACTGTTGGATCTCTCCAGGCATTGTCAGTGGCTCTTTGCTATTCTACTACTATCACTTGTCTTCAATAGCCACTAGTCGAGGTGTTTCTGTAAAACTATATCAGTGATTCAGCTATCTAATTTGATTAAAACACACAAGTACAGTACTTGTATTAGTGCATAGCAATATATGATGGCAGTCTATCCTATATTTGTTGATATATGTCAGTCTGGACCGAAGTGAAGGACCAAGCATCCTACTGACTGATTGCCATTGCATCTTTATAGGCATGTCACATGCATGGTTAAAAATACACCTATGCTATACTGGTATTCCAAAGATGTTTTTTCTTTCTCATATCTTTTTTATTCTGCTTCCATTATTAAATGTAACTCTGTTTGTTGTTCAGTCAAATTGGGACACAAAAGCAGAACACAGACAAAGACTTTCAATGGTTCAAAAGCAGTTAATTGAAGATTTGGAGCTCTAGGGTCTTGGGAAGCTGAGCCAG
The DNA here is from genome assembly GCA_016859345.1 of Istiophorus platypterus. Lineage (NCBI taxonomy): Eukaryota > Metazoa > Chordata > Actinopteri > Istiophoriformes > Istiophoridae > Istiophorus > Istiophorus platypterus. The sequence continues at coordinate 13,654,124 of CM029126.1, forward strand.
AGTTGAGAGTGGAGCAGGGGAAGCTGAGGTTGAAAGCAGCAGGAAATGATGAGCCTTTGCCCAAGCAAACAAAGGTGTAGATGAGATTCAGGTAAACACAAGAGAAAACTTGATGTTGGGCATAGCATTATTGTCATGTTGGCAAACTGAACATTCTGGCAAAGACCGGAGCTTGGAGCTGGGGTACATTTCTTTGTTTATCAGCGGGAGTACCAAACTGACATCACGATAAAGATGCATGCAAGTGAACTGGGCTCACCAGAGTTTGTTATTTTTAATGTTTGTTACTTTTGTGATCACTCTTCGAGATAATTAAATAGAATTAAATAGAAGAGTAGAATAGAACAGAATGAGCTATATATTAATAGAAAGAATTGGACAAAACATGTTGAATGAATGATTCATTTACAAATATTGTCCATGGGCTTACATCTATCATATTTTTGTCATTAATTCTTTAATTTGTAATTTTAATTCTGTAATTTGTAAATATTAAAAAATGTAATCTTAAATATGTATTGTGACAATTAATTTGGTCAATTTGCTGGTTTAGGTTCAGTAACGAGACTCAGTCAGAAGTAACATCCGAGGTGGAAAGGCAGGGGTAAAGTCAAGGCAAAAGGCAACCAATAAACTTGAACACCCTGAGCGCAGTGGGGTCCTCGGCCTTATTTCCTTTTTCCATGGGAGGTAGCGAATCCCTCACAAGGAAGACAATGGGGCATGCAGCAGCTGATGGCAGCAGGTAGTGGAGAGGGCAAAGTTTAGCTTTCGCATGGAAAAAGGTGACATTGTAACAAATAATTTGATATATGTTATAGATTTATTGCGGCTAAATGTATTTTCCACTTTAATATCAGCTGTGCTAGTGGATTGTCTTTATGAATTGCAGGTATACAATAAATTCAGCATTTTTCAAGGTTGTTATCATAATTGATTAGTGTAGTTATTTGATTTTTGGTTTCAGTTTATCTCTTCTCAAAACACCATTCTATAAAAAAAAAAAATTATGCTGCAAACAACTTGTGACTGTTTCTTTCTGCTATTATATGATTCATTTGTTTATAATACAATTTACATTAGAGTGTATGACCTTGTCTTTCTCTCCTATATTTAAGACCTTCCCATAAGAAACCAGCACAGCTCATGTGAGGCTGACTACATCACGACAGGTTTTCAGTGCTGTAACTGTCTGTATTGGTTAGGTATTGTTGAATACGCGAAAAGGATCTCTATGTCTTTGTAATGTCTACAGGTCCTTTCCAGAGGCTGCCCATTTTCTCTTTGCCCACACCATTTCTTGCAAATGACTTCATGATTTTCAAGGATGCTGCAAATGATGTGTTTGACCTCTGGATCAGGGACAAACATGCGGTATTTGGAGAGCAGGAGTACAAGCTGAACACGTGGCACTCTGTACCAAATGGAACCCTGCTTCCAGACTAATGAAACTGTGGTTAGATGGAAAGCTGGATCCAAAATCAAAGGACCCATTATAATTGTTTTGGGACAGATAACGTTTTTAAGCATCGCACTTCATTGAAATTGTTTCACATTAATGGAAGTATATTTGCTTTTTTGCTGAGGTAATTATGTAGTTTGAGTCAGCCCCAAATTAGTTTAGTTTAGCAAACAGACTGGAAACACAGGGAAATACCTAGCCAGTCCACATTCTCTAAACTAACTCTTAGCAGGGGAGCAAATAAGTTTTTAATACTCTTCCAAAAGTGCTGTAAATTGCTACTTTATAATTATTGTGCAGCTTCATATCAGAAAAAAAATAAAGCTGGTATCTTAAGTTTCTGAAAAGTTCTCAGGAGCAGGACTCCCATGGTGGGGGATTTGACAGGAAGCAGTCTTTTGTTGGCATGATTTCCCACATATGGGACTACACCCCAGAACCATGTGGATGAACTGAAGTTCACTCCAGGGAATGTTCAGAACTGGAGGGGACTGGAGTTCCAGATTATATGAAGGGTCACGATACAAGATAAACAAAAGATCTGTCACAAAAGTTTTGAAAAAAGACTACCAATGTCTTGCATAGTCAAACTATATTATACAAAACAAAATTGAATTAATATAGTGTCAAATTTCCTAACATTTTAGATTTTTAAATCTTTTTTTTTTTCCTTTTTTGTGAGATCATCCCTTTTTTTCTTTTTAAACTTCAACACTGAGTGTTTCTCTAACCTAATGGTCATATGTTGCAAGGAACTGATTGTGTAGGGCAGTCATTAATTCAGTCAAAGCTTATGTTTTAAAGCATACTCATAATTTACCATTACACCAAAGTCTGTGAGACTGACACCAGCTGTAGGTGAAAACAAAGGTGAGATTGTATTCCATCGGTGTTGTATGTAATTTTGCCAAAGATATTACTTTTATAGATATTATCAATTTAGTGTGATTTGTCCACAAGCTCTTCAGTGTCTGGAAACCTAAGAGTAGTAGTTTGTGAGCTTGCCTTTTCTGACAACTGTACACCTCCTCTATACTTCATCTCTGTTATCTCCCAGTGGTCTCATTTGTGACTGCTTTTAATACTTGTATTTGAAGCAAGATCAAATGTTTTTTTGTTCTGTGGCCCAAGAGTCAAGTTGTGTTATGTTTAATACCATCTGTAGCTCAACAACCAGCAAAGCTCAAAAATGATTTTTTTTTTAGCTAAGGAAATTGTAAACAGCATTTTGGATTTCATCTAAATACTTCTCTTGGTTTCTCAAATGATAAAATAGATTTACTGCAGTATTTTATCTTATTGCTGCAGGAGCAGAAGCTTTTCTGAAGCGGTCAACTCAAATGAAACAGGAGTTTAGTAATAATGGTGCTTTAAAGGTTTTATATACTTGCCAAGAGATAGGGACCTTCCATTGTCTGTACTGTTATAAATGAAGTTGCAGTCAGATATCTTAGTATATATCTAATTTGTTAAATCTGTACAAAAAAAATGAAGTATAAAGACAATAATATTATGGGGTTTATCAGCAGGACTATTTCTTGGCTGGGCACAGTCACTTTGCTCTATATAACTCTTGACAACACAGCAGACAAGTGAATCTCTCAAAATGTCTGACTATTCATTTAATTTGAAAGCAAAATGTAGAACTGACATGAATCTATTTTCTTTGAGCAGTCTGCAGTCTATATGCAAGAGAAAAAAACACAATCACATTACATGAATTTGAACATTTGTTTCTTAATTTGCTTGCATTTGGGTTGTTTTTCATACATTCTGACTGTAAGCTGCTGTGCTTTGTGCTCGCTCCACCACCATAGAATTTAAATATTTGCTCCTTAGGGATAAAAACTACTTGCAAACCTGTGCAGGGACTTCCACGATAAATTGGGTTATACATATCAGTTACGCATTGTGTGCTGCATAAGAACTCAAGCCTCTTGTGTTAAGCTAGCTGGTTCTGGATGTAATTCAGGGTAACAAAGAGTTTGCAGATGGTTGATTTCACTGCAGTATCTGTTGAATGTCATTGTCTTTGGCTATTAGCTGTGTGTGTTTCTGATAAAGTTGGACTATGTGTTTTTGACAGATATAATAGATGTATGTAGAATTGTTTACCTGTATTAATTTTTGTGCCTATTGCTTAATCCCCCACAGTTAAATATATAGATTTACTATGATTCTTGGCAACTTGACAAATTTTCTTTTATTTTGAGGCTTATCCATCTTCATTTGATGTCATAAGCATTGAATAGTTTTGGATACTTCTGTTTTCAGGATAAATTCTGAACACTAATGTACCTAAGCTTCCCATGAATATCTTTATTACTCGATAATTCATAACCTCAACTATATCAGTTTAACATTTTTGTTAGCTTGCTTAGCTCTTATACACAACCTTTGATTTTTCTGAACTAACTTTAGCTGCAAGAGATAAAAGCAGTGCATTATGGGTGGTATTGCAAACATATTAGTGCATATTTATATATCACAGTTGTCTTGGCACTGTTCAACATCCAAGTTTATAATTCACAGATGAATCCTGGAAAAATTCTTCATTAAATGTGGCCCATGATCTGTGTCCTTAACCACAATTTCAAATGTTTATTTATGCTCATATAGAGTCAAGCCTTCATGGCTTGACACACATAATCTTATTATGGGTTTCAAGTTTGTCTAGGTGTGTGAAATTGATCGTGAGTGGAAATGATGAATGTAAGTTAGCTTGTCCACAGTTTTTATGCACATTGCTATATCTTAATTCTTTCCAAGGGGAATATTGGAATACTCTATCTCATTTATAAATCAGCACACACACAAACACACACTCAGCCCAATGTACCCCAGCAGTAGGAATGAGCTAAAATCAGCAGTGGCTCTGTGGTAATGGGAGACTAACATATTGAGAGAGGTTGAAAGGGATTGCAGATTGTGTGCACAGATAATGGGGTTAGATGCTAGATAACAGGATGTCTCTAAATAAATGTTCTGCTCTGGAAAAAAAAAGGTGCTGCGTGTTTCTCTTGAACCACTGGACTCTTGCATGGTGACAGCTATTCCATCCACTTCTCCTCCCCCCTCCTTTCCTATCCCATCTAGATCACTTGATTAATTTCTGTGTTGTACATACTAATACTTCCTGTTGCTCCACACCTGTAATTCTGCACACAAGTTGTCCCAACTGTGTCCAAGTCCAATGTATACTCAGCTGCTATTCATGTGATACCCTGTGCACTATATTTACTTTGTGACACTACTGCAGATGCACAAAATCTGCATGTACACCCCATCTGCCATAAAAGAAGAGCATGCATGTATTGCAAAAAGCATCTCTCTATACAGCCTGTCAAATTCCGGTGTAGTGAACCTGAGACACATTAAATATATCTGTGCTTTCTGTGCAGATCTAATCAATCATTTGGGTTTCTAAGTTCAGTGGTATGTGTCTCATTTTTCACTTTTCAGGTTTGTGGTCTTATACCTATAAGTAGTTCACTTCTCCAGGTTACAGTATATGTTTACTCTATTGGGACCCTCTGAGGTGCAAGTGCTCAAGCTGCTGCCCCTTCGGCAAGAATAACTGTACACGAACTCATGCAAACTCACATGCACAGAAACAAAGATTCTGTCCATTAAATTATATTGTTCTGTTCTCTATCGACATCAAAGTTACCAGACAAATAATTATTTAGTGTCATTCTGTTTGTATTTATATATCCAAAAAAATACTGATACTGTTGTGTAAATATACAGTACAACATTGTTTTTTTATCAGTAATAAAAACATTTTTCAAACCATTAAATGCAATAGCTGGTAAATGATCTTTAAAATAAAGTTTAGTGCGATTGAAGAGTTTGGCCTTTTTTTCTCTCTTATGCTCACCAACTAAATCTCATCTTGTCTGGAAGCTCAGTCAAAGTCAGAGAGTTTTTCCCTGCTGAGCTGAGTGTGCTCTGTCTAGTTGTCTCGGTCTGATCCCTCTCCAGGGTTCATCCCTCTGGCTGATCTGATGCCATTCTCCAGGAAACATTTGCTCTCAGCTGTAGGCTTCTCCCCAGCCAAAACTGGATCTCATCACATCCATGGAGAGAGGAGTGTGCAGGCTCCTCTATCAAGGAGTCCTCTGTAGAGAGGGCATAATATTTGGTTGTGACAGTACAGATTGGCCACTGATGTTGTGCTGCAGGAAGTTCTTTTAGCCAATCAAGAACAGAACATCTCTAAAAACTGAATTCAGAGAGAAGTCAAGCATGAAAGAAACTCTGTCCGTCAGAAAAAGGGTTAGTACTGACTAATCATAACTAATAATAATCATAATTCTATAATGGAATGACAGATTGTTTATATTTTTTTTTCAAAACAATTAAAAATTTGAGATTACATTTCCCAGGTTAATGTCTCTAAACACGATCAACACGATCACAGCTTTTTGATTCAGTGTTGCCAGATACATCAAACTAAATTAAAATGCAATTTCTACAGGACAACAGTTAGATCGTGTCTGATGCTCTTTATGTGAATGTCCTTACAGCTGATCCTGATGATTTACTGCTGCTCTTCATTGTCCTGCCTGAAGTGCACTACTCATCTCCAAAAATGCCAGGTAAGTTTTTACAGCAGCATGCACTGTTTGTCATTTCAATAAGCTATATGCAGTAGGCTCATAAGTATCATATTGTGTAATATATTATAAAAAGTAAAACATTTTTCAAAACACTATGACCTTCTTTGTTGTCAACAGGTATTATGTTGCATATGACAGACTGTTAGGACTCCGGCCGAATAACTTTTTTAAAGATGAGGTTTGTCAGGATAAAATAACAACAGCTGTTACAGGTTCGACCACTTTATACCTCATCAAGTAATCTTGGGGGTATTTGTGTAATCTTCTCTGTATGTTTGTTTGTTTTTCTAATTTATGTCCTTATTTCTGATTTTATTTATTTTATAACATATATTATTACACTTGTTATTGTATAATATAGATGAAAAAAAAACATTAAGAGCCTACAATGCACATTTGCCTGCTCTTAAAAACAACACTGCTCCATAAAGAGATATTCTAAACCAAGAACAATATTTTAACACCAGCAGGATCTTTAAATGTTAACTGAGTTAGAAGGAGGGTATTTGTATTCAAGAGTGAATCCAGTGATGTGATTGATTGCTAAACTGGGGGCGAAAATGCAGAATTTGGAGGGCGGGAGTAGAAGTCAAATATGTGGCACTCATTTTGTTCCGTGGGACTCTGCAGCTATACTGGTGCAGCTTTGGTTGGATGGAAAGCATTCAACTTGAAAATTCATTGGTGTATCAAACATCATTAGTCCCATGACTATCTTTGGACTGGTATGGTCTGATCGTTAAACATTATAGTTTTAGGTTTTCCCTATAACTCTGTAGATTGGTAAATTTTAATTTACTTTATCGCCATACAGTATAGTATACAAAAACGTAGAGTATAGAAGTTCTTCTTTAACCCAACTCTTTGCAATTTCTACAGGAGCAGGATTCCCATGGGGGGATGACATTAACCAGCTTTTCGCTGACATGATGCATGATGTCCACATGTGGGACTACAGCCTTTCCCCCTGTGAGACCCAGCACTATGCGGATGATCTGAACTTCACCCCAGGGGATGTGCTCAACTGGAGGGCGCTGCAGTTCCAAACCACAGGAAGAGTGCCGACAGAAGATAAGCAAATGACCTGTCACTCTAGAACAAGACCTTTAGTGACACTCCATGCAAGGCCTTTTCTTTTGAGTGTGAAAGCCTCATGCCCTTTTGGCTTAAACACTGACATAAAAGTCTGTAACTTAGTCTTTGGGAAGGGTAAGTGGCTTTTAATCCGCTTGAATTAAAAAAAAAACAAAAAACAAAACACCAACAGTGTTTTGTGAATTACAAACCTTATTCCTTTTTAGAATCTTTGATAAAATGTATGTTATTAACTGTGCAGTTGTTATATGTAATTATGTCACATTTCATATCATATCTATCTATCTATGATATCGCCCCCCTGACGACAGCTGAACTAGCATTTATGCAACATGTCTTAAAATCTCAAGCTTGTTTCTGAGGCCTGATCCAGCTCTACACCCCCATGTGGCGTCCCTGCTTGCACGTACTATAAGAGCTTCACCCTGTACATTATATCTGGTAGTTTGAAAGCAAATTTTGCTTCGATTCAGCCTTATGATTTTAGTCCATTAGGGCACCAAACACAGCTTGGGTGCACATGAAGTCCTGTTGTTTTTTTATCTGTAAAACTGTAAAACTCCTGCTGAGATCAAAATAGGACAAAATGTGAGGCAATCATACTTTAAAAATTGTATTAGGGCAGTTATTTTCCTTTGCCAGACAGTCAGAGTAAAAAAACGTTTAATTTCCACTTACATGATCACAGTAAAGTAATTCCCAAACAGAAAACCAGCAGGATGTCAGAGAGCTCAGAGAATCTCTTCCTTAATGAAAGGGAAATTGGATTTTTTGTTTGTTTGTTTGTTTGTTTGTGTATCAGATCAATTAATGGTTTATATCAGCCCAAATATAACCTGGGAATTTCCTGTTGGATCTTAAGAGTAGTGGCTTGTGACTACTGTATATTTCATCTCTTTTTATGGCTTCTTCTTTCCACTTTTGATGAATCCACCTCACTCTTCTCCTCAGCCAAAAAAGGTGTCTTATTGTCCTCATTCATGAATGCTCAGTAGTATTTAAAACAAGCAAGACCACAAACCTTAATAAATTCTGTAGTGGTAAAATAAGGATATAAAATATATAATTTGAATATTCAGTATAATCAGAAAAAGTAAGTGCAGCAATCACAAACTCTTTTTTTGAAAAAAGACCTTCTTATTAATGAAAATGCTTAAAATACAAATGTTAAAGAAAGGATGTGATGTGTCATATACCTTGTAACCATGACCTAGTGGATCATATGCTGATTGCATGTGGGCTCTTCATGGTGTTTTTCCGTTTTCTCAGTGCATGCCACTGTGAAATTGATGAGTCAATGTTTAAAAATCTTTTGGTAATGTGAATCTACATTTTGGGTTATTATATAGATTAAAAATGAATGAGGGAAGCACAGAACTCAGTCATCAGACCTTTACATTCAGCAGCGTGCCAGTGGCTACTAACCAAGTCAAAAGGCCTGTAAAGATATACAGTGGCTTGCCCGTCATTGATATATTTGATGAACTGTTTAATTTATTAGGGATAAACAGGTGAGACAACTGGACTTTTGTCTTTTTTCTTTTTTTCAGTTTTCTTTTCTAAAAGAATTGCTCTAAATACATAGCACTAGCGATGTTGAAGGCCACTTGCAAACTCCCGGGGGACATCCACAATACATTAAGTTGCATGATAAGAGCTGTAACAGTAGCTCTGCTAAATCTAAGCCTCACCTTTCTTTTGACATTCCTGCTGAGTCAATTCAGCATAATGTGCTCCATGGGAACTCAGAAAAAGACCCTTGTGGTACGCTAGCTGCTTCCTGATGTAATGGAGGGCAACTTTTACCTCAGCAGACCAGGAGATTGAGAGTTCAAGCATATTGTAAAGGTCTGATTCACCGGACAATGAGGAGCTCTGTCACTCGAGAAGCTATTTTTTGCTCCCTTGGTGTCTAAGGCAATGGAGCTTAAATAGGTTTAAATGCAAACCTGAGGCGCTACAGAATTTGGCTTTCTGATCTGTATGGAAAAACAGCATTCAAGATTTTCAGTATGGGGAAAGACTGCCACTTATTTACAGCAACAATAAAATTTTACTTTAAACCTGCAGTTCACAGAGGGCAGAAAATTTGAATCTAGATATGAATTTAACAATAGAATCAATTGATTTTGGGAAATAGCATTTGTATAGCAGAATATAAAAACTTTAGTCATTCTTCCTATGTATCTAGGTTTTTATAACTGCTCACTTGTAAATAGTACAGTAGGCACTCTTTCATTGCACTTTACAATCTGTGACAACCGCCAGACAACTATCAGCGTGATTGTACACATATATTTCAGCATCAAACTATACATTTCCCAGATGAAACAAGGAGGAACTCTATTAAATATGGTCCATGTTCTGTGTCCTTTCCAACAATTTCTGTTGTCTATTTATGCTCATATAAAGTCATATAAAGCCTACATGGCTGGACACGCATAATCATATTATGGGTTTCAAGGTTGTCTAGGTGTGTGAAATTGAACATGAGTGGAGCTGATGAATGTTAGCTTGTTTAACAGTTTTTCTATATGTTGCTACATCTTAGTTCTTACCTGGGGCAATATTGGAATACTCTATCTCATTTATGCATCAACACACACACACGCATACACACACACACACACACACACAGCCCAATGCTCCCAAGCAGCAGGAGATAGGCTAAAATCAACAGCAGCTCTTTGGTAATGGGAGAATAATACAGCGGGGGGGGGGGGGGTGAAAGGGATTGCAGATTGTGGGTGCAGATAATGTTGTTAGATGCTAGATAATGGGATGTCTCTGACTAAATATTCTGTTTTGGGCAAAAAGAAGTGCTGCATGTTTCTCTTGCAGCAACAGACTCTGTCATGGCAACAGCTGCTCCATCTTCTCTTCCCCCATTTGCCTGTGGATCATCTGATTAAAGTTGCACATACTACCCTTGCAAGTTCTTTCACACCTACCTTGCTGCACCTGTCCACCAGCCGTCAGTATTGAGCCCCCCCCCCTGCAAATCCTCTAATCAAGCCACCTGCCTACCCAGCTGCAACAGACCTGCTATCTGTTATAATGAGGCCACCTCTAAGCCAGTGTTTGCCAAGTTGTATATGTTTCTTTAGTTATACAGTCTACAGTACATGCTGTCTGCATTTTGGTACAAGCTCGGATGACTATAATCCACCTGTTTCAGCCTTCTGAAATATTTGTTGACTGTTACCCTGTTTTAAATCTAGTCAAGCTTTTTATCCCACTTCTTCTCTCTAGAATCTAACCTGGCCACCAAATATGTTATCCACTGTTACACACTCTGGTTTTGGCAGTTGTATGTATGCATCTGTGTGTGCACATGTATGTTGACTCTGCATGTAATAATGTAATTAGCTTAACCTAACTTGCCTTTTCATTGTGTTTGTGTATGTGCACAATTAACTGTGTGCATGTGTGGGTAAGTCTACACGTTTGCATGCCCTTGAGAGGGAGGCAGGTTTGGTCAGCAAGGTATTTGTGTGTGTAGAAAACAGGGAGATCAATAACATCCTGAAAAGAGAGCAACCTCAGGGATACAATCTCACCCCTTGAAGGGAGAGGAGAGAGGGAAATGGAAACTATTGCCTATGTTTATCAAAACAATGGGTTTCAGCAGGGGATATCAATCTATTTTTTACAACATTCTGTGAACAGGTTCAACACAAATAGGAATTGTTTTTTTTTCCAAAGCTCAAATGAAATAGACATTAAAACATTTATATCCATAGAGATACGTCCATTTGGCCGATTTTCTTTCTTTTTCCTGTTTTGTTTGGCTATTGCACAATTAAGAGTAGGTAATGCTGACTGATCAAAAGACAAATTAACACACCAACTGAGCATGGACAAAATTATTTTTAGACATTTTTTTCTCTGAAGTATACTCATTCTACATTCCAACCTGAATATAAAGAGGTTTAAAAGGTAGATTCACAGTAGCCATTTTAGAAAATTTTAGAAAATTAAGAAGTTTTGTTTTTCTGTTGCAAAGTCAGAACATGAACATTTTTCAATCATTTTGCCTATTTTATGGCTTTTTACCAATTACTAATACCTTTCACTGTAGAATCACCTGTATTCTTAAAATCTATTGTTTGTTCTTAGTTAAGTTATTTCCCCTCAAACTAATGAATGAATAGACAGAGGTCAGAGTTCAAAGGTTGGTGGCCTTCCTCTCACCAATGCCCCCAATCCACTGATGTGCCTCCACGGTGAATATGTAGCTCAATCCCGCAGCTGATTATCTTAGCTTACAATAAAGACTGAAAGGCAGACACAGCTAGTTTTACTTCAAAATGATCAATTAATGACTCAAGCATATTTACAATAAAATATATTGCTGATACTGATTAAAATCTGGCTTACCATAATGGATCGCTGGTAACTGAAGCAGCTCACATTCTTTTTTTGCGATGAATAATCCTGTTTTAGTAAAAAAAAAACAAAAACAATCTGAAATTGTCTGTAGGAACAAACACCTAGAACACAATAAATCTGACTTTTACCTGATATTTTTCAAATAAATTTAAAGATGACTGGATATTTTCTTTGCTTGTGAAATCTTCAAACATTACAATAAGCTGAAAATACAAATTGTTTCTCATCCATTCCAGAATAATTAGTTTCTTAACACCAGCGGCCTTTGAGGCTTGGTTATTGTTAATTACTTGGATAATGTGCTTTCATTTACATTTTCAGTGTTGCTGCTGATGATGTTCTCATCCACAGCAACTTACATTAAGTGCAAATAGCACAATAAGGAATCATTCAAATTAATGTGGTGCAGTAATGAACTGTGCCCCTATAATGATTCTCATGTATCTTATTTAACCAATTTAGAACAGAAAATCCTTCTGCTACGAGCATTAACATTTACATTCCTCTGTTGATGACCCTGATCATAACTGCAATAAAACCAACAAAAAATACAGTTTATGTAAATTGATACCTGTTATTTTACATCTTTCACAACTCCTCTCATCAGATCATAAGCATTTTCTTGACCTAGACCTCTATCTCTGAGTCTCATTCCCTATCTGAGGTCTACCAATGGATCTGACCTTTACACAAATGAAACTGTGACCTGCATTAACAATCTTCTCACTGGGGATTATACCAGGTATCATAATTCTATTTAATGAATAACTTAACATTTAAAATCAGCCAGGCTTTCACTCTGTGTGCCTTTGTTAGGTGGTTGGTTAACTAAGCTCCAGGGAAATGAATGACACATTGCTTCTACAACAGTTTAATAACTCTGAAGAAAACTTAGAAACTCCAAATATAGATTATAACAAAGACAGATTATCAAAACGCTTATAGTAAGCACATGACTGATAACATCTGGTGAACACAAGCACACACAAACACACACACACACACACACCTACACTCTCACACTCACACATGAACATTTCCAGCCGTGCTCTGACCTGAATGAAGCTGAACTCTCTCCAGCTGAGCAAACCTCCCACAGAGGTTAGGCATGTAAGTCCTAGCAGGCAATAAAGAGAGAAACCCAGGATTCCTAGCGCATGGAATGAGTCTGTGGTCCACGCATCTGTATTATCAAAGTAAAATGGGATGGTTTTATTGTTCTTCATCTGAGAGAGCGAGACAGAGACCTAGAGAGAGTAACCATGGTGAATTTCTTACTTAATGATAGCTTTATATCATGTTCTTCTATGTACAGGATTGCAGAAATACTGTGAGAGGTTCTAACCAGCATGCTCTACCTCATTCACTACATGTGAGATGAGTTTGTGTATGACAGCATAGCAAATTGGAGTGATGAATGTGTAGCTAGCATGGAGAAAAGCAAAGCCCAGTGCAGCCAGACCAATCTGCTTCCTGCACAGCATCCAGCGGTCCAGCCAGTCAGGGAAGCGCCTGGAACATGGAAAAGTGAGATAGGTGCTCTACAATCCAAAATAATACATCTTTTAGATTAAATTGCACAGGTGGTGAACATTTTTGTCCTGTTGGATGTCTTACTACTATTTGGTCCCTGTGTAGAGCTACTGCTGCTGCTGCTAAAGGCAGCTATGACACCAGGCAGGTACAGAGACAACCTGATGAGCGACACAATGGGAAACACCAGAATGATGGAGGATAAATACAGAACACACCTTTTGAATGGAACATAAAACAGCAGTCTCCAGGACACCAAAAAGGGGGGGAGTCTTTACCTTGTTGGCCAGAGACACCATGATTCTGAAAGAGATGTCTTTCCCGTGTTCAACATACGCCTAGATGACATCTCTCATGAGCACATAGAAGAAGAAGGAGGCAGTGAGACCAATGGCCAGGCGTAGTGGCAGCCTCCACTCTGGGAACAGCTGCAGGGGGAAGTCCTCCACCTCTCTGGCTGCAGACAGCAAACCCCTGTCCAGAACAGTGAGACCCCACGTGATCTGCCACTGCCTTCTTTGCTTCCACACTATTTCCACACAGATACACCTGAAGCATGGAAGAGTGAGTTATTTTTAAAATAGGCTGCAGTCACGGGCTGTTAAAAGGACTAGGCTGGGGATATTACGTATATTTGTTATTGACAGTAAATACCAAAAAAAAAAAAACAGCAACAAGTTAGGCCATCTCTCACTACACTGTTTTCCCTACACTGCCACTGCCCCAAATCTACTGGTTCCTAGTGAAAAATTACTTCTTTAAATCTAATCTAATAAAATCTTTAAAATAGTTTGTAACATTTTATACTTTAATTTTTTTAAAAAGGCAAAACAATTTCACTGAGAAGCTGAGCATTGTAGGTTTCAGTTAACATCGCTCAAACAGGAGTTAATGGTGCATTTGTTAGGGCCTATTTTCACCCATCTTCTGCATATTCATGACTGCCGGACAATGTATTTGGGATTTCCTCAAAATGAACTACAACGTGCATGTTCATTGCACTGACTGTTGCCATCCAGTGCAACAGTGTGAAAAACCTGGAGGGTTCTAATAACATGTCCTGTAGGTGAATATTTTTTTCAGTTTTACTTACCTTGGTAGCATTGCTTTTGAAACATCTTCATCTGTAATTATGAAGTGTACCACTCAGTAATTTCAAACACCAAAGGCACCTTCCCTCAAAATGAAGTAATATTTTCCCTTTTGCGGAATTTTAAAAGGCTTTTGTTTTTCAGTTGCTAATAATTACTCTAAGATGATTGTTAAATGACTCACCAGCCCTGTTTAGAATATCTATTGCATGACTGCACTGTGCACACCCACATTATCTGTCTACTAAATTACCCTTGTTTTGTTGATCCATCCAGTATTTTTGAGATGAAGCCCCTTGGAATTGTTGGACTATGTAAAGATGCTTACATACTATATACACATATGTTGCTCAGTATGTAATCCCATTCCTAGATCTCACCATGCTGAGGCTTATTACCACACTCACAGCTCTGTAATAAGACGATTAAGTTGTTTGCAAAGCGGGAAAAAAATTGAATCATATTAAGTGAGAGAGATGGAGAAAGCTGGAGAGTGCGAGATAGAGAGAGAGAGAGAGAGAGAGAGAGAGAGAGAGAGAGAGAGAGAGAGCAGTTTGACAGGCATATAGTGGAGTCAGTAGGACTGAGCGGTTTTCCCCCAGGTGTGTGTATAAGTGGACCGGGCAGCCAGCCATGTCTCCCTACATTACTGCACCAGTAACAGCAGGGGACGGCCGACAGACTAAATCTCCATCTGAATGTAAATGTGACAGAGCCACTGCCCTGCTGTGGATCTGATCAAATTGCTGACCGGGGACTTGCTCACACTTACAAGCATGTGCACGTCGACATATACTACATGCACTGATAAATACACATACATTCAAACACACAGCTCCTGCTCTAGCAGCTAGAAAATAGAGCACTGCAGTAGTAAGTGTGTGTGTGTATGTGTGTGTGTGTGTGTGTGTGTGTGTGTGTGTGTGTGTGTTCGATTGTGAGTGTGTGTGTGTGTGTGTCTTTTTGTGTGTGTGTGTGTGTGTGTGTGTGTTTGTGTGTGTAGGAGTGTGTGTGTGTGTGTGTGTGTGTGTGTGTGTGTGTGTGTGTGTGTGTGTGTGTGTGTGTTTGTGCCTGTGTGTGTATGTGTATGTATGGGGGGGTTGTTTGTGTTGAAGAGGATTCGAGGCAGATTCAGGTTTAGTCTCCAGAGGCTCCACTATGTTTGTGTTTCTCTTTGTAGCTGTGAAAAGGAAACTGCAATAAACATTGATCTTTCGACTTTGTAACATCATAAAGTGTATTTGTTTGTTTGTGTGTTTATACAAGCACTGTCCTCATTTTCTCTTGCATTGTTATGGAAAGATGGCAAAATCAATAATCTGTACAAGCACAAATGAAATCAATTCCTTTCCTGAATTTTGCCTGGTGTATCGTGAAGCAACCATCTTCTATTATTAACAAGTCTTAGAAGCGCCTTTCCCATTTTATTCCAGGATGAAATAGCAATTATTTTTGCCTGAGTTGAAGTTAAACATGTCTCATCAAGAAAAGATCAAGTTGGTAATCTATCTTCCTGTTACCGCTCTTTCTTTGTATCTTTATTCTAATCAATCAAAGCCTTCCTTAAGGCTTGAAAGCTTCATAGCTCTGTTTCACCTTGATCCCTCTGCCATCTTTTCACATATTTCTTACTTCCACTCCTCTCCTACCTGTTTTCCTGCCAAAAGTCCATTCTGTAGGGCCCAGGCAGACAGCGTGTTAAGTCCTTTCACCACAGTAGCTCAAGGGACCAGACTGGAGAACACACAGCAAGGACTTTAGCTGCTATTGTATCTGTCTACAAATACACAGACTTTGTGGAAAGAGTCTCAAAATGGTGAGAATCAATGTTTCCACTTCAGCCGAATAGATACATAGCAGGCCGCTCTGCCAAGGGAGTTGCAACCCTGCAATTTTTTTCATTTGTTTTGGATTCAGTGGAGAGTTGTGATGTCTAATGCTCTAAGTGGTGTTTAGAAGCCAATCCCAGAAACATGTTGTTCTAACAGATAAGACATCTCAAAAAATATTGGCACCGACTATTGCAAAAGGATTTTCGACATTAAACCAAGATTTGTTTTTACTAAAAAAAGAGAAGAAAAAAACCTCTGCAGGTAGGTGGTATTGGTTTCTGTGTACATGTTTTTCTTCAGGTTGTTACTGAGGTTCACCAGCCTCTTGCAATCAACCAATTAGCAATGTCAGAAAAGATGAAGCAACAGAAAGAAGCAGATAAATCTGTTCAGTTCACTCCTTTCTTATATCCTCCATATTCATATCTCCATTACAATACAGAGACAATGTTGATTTACGTTTTCTATAACTTTAATATCCTTAAATTTGACTTTTATATTTCCAGTTCAAATATGCATTATCTGTATTATTTTTTTATTTCACTATTTTTTAACAGCATATTTTTTATTGAGGTGTGTTTTAATCTATTTCAGCTCTATTATCTTTCATTTTTGACTTTATTTTTCATAGTTCTGAAATGTGCCAACCTTGATTTCCCTATGTAAAGCACCTTGTAAATCTCTATACAGTAAAACATTTTTCAACTTAACTTGCTGCTTGAGCTACACTCATTAACTTCCTCATTCTGCCTTAAAGATATAACAGATATCAAAATTTACAAGAGAAAGCATCAGTGCAACCTTTTTAAATAAAAACATGTAATGATGTAGTGTCAAAGGAAAATCTATAATTCATTCTATCTGTATTTCATTACTTTTTAACTGGAACGGCAAAAACACGCTATTCTATTTATATTCTAGTGTAAAATGTTATGCCGTATAAAAAGATGAGTCACAAGAATTATGTTACCAGTCAGCCCTTCTTTATCATACCGCTTACATATTATTTGCTACTTTTTGTCCCCTCAAATGAGGTAGTGCATCACTCCGAGTTATTACTAAGAAGGCATCGTTATTACTCCATGATTACCTTACATTTACTTCAATATTTAACTTCCTTACACAAGGGGGCACAAAAAATAGAAAATGATATGCACATAATAGTCACTGTACTGGATAATGACAGTGTATTTAGAGGTTATTTCAATTTATCATCTAATTCAAAGTTTACTGAATTCAGAGTTTACAATATGTTGATTGTCAATGTGTCGATTCAGAAATCTGGAGGAACATATTGTCTAGTCTCAAGTATTTAATACTATATTCCTTAATGCACAGTAAAGAAGAAGCGGTGAGTTTGTGCGTAGTGCTTTAGTAACAATTCAGGGTTTTGTGTACCTCAAGTTACAGGTTCTAACATAAATCTTTGGTTCACCTTTCCTTCTAGATGAGGTGTCATTGACTCAAGGAAGTCATAATGTTCTCTGTGAACCCAAAGAAAGACCAGACTGGCTGACTGGGCAGCTGCTGAGTGGCTCATCACCTGCACAACACACGCATTCGAACATGTTTGAGCTGCATACAAACTTCTTTTTTTTTCACATTATGTCCCCGTAGCAAACTCCATGTGTTGTACCTGTGCACCCAGAGGCCAGGGGCCACAGCTGTGAGGTCTGTGGCTGCCGTACACCACCCTGTAGCCAGACTGGAGCAGATGCTGGTCCGGAGAATGCCCCAAATCCCCTGTCTCAAAGATGCACAGCAGCCCTGGCTCAGGGGCAGGTGCTGTGGCCAGAGGATGCAGCGACATGCTTCATAGTTATATTGCTGTGGAGTCTGGCCTGTACACTGCCTCTCCCTCTTCGTCTTTGAGTGTGCACATCTTGTATTTTATTCTTTATTGTCTTTTTTTTTTTTTATTAACAGTACTTTCCAGATGTGACACCCCTCCCTCTTTCTTGGAAGTTGACCACAGCAACCTCATCAGGCAACTGACTGACTGGGAAGGTCGTCAGCTGTTGTAGTTCACCAAGGCCATGTGATCACTTGCTCTCCCTTCTAAGTGCTTAAATCCCCTTTTGTCTTGACCTTGTGCTTCTGCACATACCACTGATCCATGTGCTGCTATCATATCTAAACTTGCTTATTTCCTTTTTTTTTTTTTTGTCTGTGTTACCTTTGTTTGTGATAATTCATTTGTTTTTAGTATAAGCTTTACTTGGTCTCACTTCTTGTCACATTCCCTGAGCCAGTGTTGACACAGAGATTAAATAACACAGGACTTTGAACTGTAAATCAGTGTTTTGGGGCATTATCTGTGTTCTACTGATGTAACATTAAACTCAGATTCACATCTTTTAACAATTTATCACTTCTTAGAACCACAGAATGCTTTAAAGGCAATATCTAGTTCAGCTTTCCAGGGTTGCCTTATTCTTTTTCTTCTGTCTCCACACTAGTGCTGGTGCAATGCTGGAGATCCTGGCCCACAGATTCATTATCATTTCAAAACCCACTGTTCCAATCAAAAGACTAGGGAGAGAATATGTGCAGAATTTAGTGTTCATGTCCTCATGGCTGAAACATCTGCAAAATTGTGACACGAACACACTCAACAGAGCAGAAATGAAGCTTGGTACATATGTAAGGGTTTTGTGTGTGGCTGCCTCACTTTGAATGAATGCATTGCTCTGCTTGCAGGCGTTTGTTAGTGTATATGTGTTTGTGCATGCATGTGAGTGTGTGCACATGTGCACTGATATGGGTCAGGACGATCAGAGCTGAATAGAGTCTCAGCTGTGATCTGCAGCACCTGGGGATTTGGCTCTGCAGACAGGGTGACTACCTGGCTATTGAAATGACACATAGCATCACATCAAATTTACTGACTATTTGCACAAAAACATTCTATTCGGCATAAAAGTAGCCTCATTGAAATCATTATGTGCATATACTGTACATAGCCAGCAATATTTATGGCAGAAAGGCAACACGTTACCACAGCAGCTTTTACAGTCAAGTCCATAACTAAAGCATTAATGTCTACCTTGGGGGATATCACAGCAAAATGAGAAGTCATTTTATGCCTAACCTTTAAGGCATCCATTCAATTGTAGCACTGTTAGAATAGACCTGATAGCAGATTCACTCCGATGACTCATTTACTAGCTCTGCCTCCAGGACATCTCTCTTTTCTTCTTGTCTTCTCCTTCTGCCTAAAACCCACTTACTCCCTCTCTATCTCTCTCTGTGCCTCTCATCACAATGTTCCTCCAGTGTTGGTCTTTCTTTCTTTTACCTTTGCTCCCTCCACGTTCTCTCTCACTGTCCCTGGTGCTCCCCTGCATCTCTTTACCAGTATCTCTCTAAATTAATAACTATTGAATTCACTGAGTAAATTCAACTGAAGCTGGCTGCAGTGATGTCATTAAAGGCCACCACCTCTCTGCGTTTAACAGAGAAAGGTAATATAAAAGAATAGCTCTAAGCTCCCAGGGTTATCAGCACCCCCTCTCTTTCACACACAGAAACATGCTTGTGCACATAATATGGGAAAAGCACTTTTAATGGTACTAATTCCTTCCCAGAGGCTTACTGTAACTAATTCTTGAGATTTCAGTCATGGTTGATTTAGTTGATTAGTACTGAAAAAAATGACAACTCAAACTACATTTACATATTATAACCCTGAAAAGTTATAATGGAAAATGTGTTAGGATATAGTGGCTTATTTAAACACTCAGCTGGCATGCAGCAACATTCATTTGAAGTTGTTTTTCTGTCTACCTGTTATATGGAAGTCCAGTATTAACTTTTTTGCCCTCAACCCATTCCTGAGGAAATTATCTGGCTTTGAAAGTAAATTTGTGGGCCAACCAAAACAATAACTTAAAGGCACTGTCGAGCTCTCCAGCGCTGCGGAACACTGCAAAACAGGGAGTAATTGACCTCCCTTACATGAAAAATAGTCATTTTATTTGTTGTTAATAAGAAAAATATTTAAACAGCTTTAAGGATTAGCACTTTAACTGTCACCAACATTTATTAAAAACATTGATATAGCCATAACCTAAAACAAACACATTTATTTGACTGGTCAAGCTGGTTGAGGGCAATGCACTGCCCGAGGATTGGCATTGCCTGAGGGACTTTATTCAGCTTGTGTCTAGTCCAAAATTTGTCCCCAAATGTAGCATGTCAAACATACCTCCATTAGATTAGTACTTGTGGGTACCCCTAGAAAATCCAGAGAGGATTTGAAACCATGTGAGTATTTTGTGCTTATCTGAAAACATCTTGCGACATTTAACAGTGATGTGCTCTAGGACATGTTCACATCAAACACATGCTGAACCACAATTTTATAAATGTCAGAATGGAGTTGCAGTTTACAGCTTATGTGAGAAATGATCTCAAATTGAGTCAGTGTCGTGTTGTACCTGCAGTGATTTACTGAAATTCATGCATGCAATAGTGAACATTAAACATTTATTCTGCCAGCTTAATGGACAAAAATGTAGAATTCTCATTTGCAACTCTTCCTGACAACACTGCACTGTGGGCACTGCAAGCAAGAGTGAACTGCTGTGGTGCCCAAGCTCAATTCCCAAGTGGTATTATTTGGGAGTTTCCAGCTGTCTCCAGTTGTCAGAAGGCACACGGAATGACAGGAGGTATGGTTATTAAAGACAGTTTTGAGTTACAGCATGCATATTGTACATAGTTCCATGCTGCTTCAACGGACAAAGAAAAGCCTGCAGGATAGACGATTTCTGACGGACTTCTATGATGACTACTACTGTAATGCATTAGGTATGAGGTTCAGATTGAGGTTCTGACTACACTCAGGTTTGAGGTTGTTGAACACCAGAGTGAAAGAAAGGTATGAGGGCACAGAGAAAGACGCTGTATATACAATGAGATACAAAGATGGAAACAGAGAGAGAATAACAGAGAGGCTGGGACACTGGAAGAGAGGCAGACGGAGAAATGCAACTTAGGAAAGCAGAAATTGTGCCCCGATACAACAAAGACACTTGTTATAACCAGAGTTTCCCACAAGTATTCCCAGAATTATTCTATAAATATTCCATTACCAGCTTTTCAGACAGACACATTTTGGATGTTCATTATAGAACGCTTAGAATAGGTTTAAGGGGATTCAGAAGCAGATTGGATGAAAGTGTAACCTATTTCTGCACATGTTTGTCTTTGACAAAATTGCTTATTTAGGGCGGGTGAATGTTCTGGTATTGGTTATGTTTTTGTAGATTCCCATCTGTGTCATCGTGTATGTGAAAGAGTCATACAGCATGTGTGTGTGTGCGATAATGTCATATTATCACTATCTCCACAGCAGGGCTACATACTATATAGAAACATCTCCGAACTCAGAGAGCCTCATCCTCTATATCTGCTTTAACAGGATGAGCACTGACTGCATGTTTGAAGTTCAGAATCTTATCTGGCAAGCCAAGCGGCAGAAATCAGAGGCAGGGAGGAGCTGCATGAAACTGCAGATTTCGTCACACATCATTGCTGAATTATATGGCCTTGCTTATTTCAGAATTCAGCCTTTTCAACAACAGAGAGGACTGTGACGCTTTGAAAATATCGCCACAAAGACAATGCTTGCTTGGGATTGTCTCATCCCCTCCTTGGAAAAACAAGCTTTGATAATATTTTTGCCTCATCTAACTCCTTCCTTTCCCCTTCCACCTCATGTCACTCTTTGTATGAGCTAAGATGAAACTGGGCAGAGCCATTTTGGTTTCCATGCGCTGAGACTTGAGAATAAAATCTCTGATGTATCTGTGTCATTCTATATAATCATATCTTTCACAAACAGCTGTGGTCTGCAAATAGCATGCATCCACAGAGCTCCTTCTTCGTGGCTGCAGGGAAAATCGGGAGCCCATTATAAGGCTGAAATAGGCCTAAAGAATTTTTCGCCTCATCTCCTCAGCCATACCTCCAGTCGAGTGAAAGAGCTGACAAGGTAGGAAAAAGCTGACACAGAAGTCTAATTCTGTAAGGATGAAAACCTCATACTCATCAGAGGTGCAATTTCGCTGCTCTGTATTTTTACTGCAGGAAGGCTGAGGGAAGAATAGAGCAGGCATGGCAGCAGGCAATGTGCACGAATTTAATGAGCAGTATGGTGATTAATGTTGATTAGGTAAATTGTTGTCTCTATGTACATTTTCGCTGCAAATCCATAGTTAACAAGGGGGGAAATTCTGCTAACAGGGAAGGGTGCCATTTGTTCTCCTTCCACTTCAAATTGCCTTCTGGGATACAATGCCCAACTGAAGCCACTCACATCGACCAATGATTGAAGAAAAATAATTATGAGCCTGCAGGCCCGTTAGATCAGCATCATGGTTACTAGGTTTAATTGAGGCCTTGTCTGTCATGTCTGTGTAGCTGAATATCTCCCTTTCTCACTGTATGTCTCTGTATCAGATTACAATGACAGAATTATTGCTCCAATATATTAATAAAAGTTTTTTACAAGCAAGCTATGGAGCCATAGATGTCATTAAGAGCTAGCTCAAAAAAACAAGACAGGTGTAATGCTGGAGGATGAATAGCAGCCAGAGTACACTGTTGACATCTGTTTATGTTCAAGTGAAAAAGCCCTCTAAGCGGATATAGGAATTATGAATTTTATCTGTTGTGAGAAAAGGAAGAAGTCAGGTGAATACTCAGCCACAAAGTCTGCACAGGGAAGAGGGAAGAGATTAGGGTGAATGCATGGTGCAAAATAACTTTAAAACTTTTATGGAATGTTTTTTTCTTTTTCCTTTCTTTCCTCCCAGCCTAAAGAAGGGGTTGTCCTTGCAGCTACAAAAACAAAGATCCCCAAACCCAGTCAAAGGATTAATTTTTACCCCAAACAACACGGGCAGCAGAGCGAAAATTCTTCTTTGTGTGGTTCTATGGAATAGTTACAAGCAATGTGTTGTTGTTGTTTTTTTTTTAATCTAGAGGACCTGTTGGTCAGGGAGAATGAACACATTATAATGACTTATAACTGATGAGGGATTAACAAAGGAAGCTTTTAGTTAGAACCTCCTGGTAGACAGTGGTACAGTGAGGGGTACCAGAAATTTTGGCAAATCTTAGCCCAGTGCCTGCGACTGTAGCAAGGAATGATGGCTTTACCTGGATTTGCCTTTTCTGTAATTTATCTCTAGTTTTAAGAACGCATGAAGTAATATGAATATATGAAATATTCATGTGAACATCACTGACTGATAGGAGGTTGTTTTATATGCGTAACTGTTAGTTCGATGTTGATACTATCAGAGCAGACTCTCCTTACAACCACAAAACTATGTCTTGTGGTGATTTCAAACAAACCACCATCAAGTTAACGTGAAAGCAAAAACTTTTTCTGCTTGTGGTGGGGTTATTTGGCACCACCCCTGTTTGAATCCAAACCATACTAAGAGCAAACCCCACTGAATTTAACATAACCGCTGGAAACATATTTGATCTGAAAATGTCGTTAACTGTTTTCTGGTTTGTCTTTCTATCTGCTAACAGAGCATATCTCTCTATTGTTTGTTGTCTCGCTGCCTGCCTGTTCAGTTTTCTGTCAGTTAGTGTCTCTGTCTCTTGCCATTCGTCCATCTACGTGTCACAGGTATATGTGGTAATTCAGAGAAATACATGATTTCCAGGGACTTGCTTTGATTAGGAGTGTATTGTGATGTTAATGTAAGAGCTTTGTTTCTTAAATTTCTCAATAATTGCGAAAAAAATTAATAATCTCCGTCATTCAGAAACGTTCACTCTTTCCTTGTCTCATTCTCCCCAAGAGAAAATATAACCATACATACTGTCAGCACAGATAAGAAATACCAGATTCTCACGAAGTCCGCTGTCATGTAGACTTTTAATAGAGAAAGAGAATTATTCATTGTCTTCTACACTAATCTGTATGTCGGTAAAACTGCACTTTGCTTTGCCATTCTATGTGATTCTGCTATGTTCTATTGTGCTGAACATTCCTATGCTTTTATTCAACATTGTGTTTCCAAATAGCAGATGGCTTGCTAGGAGGCGATAAGAAACAGACATTTAGCAGATAAATGAATAAATAAAAATGATGATTGGGTGTAATATATAATATTCATATGCTGCCAGGCTTCTATAAAACGACCATTGTGTTGTGTTTTCTTCACTCTCTTCTTTTCTTTCTATACATGTGTGTTTGTGTGTATGTGTGTGTGTGTGTGTGTGTGTGTGTGTGTGTGTGTGTGTGTGTGTGTGTGTGTGTGTGTGTGTGTGTGTGTGTGTGCGTGTGTGTGTGTGCATAAGAGGGGTGTGTAAGAGGGGTTGATTAAGGTTTCATTCTTCCATTGTGAAGTATTTCACCTGCAGTACATCCATATTATACATCACATACACTACATGTCTTTAGGAAGGTTTTAAGAAGCAATACAGGTTCTTACGCAGGGATATCAATTTTTAAAATTCTAAAAGCTTTTATAATAATAACAATGATAATTTTTTTGAACTAGCTGAGACTTGCAGTATCCATCAACTGTTGGTAAGTGGATTGATACTTTAGAAACAGCTACCAGCTGTTTAAGATAGAGCAGGCTTTCAATGTTGTGTGTGTGTGTGTGTGTGTGTGTGTGTGAGTGTGTGAGTGTGTGTGTGTGTGTGTGCGTGTTTTTATATGTGTGCGAGTGTGTGCGTTTGTGAGAGTGTGTGTATGTGTCTTTGTGTGTTTGACCGAAAAGTCACTGAGAGCAGCTGAAAGAAAGAGATATAATATGTCCTTGTCATACAGGAGCATATATTTTAAGCAAAGTACAAATAATTAATGACTTGCTGCAATCAGTTGTTAGAGAATTCAAGCATGAATGATGTGTGTAGATGTGTCTGTGCATTTGTGTGTATGTGAGGCTTTGTGTGTCATGGTGAGCAGTGTCCTTGCTCAGAGGCTTGGTGAAAAATGCAGCACATGCAAACCTGAAATGGCAGATGTCGGCAAGAACAGGTGAAAATCACACAGTGGATGGTGTACTATGCTTCTGAGTGTGTGTGTGTGTGTGTGTGTGTGTGTGTGTGTGTGTGTGTGTGTGTGTGTGTGTGTGTATGCGTTTGTGTGAGTGTGAGAAAGACCTAGAGAACAAGACTGTACATCATGCAGGGAATATACTCGTGGGTGTGCTTGACAACCATTGCCATGAAAATTGCTTTACAAACTACTTTACATTAAATTCTGTTCCCTACTTCTGTTCAGTTGTGTCAATGTGCAAATGACCAACCCTGTTTAGAAGGGCTCATATAGAAAAAGAACAGAGAGGAAGTAATTGCAGTTTAAAATTGCCATAGCTCCAGTCGCTTTTGTGCACAAATGATAGTACGTGTGAGTGTGTGTGTATGTGTGTGTGTGTGTGTGTGTGTGCGTGTGTAAGAAGGAGAGAGATATAGGGGGTACAGAGGAGAGACAGTTTGTACAGTATGTGTAGGTTAATTGCTGTGTGACCATGCTGAGAGCAGTGAACTCTGATCTGTCAAGGTTCAGGCATAGTCTTTTCCGATTGGCTTGCAGAAGAGAAAATGTATAATTACTCTGAATACCCTTGCTGATGACCTTTGTACTCAGCAGAACACACTCCAGCTGTGCAGATATAGACAGAGGCACAAACACACACAGTGTTGCCATGGTCACAGTCCAGTGCTGCAAAATTTCTCAGTGTTGATCAGTTGTTTTTGGAAACAAGTAACAAGATGGTGTTTCCTCCTAATTTCATTGGTACGACTCTGGCATTAGCATAGTCCTGACTTTAGTTTGAGAGGAAGGAAAAAAACACTAAAAGAATAGCTAAAGGTCCAACTCCAAAATGTCAAATGAATATATGACATATGTTAGGACTCTGCAGTCTCCCTCCTCACATCCTAGTCTGCCGTGTGTTTTTTACCCCGACCTCTGTGTGTCATGTCAGTCTGTCTCTGTCTGTGAGTCTGTGTTCTTCCTCGGGGCGGCGCTTGCCGGCCCTCCACTGGTTTGTTCTCCGCCTCACCTGCACAACTGCGACTTATCTCCTCATCATCCAAGCCAGAGCACCGCTATTCGTTGAACCGTCCGTTGCTTCATGTGAGTCATCTGCCTGCAGTTAACCACCAGCCTTGACCTGAGAGTCTTTGTGTATCCACTCAGACTGTTCAATACCCTTTTCCAAATAACTTTGTTCATCTTTCTGTTGGTGGACCAAAGAGGGGACCTATCTGCTGTCCATCATCAAACCCTAGAGACTCTGGTTATTAAATCTGCCTGCCCGGCTCTGAGCCCTGTACAAGTGAACCACCTGAAAACCAAAATCGTTAAAATCATTGTGTTATTCCCCATTACCCTGTCTTTGTCTCTGAGCTTCAGCATTTGAGTCCCATCTGTCTCGGTAAATTACAACAATACACGGGTGCTCATATACAATATCTTGGTCTACAGCAATAAAAACAATTTATGTGTGAATGTGTACAAGTGTGTGAAAGGGACCACTTTGTATATGAATACGTCTCCCAGAACATGTGGTTCTCCACATGAATTAATTTGTCAGAAGTGTATGTGTGCGTACATGCATGCGTGTGTGTTACTGACGGCACTAATCCCTCTGGCTTTGTCCAGGTCACGTATCCTGTCAGGTAGCCATGGAGATTCAAAGGAAGGACCAATGGAACGTCTTTGTGTCGGCAGAGGATTGAAATTAGTATCTGACTTCCTGAGCTATAGATTGACATTTAAGTGTCATTTGCACTCCTCTGTCTTAGTTTGTGTGTGTGTTCGGTCGTTCTGTGTGTGTGTGTGTGTGTGTGTGTGTGTGTGTGTGTGTTTGTGTGTGTGTGTGTGTGCTTGTGCCGGACTTCAGAACTACCAGCTGTAATGTATACACACATATACACACAGAAACACACACTGTACAAAAGCCCCAGGATATGATTCCCCCTCTCTGTCACATCTGAAGCTGGCCATAATCTTACTTGACAAGTTATGACAGAAACCTTGACATGATATCATATCATCTTGGCTGGCAGACCCCTAACGGAGACAGCCCAGATGCACTCAATACTAAATGGATGAGGGTATATGCATTATGCAGTGTATCTTACTGTAATGTATGGTGATTTTTGTATTGAGCAGAGCTCTATTGTACCGCATCATATCGCATTGTATGGTAATGTTTTCTATTGTGCGTGGTAATGCGCTGTGCCTTTTGCAAGATTGTTTTGCATTGTGTTGCATTTCATTGTGTCTGTCCTGAGGCCAATTTACCCAAATGCGGCTGACAGATCCTGAGGACTGTCTGTAAATGTTAATGTTAAAGAGACTCAATATCCCTTTATGTAGTTGTGCCTGCTTTCCCTTATAATGCGTGTGTTATTGTGTGTGTGTCCCACGCCCAGTATAAATGCCATGGAGGAATGTGTGAAAGCTGTCAGAGAACATCGGGTTCCTAAAATAGAGGCTCCCCATGGGAAAAAAGAGAGAGAGAGAGAGAGAGAGAAAGAGAGAGGGAGAGAGAGATGGTAGAGAACGGTTTTACATTAAGGGGACAAAATCCCAGATTCCAGGACAGTGACGGTGATTAATCATAGATTAGAGATTACAGTAAACAGGAAAGCACATATGTGCAAACAAACATACATCTGCTCCAACACACACAGGTACACTCGCACACCAACAAGCTCAGTGCCTTGGAGAGTTTCCGAAAAGCCTCTTGTCATGGTACATTATGTCTGAGTGGGACATAATGAGACTTTACAAGGTAGTCAGACACTGATACAAATAGTGAGGTAAAAAATAGAACCAAACAAATCTCAGTGTACATAAAGTTTTATACTATATATTTGTTCAAGTTAAAATTAAACAACTGACATAGAAATACCAAAGGGGGAAAAAAAGACCGAAGAGGAATTAAGTATACATCTACCTAAATAAGTTAGAGTGTCACATATACAATACACAAAGGTTCTAGTGTCAAAAATACATTAGGTAAAAGACAGTAATGACAGTAAATCATAAGTTAGGACCCCATGCATCTTATTGAAAATTGGCCTGTGAGGAAAAGACAGAATATTCTGGTAGATTTCTCTCTCTGAATTATTTTATATGGTGTAAAAAATACAAATTCTAAATGGTAAGAAGTTGACATTTCTGAAAGAAAGGATCTGATGGGGTGCAAGAGTTTTGCAGGGTTGTGATTTTAACAAAATGCAATTAACTCTAGATTTCACTATGTATTAATTTAGTTTCATGAATTTCCTTAAAGGAATAGATTTTTAAAATTTTTGTTCTTTAAGAAGAAATCATGCATACTTTATATTTTTTGCTGACATTTTTTTCTAATGTATTATGTATACTTTTACATTTTTTTTAATATATTATTCTACCCAGGAAATAATTAACTTCCTGTCATGAGTATTTGCTGCTCATTTAATTTGTGAAGATATTGCTTTCAACTACTTGACAATCACTTAGCAGACTCTTGAAACTTGCTTGACATGTGTAATCCATCATTGTAAACACCTATTTGAAACTTTTTTTTTTTGCTAAATTTATCAGTGTTGATTATACATTTCAGACTTTTCAGATTTAATGATATCACATAAACTGCAATATCTAGCAACGATAAAGTGACTTTGACTAAAAAGAAAAAAAAATCATGTTGTTCATTGTGATGTATTTGACAGGTCAAGGAAGTGTCAGTAACTGTCTGCTTACTGAGTTTCAAAAAATAAAAAAAGTCCTCTTAAAATAGAAGGGAAAGAAAAACCAAAATCGAACAGAATGGTTTGCAAAATGGTTATCTGTTAGGTAAAGTACACCCCCTGATGTGGGCTGCTTCTATAGACCTTACTAAGGCACAGTCAAACTGCAGTGGCTCAAAGGTCAAGGTAAATACCAAGCCGCTGAGATTGATTCATGGTTTGGTGACACATTTCTTAATGTTCTCCTTCAGTGCATCCTTGTAACAGAGATTTAATTGTCTACCAATTTCATTTTGAAGGTGCATTCAACATTCTTCATTTTTTTTTTCTGTATTCTTACCCCTTACTAATCTGTTCTCCCTGTGAAAAAAAGAATGTCAAAATTTAGTGTCATGTCATTCTCTCTTTCTACAATGAATTTGATTGCCCTACAGTAAGTATATAGTACAAGTGATTTTGTAGGTATAGGAGGTGGAGAAGAGACAAGGGTTTAAGAGACTCTTTTAAGATGACAAAGAGAGATGAATCAATTATTGCAATATTAGATACAAGAAGAAAAGAAAAATTGTGTGACTAAAATAGAGAGAGAGGCGGGGGGGGGTCTAAGTCATCAAATCATCATGCACTTATAGCAGAAAGTTGATGAGGGAACATAAGCCGCTGCTATCTCTGCCTTTTCTCGCAACCCTGCGCTGTCTATACAGGAGTAGTGGATAATTAAAAGATAGACTGATAGCAAAGGAGAGCAAGAGGACCACTGAGACCACATCTCTGTTCTCCCTACTGTGACATAATTAAAATAGAGACTTTAGGAAATTATTCACAGGGTTCATCCAACTGCTTTTTTTTATTCTCTTTTCATCCATTTTTTAATCAACAAAAAACATTTTCAGATATAATGACTCTTCCTAACAACACAGAAAAGAGGACCTGGTAAAGACACAGGATTTTTATAGGTGCAATTTCTTCAGGCTGAGGATTGAGAGGTTCCCCGTGTTATCGTGGTCTCAATATAACCAAACCGGAGTAGTTACTCTTGTCATTTATTGTAGTGCTGTGATTATGACCACTGTAATTTGTATTTCTTTTACTTTTAAGGGGAAAGTGTGCATGTTGTTATTTTATCATAGAAAGGCGGTATTTTTTTGCGTTATAACTAATAACAGGTTGGCCTAAAATTGTTTAAATAATGGTCCAGTCTGTTTTAGGTTTGAAATGAGTGGGCTGCAACGGAGTTGTTAAGGTTTTACTTTACATAGTTCTGTTTCTTCTGCTTTGCTGTCATTGTGTGTTGAGGTTTTCTCAGGTATATGTTTGTGCCCCTTCTATGGAAAGAGATTTATTGGCACGATATGTCTTGCATTCTCAAAAAAATGAGAAATGCTAACACTCTGAAGAATATGAGAAAATGTCACTCATCATTTGAGTATACAGATGGGTACAAATTAAAGGAAAAACCTGGATAAATGAGCGGAAGAAGATAACATGCAGATGCTTTCACACAGGTGCACTGCATGATACAATTAAGCAGGTAAAATCAAATCATGCTCCGTTACCTGTATGAAAATCAGAATCAGGCCCAATTGATTCTGATTTTGTATCAAAATGGCAAGAAGAAAAGATCTAAGTGTCTTTGAAAGAGGTTTCACTCTTGGGACACAGATGGCAGGAGCTTCAGTCACAAACCCTGCTCAACTGACCGGTGTTTCAATAGGAACAGTGACCAAAGTGAAATTTGCATTTAGATCTGTGAAAAAAACGGCAATAAATAGGTTCAGAAATTGTGGGAAACCCTCTGTCAGGTGACTGAGAATATCAGTGTAAGAAGTGATGAGACTGTGTCAGCAAGAACAGCGCATCCACAGCAATACAGAGTAGGGTTCCTGTGCATAAAACCTCATTACAGAGATATATTAAAATGTATGAGTTCCTTTGTGGGAAAACCATAGGCACTGGTCTACAGAGATGTTGACAAGCGTGATATAGTCAGGTGAATCATCCTTCCCCATTTTCTCCACAAGTGGGCGAGTGCATGTGTGACATAAACCAAGAGAGTGGTACAGGCCTGAATGCTTGACCCCCACAGTGAGGGGATCTGGTGGCTGTCTCGTGCAGTGGGGGTCATTCTGTTGGCATGGTTTGGGTCCACTTGTCCTCTTAGAGGGAAGAGTCACTGCTAATCAATAAAGAGTTTTTCTGAGTGATCACTTTGAGTGATCACTTTCATCCCCATCCACATCACTTACAAGATGACAATGTCCCCATCCATATGGCATGTGGGGTCGCTGAATGGTTTGATGAGTATGAAAATGATGTGAATCATATGCTAAGGCTTCCAGTCACCAGATCTCGACCTGACTGCACACCTATGGGAGATTTTGAACTATCATGCTAGACAGCGCTCTCCACCACCTTCATCAAAACAAGGGAAGGAATAAGGGAAAATCTTTTAGAAGAATGGTGTTCATCAATCCGTCGAAGTTCAGGGATTTGGAGAATCAATGTCAAGGCTCATTGAAGCTGTTCTTGCAGTGACCTAACACCTTACCAAGTAATTTTCTATTGATTTTTCCTTTTATTTTTTGTACGTTATTGTGCAGTATGTCATTATTGATCATCGCTCAGATGGCAACTGACCACACCTCACCTCAAATTCTTAAAACAACCTAAGTTTAATTTTTCCTGATAAGTGATCTCTTGTGGTTGTGTAAATAATGACTTTTGCCTAATAGAGCCTTAGAAGCTGTACAATATAAGACAACCTTTAGCTTAGATGTTCAGTCCATAAAAGGAATGTTCCCCTAAAAACTCCTTTAATGGGGGGGGGGGGGGGGGCAAAAGGGAGGACAACCTCAGGAAGAGCAACAGAGGATGGATCCCTCTTCCAGGAAGAACAGGCATGCAATAGATGTTTTATGTACAGAATACACAGGAATAACAACAGTAAAACAGATTGCAAGCATATATGAAGAATATGAAACAAGGGACTATGAAGACTATTAAAAGATGTCAAGCAACTTTCACAACTACACATACAAGAGGGACTGAAATGCTGCAAGGGCAAGCAATGTGTTTGATTTTGACACCAAATGTCATGGTTTGCATTGTGTTTCCTGCAAACAGTCAACGCTGATTTCCTTTAACCACTGCTGCAATCTTTGCATTCTTACTGTACCCAAGTTAAACTGGGTCCATATGCTGATGAAGGGGGTATTATGTGACTGAAAGCTCCAGATCAGCTGTTAAATGGGCCCTAAAGTGAGATTGTCTCGTATTTCCAAGGCCAAGAATAAACACTGATGTGCAGCATTTAAGCCAACTTGGATAAGAAGCCTTTAGATGAGAGGAAAAACTCCATCTCAAGATGAAAGTCCTGTAATATGATTGTAAGTTCGAGAGCAGCCACTAAATGGACATCAAGGTGAGATCGCTTTGTCAACATAACCCCCTTGTTTTAGTCGCCTTGACTAAAAAATGAATCATAGTTGTTACTTTGGATGGCACTGACAAACAATCTATTTTATTTTTTAGACTGGAGGACTTTTTTTTTTAGATTCACAGTATTTTTACTATCATTTTGAGGAAAACTTTTTATGTTAAACATTTCATTTATTCATGTGTTCTGGGAAAAGTGTAGCTGCGTCAGCTCTATCATGGGAGCACAGTGACTTTTCGAATGCTGTTTTTTAGGCCTTCCTCTTTCTTCCTTTAAACCCTTTGACCACCCCTGGTCACCTCATTTGCCTCTCTTCACCCTAAGAGATAGATAGATCAATTTTGTCTGAAACACAGCTCTCCCCGTGTCTTTTGGAGTATGTTCATAGCTCCTCTTCCCCTTCCTCTCATTCCCGTACCATTCCTAGCTTGCCACATCATAATCCCTCTGTCTTTCTGACTCTCGTTTGCTCGCTCTGTTTATTTTTCACTCTCTTTCTCTATCTTTCAGTGTACGGCATCTTCTAGCCTTGCGGTGCGTGTGTGTGTGTGTGTGAATGTAAGAGAGAGAGAGTGAGAGAGAGAGAGAGTGCCCTGCTAGAGCTTTTCTAAATCCCAGGTAAGAGCAGAGCTTTTCTCTGAGAGAATTTCATTTCAACACCTCTCATCTTGCACGGAGAGCAGGAGGATAGGAGTCTCCCAGTTATGAATCCAATAACCATTGTGTGTGTGCATGTGTGTGTGGGTTAGACCGTGGCCTGTTTATAGGATTGGAGGTTACTCCCATAAACTCAAACTGAAGGTCAAAAATAAAAAGAAAGAGAGAGAAACACAGAAAGGAGTCAATGTGTGTGTGTGTGTGTGTGTGTGTGTGTGTGTGTGTGTGTGTGTGTGTGTGTGTGTGTGTGTGTGTGTGTGTGTGTGTGTGTGTGTGGCTTTTCTACGAACGAGTTTGTGTGTTTGCTTGTGGATGAGGGGGTCAAACAGTGAATGTCTGGTGGTGCTTGCTTGCTCTTGCACACACTTTTATACACACAAACATACACACATATGCACACTGCAGCTGAGTGAGAAAGAGTGTATTGAGTTAGAGAGCTGAGGTCAGCTCTAAATCATTACAGGTCACCATGGCAGGCCTGGCTACCAGATTAGATTAAAGTCTAGCTGATAGACCCAGCCAAGCACATTAAAACACACACACACACACACACACACACAAGCACACAAACATTTTTGTGCATTAAATAAACACAAAAGTGGAAACCCCAGCACATTAATCACAGTGAGCCTAGATGTAATGTAAAGTGATGTAGCTTGGATTTTTTGTACAGAAAGCGAGGCAGCTTCCTGACCCTAATCGGTAAACAGCCTTACAACAGATAAAAGCAGCAATGGTCCCAATGGAGCAGACTGTGTGGAAACCAGCCAATTAGGAAGTAGAAGAGACTGATTTGATTAAACCAGGCTGAGACGGGTCACAGTCCTGGTCCTCTGCCTCCGGAAGCTCTCACCACCAGGAGGACACACACCAGGACTTAGCCATGGATACTCGCCTGAGCTTAATTCACTGGGAAATACAACTCTTTTGTTGAGATTAAAAGGTCTGTGTGTTTGTGTCGGTGCAGCTGGATGGAAGGGAGGACGAAATGAATAGAGGAGCAGCTGTTGTTTATCTGTGTGGCATCTTGTGCTTTCGAGCACAAGCGCAAGACCAACACTGTAAAGCTGTCTTGGTGGGCTTAATGGTACTGCGAGGAAAAACGGGCCCGTTCTCCCGCTCTCTGCGTCACTCACACTTCACTCACTGTTTGAGAGGAACAATAGAGTGAAAGATGAAAGATGTTTATCTTTGTGCAGCCCTGTGTCTCTCCTCTCCCCCCTTCTCTATCTCCTCTGCCCCAGCCACAAACCTATCTCTCTCTGTAAGGTGATATATGTTCAACCTTCGGTGGTGAATTTGCCATTTGCTTTCAAGTGGATCTTTAACTGCTTCCATGATTCACATGACCTCACTTCCTCTGACCCTGCTAGGCGCTGCTCGGCGTGGCTGGCAGCCAAGAGCAGAGGGGAGTTGAGCCAGGCCAGATAAGGGCTTCTCAAATCAGCTTGGACCACTATGATAGCTGTCCTCTCCCCTCCTCTCCTTCTCCGCAAATATTGATGGTGGAGGTGATATGGTGGTGGAGCCTCTGCTTTCTCTAGACCCATATTTAATCCTAACTGTCATTGCTTTGAAGTACAATAACCGTAGATGAGAGGACTCTTGAGTGTGCTCCTGCGTTTCCCATTGTCCTCTGGGACAAACCAGAGACCCCCAGACCTTATCAATTATTTACACAGCATTGGTGGTATTCCAATAAATAAACTAACACAGCGATATCTTTTGATCCAGTGAAAAGCATTTTGAATAATGCTTCAAAACGCCACACAAGCATGGGGTTTATCGAGCCAGTAAAAGTTTTAGGCACACAGAGAGAGCCGCTTGCAAACGCAAATAACAGAGGGACACAAGTGGAAAAAACAGACCGGGACACTGATGAACATGTGTCCAAGCACACAGACGCACACACACTTGAGATTGATGACTTCCATTCTGGACAGGATGTTGTGTATTCCTGTAGTGGTGCTAACTCTAAGGCCCATTACTTTCATCCACAGCAGAATGTATGCTGATTAGCTTCCAGTGAGCAAGCCAAGAGAGGGGAGAGGGCTGCAGAGTGAAGAGGGGGCAAATGCAAGAGGAAGGGGAGAGAGGATTTTGAGATATGTTATATATGTGATATGAATTGCTATTGAAGTGCATTAAAACTACTTCTCAAATATCTACCCCGCTGGAATGTTGCACGGGGGTTTTAAGTTAATGCATGCAAATACAGATACAATGAGAAACTAAAAAAGAAATGCCAAGAAACTTGTAAATACACAATGTATCCACATATAATACCATAAAACAGTATTAGCACAGCAGCACACCTTAATCATCCCTATCTTTCTCAGTGCATCTGCCTCTGACAACTTGTCACTTTAACTTTGGGGCCAGCAGAGTTCGTGTCAGGACAGAGCTCCTATATTGTCCAAACATCAAAGATATATCAGAACACTTTAGCCCAGAATGACTAATTGACCACCACATCCAAAGCCGGGTTGTCAGCTCTGACAGGCCCAAGTTTGGCCCTCACCCCATATTTTACCCTCCGCTTCCCTGTGCTCTATGCTGAACAGAGTCATAAAAAGAGCTGAGGCTATTCCACTCCTATTCTTCTGGGTTCTGTCTCAATGGACCCTTCTGACCAGATTTGACCAGCTTCTTATTTCCTATTCTTTCTCCCCTCGCAGTGAGCCTGCACCTTCACTGCTCAACCATGAAACCATAACTAAATATAAATCATCCTTCCTCTTACTCTGTCACTCCGATAGCCCTTCCACACTCCCTCATTTGTTCTCTTTATTTTTCCCTCCATCGCTCTCTCTCTCCCTCTCTCTCTCTCACTCACTCTGTCTTTCATATTCTCTCTTTGTTGCTCTCCACCTTACACAAACACAGCTGTAATAAATTGTGGCACTGGTAATTACGTAGAACCCACCGGTAAATTTCACTTCCATTTACATTTAGATTACAGAATATTTCATTCCTATCAATCTGCAGTGCAGGACCAATGTGTGCATGGCTTCACCCATATGCAGACACAACTGTTCACGGCATTTTTATATTCTCATTGGTGCATGTACGTGCACACTGAGCACAGATACATTCACATTCAAATATACACATACACAAACTGTGCAAGTGCACAGTCATGCTCACGCAGACACACACAAACACACTGAGCGATCAATCTCAGTGTTCACCAGCACACATGGACAAACATAGGGTGGTAAGTCCTAATTTCACTACCTACATATTTGTATGTGAAAACATATCTGCACACACACATCAGAAGCCACCCATAGTCAATGGTAGCTTAGGGGCATATGATAGCTCAGTTATGTTGTGTTCATAAATTGAATGTTCATAAACTGTGAAAGAGTCACAATTTACCTTGAACTGTTCTATCTTTAGCCGATGAAAGAAATCATCTTCACCCAACCTCTCTGCGGAACTTTGGTCTTGTAAAGAAATCTTTTTGTAGGAATATTTGTCTGCCTCCAAACTTATACAAGTTCTTTGTATAGTATTTTCACAGTGCTGCCATGCTGAGCGTGTGGAGGCAATATACTCCTGTCACACACGCAGACACGCCACAGGCATACACACGTTTATTCTCATAAACACAATCTTACCCACTTCTGCTCCTAAATACATTCAGAAGCAATCTCATCCAGTGTGCATAAAAGACAGCAATATGCAGCCAAACCTAACTGTAATATTTCAGTGGTTATGAGGAGAGAGGAGAGGAAAAAGAGCCAGAGGCAGTAACTGAAGAAAACAGATACCACCAAGATTTTGACTCTTCTCTCCCTCTTTGCCTTCTCCTCTCTCTCTCTCTCCATCCCTCTAGCTCTCTCTCTCACTCTCTCTCCCTCTCTCTCACTCTGTCTTTCATATTCTCTCTTTGTTGCTCTCCACCTTACACAAACACAGCTGTAATAAATTGTGGCACTGGTAATTACGTAGAACCCACCGGTAAATTTCACTTCCATTTACATTTAGATTACAGAATATTTCATTCCTATCAATCTGCAGTGCAGGACCAATGTGTGCATGGCTTCACCCATATGCAGACACAACTGTTCACGGCATTTTTATATTCTCATTGGTGCATGTACGTGCACACTGAGCACAGATACATTCACATTCAAATATACATACACAAACTGTGCAAGTGCACAGTCATGCTCACGAGACACACACAAACACACTGAGCGATCAATCTCAGTGTTCACCAGCACACATGGACAAACATAGGGTGGTAAGTCCTAATTTCACTACCTACATATTTGTATGTGAAAACATATCTGCACACACACATCGGAAGCCACCCATAGTCAATGGTAGCTTAGGGGC
Organism: Istiophorus platypterus; assembly: GCA_016859345.1. Lineage (NCBI taxonomy): Eukaryota > Metazoa > Chordata > Actinopteri > Istiophoriformes > Istiophoridae > Istiophorus > Istiophorus platypterus. The sequence continues at coordinate 13,691,320 of CM029126.1, forward strand.
ATATGATAGCTCAGTTATGTTGTGTTCATAAATTGAATGTTCATAAAATGTGAAAGAGTCACAATTTACCTTGAACTGTTCTATCTTTAGCCGATGAAAGAGATCATCTTCACCCAACCTCTCTGCGGAACTTTGGTCTTGTAAAGAAATCTTTTTGTAGGAATATTTGTCTGCCTCCAAACTTATACAAGTTCTTTGTATAGTATTTTCACAGTGCTGCCATGCTGAGCGTGTGGAGGCAATATACTCCTGTCCCACACGCAGACACGCCACAGGCACACACACGTTTATTCTCATAAACACAATCTTACCCACTTCTGCTCCTAAATACATTCAGAAGCAATCTCATCCAGTGTGCATAAAAGACAGCAATATGCAGCCAAACCTAACTGTAATATTTCAGTGGTTATGAGGAGAGAGGAGAGGAAAAAGAGCCAGAGGCAGTAACTGAAGAAAACAGATACCACCAAGATTTTGACTCTTCTCTCCCTCTTTGCCTTCTCCTCTCTCTCTCTCTCCATCCCTCTAGCTCTCTCTCTCACTCTCTCTCCCTCTCTCTCTAACTTTTCCTTTCTGTCTGTTTCTCCATCTGCCTGTCGCTCTGACTCTCCCACCCACCTAACCCCCTCCTCTTAGTATTACTGCATCATTTCCAGCAGTAATGAGTGCACCAGGAACAGGGAGAGAGCAAGGGAGAGGGGAGGTACTTCAGGGAATTAGAGTGTTTAAAATATACACAGCAGTTTTCCTCTTGTGGATGATCAGTGCAAATACCCCCCCCACACACACACACACACACGCACACACATACAAAGGCACACAAAAAAACACACACACACACATACACCCTGTAAAACCTGAAGGTACTGAATGGAACTGCATCAGACACCTGCATACCATGTGCTTTCTGATCCCTGACAGTATTACAACATTATTAAGAAATACAATGGCGCTCCCTTTTTCAGTCAGCATCGAGGAGCCCTTGGTGTTTATGCCATTGTCTTCTGCAATACTCGATGTTCAGGATACACTCATTACGGCTGCTCCTTCGCTCTCAGTGGGACCCTAGGACATAGAAAATACATTACCTAGCAGTGCTTAAGTGTATGAGACATTAACTAAAGCTTTTGCCAGAAGATAGTATGGGGGTAATTTCCTGCGTGAAATTGGTTTCCTTTTTCTTGTGTGAGGGAAGTGTATTCCAGTAGAATTTAAGAGGTAAAATGGCCGAGAAAAAGTTAAAGACAATGTTTCTATCACTGGGACAAGACATGTAAGGTGCTGTAGGTGTTCATACATGTATGCATAGGTGTCTGTAATCAGACATGAGCACAATCAGGTCTTCTTCACCCAGACGCCTTGATTATCATTTGTCAGCTCTAACATTACACCAAAACTGCAAGAGGAAATTGCAGCTGTGGGGTAATGTTAGAGTTTAGACTGTAGAGTAGCGGGGAACCAACAAACTGATAATACCGGCCACCGGGACAGATCAAAATCAATACAGTGTAATCGGCCACACACCTTACATACTCATACAAACACACACTGTTTAACCTCAGGGTTACAATGAACTGGAAGCTTAGCAGGTAGCAAATCATTGGAGAGAGTATAGTCTGAATTAGCTGACAAGCATGCAGACTGACACAATCATGCAAAAATACTTGATCAGCACAGATCACAAGCCCAAGGACCCCCCTCATCCAAAAAAGCTTAACCAGACACAAAAATCTAAATCTCAAAAATATTTGGATAATTTGTATTTTAAATATTTGTTAGGTGAGATTTCATGTATAAATGTGTGTGATTTTTATTTAGCAAAAATGGAGGTCTCTGTCCTGTGGAAATCAGGTACTGCCAACTTTTCATTAGCTTGAAAAAACAGTCCTGTTTTCAGCTGTGAGATGCATTTCTTATATAATTCAGTGTTTTTTTTAATGGGTTAGCCTGAGAAGTAGCAGAATATTTAATATTTGTCTGAAAAAAATCAAAAACCACAGCCAATCCATGACTTTCACTGGACAGCAATTTATCTAATTATTTATTGGCTTAAAATTAGTCAAAATTAATAAATGTAGCCAAAAAATATAGTAAATCAGCCTGTAAAATATCATTATAACATAAACCAATGCAGACTGTGAACTACCCCAGGTTTCTACTGTAAAACTGAGGTAAGACCTCACTGTCCGCAATACAGTACTTCATACAGACATGAAAACATATCAATACAGAATATTATCCAGGTAAAAACTTCTTATACTTTCTCCTTTTACTTAACTCCATAACAATTAGAAAGAGATAAAGAGTCAGAAGATGTAATTAATTGTTAAGATTTGAGATTACCAAAATGCAAAATGTACAAAAAGCCAGTGACTTAAATTTTGAAAGATATGCCCATAATTTTGTACACCTTAGGAGTTTGAGGCCAGCATCTTGCTTAATATGAAACACAGAGTCTTAATTTTAAGCTTTGCTTCTGAGGGATTTTGGAAATAAAGTTATGATATGATGAAATCCAAGGTTAGATCTCTATCTCAAATTAAGTCTTCTCTTTTCTTTTATTATGTTGACTCAGTCACTAGAATCAGTGCACTAAAAACCAGGGGAGGTCCCCTCATAAGAACCAAAATAAATTGTTGGCCTAAAAATTACGTACTGACACGCACAAACACCGACACAAAAGCAAATCCTTGCATGATTTACATTTTTACATGTTGGCATGGTTTTTTGACACAAGTTTTCTGTGTGTGTGTATATATAAATATGTATGCTTTTCTTTGTCTCACAACAACTCACAACATCAAACTAACCATACAATACACAATACATGAACTACCACCAACAATATCCACTACCCCTCCACTTTCCTGGGAAGCCACAGAGTCACCAGCACAGGCAATACTTGTACATGTGAATGTGTTTTTGTGTCATAGAGGAGGAAGGAAGAAGTTCATTAATAGACCCATATATTAATTTGGTATGAACAGACAGGCCAGTGCTTCATCCTTTCTGTATCTACTCGAACTGGGAATTCCACAGTCCTGAGGAAACAAACCTCTCACATAGGAAGGCATGCAGATAAAAAACAGCCCCATCACACGCTCTCTCAGTCATGACAGATAAAAACGAAAAAGCAACTTTGATTTGAACAACATAGCTCTGAGGCTAGTTCATAATGCAGGCAGCTACAAAGAGCAGTGGTTTGGGAGGGCTGAGAAGTGGCAGGAACCCGGTCTGAAGGACTGGACAGAAACTTGTTAAAGTGCAGGAAAACACTGAGAGAATGAGTAGGTTGCAGAGGAGCAACAGTGTAACAAAGAGTAGGAGGTGGTTGAGAATAATAAGTTTGCAAAAGCTGCCAAAGGAAAAAGAGCCACCTTTTGTATTTAGATGTGTTTGAAAGTTCAATTGCTTCAGAAATTGTGGTAGAAACCTAAAAGTTGTTTTTTTTTTCCCAAGATGTCCTTTGGGTGTTTGTTGTATAAAAGATTTGATAAAAGGAACTTGTGCTGACGTTCCTTTTTCTGAGCATCAAAACAGCAGCAGCCCTTTCGTTTTCTGTTATTTGGATATAGTCACCGGAGGCAGATATTTAAAGCTCAATTTATACCTGCACTAAACCAGCAGACTGTTGACATGGGTGAATAAACAGCCTATAAGAGTCGTGTATTTTTGCCGAAACCTGTTTCTTCTTCACAAGAAGTGACGGGTATCCTGCCTGAAGTACGGCTTGAACTCGATAGCGACAGAGACACATAAACATATTAGCCGTCGTGGCTGAATACATCAAGTTAGAAAGATCAGAGAGAGAGAGAGAGGGAGAGCAAAGTGGACCCTCCCGTGACTCGTCCCTCTGTGTCCCTCCACTTTATGTCTACCTCTAAAACCCAGGGCTGTGTGCGGCGTTCTGTGTTGACTCCGAGCACAAAAGGCGCCCTAATCCCGGCCTGAATATGCATGATGCGCCGTGCAGCGCTGCGGGTGCTCGCAGTTTTAATAGTTTCAGCACCGCGTCGGCGAACAGCGCCGTGCGCCGCCGAGACAGACGCGAGGCTCAGCTGCAGCTGGTTCCGAGTCGCTCTTTGACGGAACCCGGCGCAGTTTTGACGGAGGCCGAGCCCGGAGAAAGGCTCCTTTATCCGCGGAGGAATCCTCGGCACCTTTTTTTTTCCCCTTGCGATACCCAGACCCAGACCCAGAAAAAAAAAAAGCATGGCGCTTTTGACTGTGATGCCCTCAAAGCGCTTCACAGAGGCAGAGGGGTGAGGGCGGACCAGGGGACACGATGGGGGGGAGGGAGAGAGGGAGAGAGGAACATACTGTCGGTGGCAGTCCGCGGACGTAGCCTGCACTAAGACACACAGCTCGCACATAAAGTTTATCCCTTGTCTCTCTGCGCACAAAAAAAAAAAGATACGAAAATACAGAAAGACACCGGAGGAAAATGGAAAAGGGAAGAGACGGAGGGAGGGAGGGAGGCGAGGGGGAGGGCGGCGGTGGGGGGTGGGGGGGGGGCACTTCAATTCGGAGTTACTCAAGCACAGCGTGGACTGAAGTGATTGCCCCCATCCCGGACTCAGACACGGACACGGGCTGCATATAATAGGCAGACAGGGATCCAGTCCGGTGCAGCCCCGAGAAGCGAGGAGAGGACGCACACTGTGCGAGGGAGAGGAGGGTTGTGAAGCGGGGAGAGGGGGAGAGGGGGAGAGGGAGTGGATGGGTGAGTCGGTGGCTGTGTGTGTGTGTGTGTGTGTGTTTCCTTCTTGAGAAAGAGTCTGAACCACTTCAGCCTGCTCCGCCTGCGCTGGAGCCCGGTAATAACTACAGGACAGCGCTGGGTGGATTTACCTCCTCTCCCACCTCGCAGCGCGGAATTTCATTCGCAAGACGGGCGATTATTTAAACCCGCTGTCAATCAGTAGAGAGTAGACAAGGGGGGAGGGAGGAGGGAGGAGAGAGGGGGGGGGGGTCAGATGTTTTCCGTTTCTTTCTTCCTCGACGTGCGTAAAGCGGAGGCACACCTGCCAGAGTGTCTGCTCCTCTTCTTCACTGAGAGCCCCGTTTGGGCTGCTGCTGCTGCTGCTGCTGCTGCTGCTGCTGCTGGGCTGAGGCTGCATACACTTTACAGACTGGACCAGTAGACTGGGAAAAACAGGAAGAAAAAAGAGGGAGAGAAGAGGGGTGAGAGAGAGAGTTAGAGGGGGGACAGGAGAAAGCTAGTGCGTGTGTGTGTGTGTGTGTGTGTGTGTGTCTGTGTGTGTGTGTCTATGTGTGTGTGTGTGTGTGTGTGTGTGTGTGTGTGTGAGCAGCAGGGACTAGATGGATCCCTCTCTTCGACTGGCACTCCACAGGCGCCCATTCATTTTTTTTAAGCCCGACCGACGACAGCATGCCAAGCGCAGACTCCAGCGGCAGAGCTCGGTCAGTATAGCATCCCTGTCTCTCAGTCTGTCTCTCGTTCTGTCCCTGTCTGTCTCTTTCTGTGCATTGCTCCCTCGCATCCACTTACATGCACACGCGCGCGCACACACACACACACACACACACACAAACACACACAACATAAACAGTTATAGCTCTATCCCACGGAGCCATTCTCGTCCTGTTTCCTTTTCCGTGTGCAGGCGGAGACTTCCTAAAAGAGGACGGGAGTGAGACGTCTTCCTCCGCGCTCTCACCTGCACAACAAACGTACGGAGCCCGACTTTGGCGTCCTGCGGGACACCGACGACTAACCCAGGACCGGACACTGAGGAAAAGAAAAAAAACAAACCCGCTTCATGGGCCCCAAACCCCGCGAGGGCCCCGGGATGGCGTGCAGCGCGTGTTACTACCTGGTTATCAGCTCCACACACCTGAGCAACGGACACTTTCGGCGCGTAAAGGGGGTCTTCAGAGGACCGCTGTGTCCAGCTGCAACCAGTGAATCGCCGGTAGGGAAACATGCGGGTCTTGATAGATGAACGATCGCTGTGAGCGCCTGTTTGTGTATATTTTTATTATATGTGTGTGTGTGTGTGTGTGTGTGTGTGTGTGTGAGAGAGAGAGAGAGAGAGAGAGAGAGAGAGAGATTGAGTATAGTGTGTCTGTGTCTTGTGGTTTTGTTCTTTCACCACCTAGTTTGAGTCCTAAGAGACAAAGTTTGGAAATTTGCGTTATCATCGGAAATTCTCACAGTTAAAAAAGTGTGTCTGTATGTGTGTAAACTATGTGCAGGATAGATAAGAAAACTTTTTTTTGGGGGGGTATAGGAAAGTAAATGAAGAAATTGAGTATCCAACCATGAAACCATTGTCCCTTCATGCTTCCTTCTCTGTCTCATGGCTATTGGAATTAGACGAATCAAATTATAAAGGTGGTTTTAGGAGATGAGTTGCCCAGCCGAAAATAGCACTAGTTACCTGGGGAGCATTTGTTGTGTGTGTGTGTGTGTGTGTGTGTGTGTGTGTGTGTGTGTGTGTGTGTGTGTGCCTGCTTGTGAGAGAGAGAGAGAGAGAGAGAGAGAGACCTGCTCAGCCTGGTAGGGTAACTCCCTGACCTTTTCCTTGTGCCTGTGGATCCTTTGAGCCACCAAACTGGCATTTAGTTCCAAACTGGCTCTCAGAGTGTGTGCATTCGCTTACCGTGGGTTTTTGTGTGTGTGTGTGTGCCCTTGCAGAGACAAAGAAAGAGTTTGTGCAAGAAAGAGAGAGCAAGAAAGAGAGAAGGCAGAGAGAAGATTACAGAAAATGATAGTATATGTAAATATTTACATGATATTTTGGACTTCGTCAGTCAGGGTGCGTGTGTTTTATAGGATTCAGGAGCTGCTCGGAGAGTCTGATTATCACACATTATTCATGAGCTCTTAATGTGAGAAGAGACAAACTGGCAGAGCTGATGACAAGTTTGATGAGAAAGGAGGAAAGGAGCAGCTGGTGTGTGTGTACATGTGTGTGGTTGTGTGTCTGAGTGTGTGTGTTCATACTAAAGTCATTACCAGTCTGTCATGTTCAGCTCGCGCTCACTATGTGACGGGAATGAGTGAGTAGCGTTGAGCAGACACAGTCAGAGAGCCAGAGATGCTGCAGGGAGTAATATTCACCAACGTACTAGCAAACTTTTTGACTTGCTCACACACACACGCACACACACAGGCACACGCACACACACACACATTATTTCCAGATGCTAAAAGATTACCACACTCTATATTTAAAGGGTTCATACATCTCACTCTAAAAATTAGGGCTCCCCTTTTAAATCTGATCCTTTGAATCATCTGTCTCAGAGCCCATTCATCTCCTTGTAGAATCATCAAATACTCCTTTTTATTGTCCCCGGAACAAGTTTAGTCATGTCTCAGAAACAAGCTTACTTTCTCAGAAAAGGTCTAATTTAGATGCACTCAGAGTGCTCTGAAATTAGTCATTTCTAGCCTACATTTTTAGACTGATGATTACATTTGCCTGCTTTCCAGGCAGCTGTTAATATCTGTTAATCTTAGGATATTACGAAAATGAATTTAAAGATACTCGACACTTGTTTTAGATGATTGACGCATACTGTGTCAGTCCATTTTTTTGTAAAATTAACATTATAGGGACAGTGAGTGATGAGTATTGAACCAAAATGCTTTTTGAGAATTAAATCTATCAGTAGCATCAAGTTTCAAAAGATTTATATCTAAAGTTGCCAACAAATTAGTTTAGTTCAATAATGAATATTTGATCAACAGAAAGTTGACTGGAAAATATATTTATAATCAAATAATCATTTAAGTACCTTTTTAAAGTAAATATTTCAACACACTGCTGGTTCCAGCTTCTCAAATGAGACTGTTTTTTGCTTTAATCTTTTCTTTCATTCTAAACTTAACATCTTTGAATGAATAATCAATTAATCTAAAAAATATTGATTAGGGAGATAGTTAGTGGGATACACTGGGTTTTATTTACACAAAGCACTAGTATTTTGATATATTTTCTTACAATAAAAAAAGGTTTGGAATATGTTTGTATTCCCCGAAGTAAGCTCCCTAATAAAAGAATTTTTTTGCTATATCAGTTCTAAATCAGCTATCCGTTTGGAAATATATTCAACGGTTTCTGGTTTGTACATTATTTGCTGATGTGTTCAAGTGTTTGTGAAAAAGTTTTAATACTACATTTACTATTTCTAAATCCATGTTATCTCAACTAGTTTTGCAGACTTATAGTAGAAAAAGCATGGGTGTTTTTGATAATATTAACAATGGTTCTGTTTTGTCCAGTAAGCCTTGCCAGTGTGACAGTGAGATTGCATGCACAATACCAGCTCACTGAAATTGAAACAGCTAAATGAAATAGAGCCATTTTTAATTTTATCAATAATGTCCCTGAAAAAGTTCTATGATTACACAGTTGAATTTTCATATCAAACAGTCATATCAGATCTGACACTGAAAATTAGTTATGTGTAGAGCCCTACCACAAATCTAAAACTCTACACACATTCAGTAAAAAAGTAAGAATAACAGCTGAATATATATTATTCTCTCCAAGCTGCAGATTTACAGTAGATGTCAATGATGGAGGAAAGGACATCCTTTGCCTCCAAGGCCAAACTATTGTAGATAAAGCTACACGTGGAAAGTTTTTTCTGTTGGAAAATGCTGCCCAAGTGGGTATGGAGGGTAAAAATAAAAAGAGATGTTCTTTTAGATTTATCCATATTAGTTTAGACATGGGCCAATTTATGGGCCTGTCAGCATGATAAACAGGCTGCACTCGTGGCCAAGGAGTTCAAAAGTGACCTCTTGTGTCAGGTGAAACATAGTCCTTCAGCTAGGAGCAAATGGGTTTAACACACGCCTTCAAGACTGTTAGACATGCTCAGCAGCATCTTTTTCTTCTGGCCAACCCATTGTGGAGGATGGCCTGCCAGCCAGCACAACAACTACAGTAGCTTCTCTTTGATTTAGCTTAGATCAGTGGAGTACAAAGGATTTTACAACTGGGATTTGTCGGGGGTAACTTCTTGCGTCTTCACTTTGATAAGTCATTGCAGCATTAAGAAAACACCAGGCGCCTGTGAGTGGTAAAGAACGGCTGTCTCGACACACAGCCCCTTCCTCCTCCACAACAAATCCTCTCGTGGAGGTTAAGACTTCTCTGTTTTGTTGTTTAGTCAGCTTCCCTGTGGAATGATGTGGTATGTCTAGATTAGGATTTTGCTCATTACTACTTTATCACCACTAATTAGTCATTGTGATAGGTCTCTTGGACAAGTCTAAATTTTGGTTCCCGTATGTATATTAGTGCTTAATCATCACTGCTGAGTCATTCTTCAAACTCTCATTAACACTTCAAAGGTTTTTTGTTCTTGGTGTCAGTGCAGAGGGAGGACAGGAGGAGAGAGATCCAAACTGATACACCTTCCTGTCTCTTGTCTGAAAATCCTCCAATCCCTCAAATCCTCCTTTTTCTCTGTCCCCTAATTTCTTTTTAGAAACCTTCCCTCTTTAAAATATTATAGCGCTGTATGTGTGCATACTTAGCCGCTCAACCACTTTGATGTATATTTCACTGCCGTTGCAGAACACAAATGAATCCTTGGCTATACAGCACGGTGTCAAAATGAGTGCAATTGCACTGGCATGTTTGAGCGTGCATGCAGATGTGACTCTGCGTTTGCACCCTTGTGTTTTCATTGTTTCCGCAGGGAGCTGAACAGTGTTTATGTAAATGAGGTGGCATTTAAACATATGCCCTGAACAATTATCTTGAAACAACTATTTAACCGCACAAAAACACGGCCCACGTTCAGAGTAAGTAAAGCTACAAATATTAAGCCATCATCGGGGGGGGGGCAGAGGTGAGATGAGCCAACTGGCTTGCCATTTGGCGTGCCAGTTTGCTCATGGGCGTAAACACGATACCGAGGAATCTTCGTGCACTTTTAATGATAATCATAATAACAAGTGATACAAGCTTAGTATCAAAGAACTCCCAGGGGACAATCAAGCTGGTAATGGTACCCTGACATTTATGAAGTTCAAAGAATGTCAGAAAGCAAGCGATTAGTTAATTGTGAGTTTCTTATTTAAAAAAAAAAACAAAAAAAAAACCAAACGCTTTAGCATCGTTGAGTTTTGTGTTGCCAGAAAAGCTACTTTGGAGCCAAGGTCTGTAATGCTGCCTGCACTCACATTCATAAAGACTAATACTAATTCGCACAAACACACATACACACAGTGGCTCAGCCATCAGGCCATAGTGGAGCAGTTTGAGAGTGAGCAGGTGAGTGCTGCTGAATACTAAAGTCCTGTATGACAGGGAAATTCCTGCTGACCGCTGCAAAGTGCTCCCACTGATCACCGCTAATGTCCTCCATCACAGTTTACACTCAACACTCCAGAGAGAGTGTGTGTTGGGGAGAAAGGTGGATAATTGGGACAGATGGGTGAGATGGGATGAAGCGAAATCAGAGGGAGAGGAGAAAAACGAGACAGTTGGCATCGATTTTAACATTCTCTAAAGCCTTTATTGACATTACATTTAGCTAATGAATTCATTAGTGCTTCATAGCATAATAACCTCTAGTCGATAACCTGGATGATTCCCCAGAAGAAATGTGCTGTCTTTACTCTGTTGCTTCAGTATTTTTCTGACTTTTCCAAATTCATTCTCAGCTTTCTTTGATTTTTTTTTTTTTATTCTTCCATGTTTGCTTCCTTCTCTTTTACCCAGCAAGTTGCCTCTATGTTTGTTTTTGCTGCATTGTGTAACATGTAAATGAACCCATTGGTTGAGGTCACATAACCTGCCAGTCTCTCAACAGCACGCAGCACGCCCTCAGGTTCGATAGAGAAGAAGAGGGAGACGCTAGATGTAAGAGTGCATTTCTCTACCTATGTATAAGTGTCTTTGTGCTTCTGCTCAAGTGTGCTCGCTGGCTTTGAGATGTTTGTTCAGCTCTGAGATGGAAATGATCTTTATTCAGTTTTTCTTTATTTACCTCTTTGATCGGCTGCACACTAAAAACACAGGCATATACACAAGCAGACACTTGCATGAACTGAACAACCACTTGAAGTAATAAAAAAATAATAATTTTCATATCCGTAGGATTTTTACACATTTAAAAATCTCCATGTTGACCAAAGGTCCTGCCAGACATAATGAGATGGTTTATGATTTGAAAGTAATAATAATTTAATGTTTGGGTCTGATGTCTGAGAGGTAAAATCTGATTCTGTGACATAGCTGTAAAGATGTTTGTGGGGCCGAGTTGATCTGAGCTCTGTGTGGGAGTGTGTGAGCACATTTGGAGAGTAGAGTGTGGGCTGAGAGTGTTTTGTAATAGTTTGTTTGTTAATACAAGAAAAGTGTGGGATGATTCTGCTCATTTAAATTTTTTTATCAGAAAAGAGTGCAAAGTCTAGATTCCTATATTAGATGCATGTTGTAAGTGACATCGGAGTTATCACAAACATGTGCACACATGCACACGCACACACAGACACAACAGATGGCCAACCTCTCATTTTGTATATTACCTTGGGACAGATGTTTGTCTGTGTGGTCATTAGTGATCGCAGCATCAGATAATTACCTGGAGACACACCAGCACATAAACACACACAATCACAATTAGTGAGTGTTTGATAATTACAGCATCTTTGATGAACCATCTGGATCACACCAGCCCAGGTAAAATCTGAGACACATGCTCAAAACAAAATCACACAGACAAAAACCTCAAATCATAGTTATCAAAAGAGTATCATCTCCCAAGTACTGATAAAACAAGACAACTGGTGAGAGATGAAGGAGATGAAAGCGTTTCTGCTTCACAGTCATTAGGATGTCATGTTTCATTCAAGGTTTTGTCTCATCCTCCTTTATTCTCCTGGAGTGATTTTCCCCACGCAGTCTGAGCTCTGCATCCCCTGTCTCAGCCTTTTTTCTTTTTTTTCCCAGACTATCATTTGCCACTGCCTTCTGTCTTTTATTCCATCCATTTCTCTAGCCAATACCTTTGCTCTCATCACCGTCTCCCTGGCACTCCCTTATTTCCCTCTCCTATTGCTTTTTGTCTCATCTCTTCAGCCCATTCATTTTTTAGCAGGTCAAAGGTTCAGCTGTTTAGGCCTTTGAATTTAGTGTGTAGGTGTGTGTGTGTGTGTGTGTGTGTGTGTGTGTTTCTGTGTCTGTGTGTGTCTGTGTGTGTCTGTGTGTGAGATGTTGGTGTGCATATGGCATACATGGGAGTAGGCGATAGGAGTAATATTGCAGTAGCAATATTGCTGAAAAATCCTTGAAGGAATGAAAGAAAAGCGAGTGTGTGCTTTATTTGATGTACAGATTTTTTGTTTTTCAATAACCTCCACACTACTGAGGCTCTGCTACTTATTCCACTGCTCTACCTGGTTACATGCTTTCATGTAGGAACAGATACGATACAATTATAGCTCCATTAACTTGGCGTGTATATGTGCTTGCTTTTGTGGATGTGCATGTCACACATATTTGCATCTGTGTGGTTGGATGCCTGTGTGTGTCTCCGCTGCTGACATGCAGGCCAGGGTTAAGAGCAGCTCAGACAAATTAATAATCTCTTCTCTGGAGGAAAGAGATGACTCACTGAAAGAGAGGCCATGAACGTGAATCTCCTGGTTGAGGAGAAGCCCAGGAATTACTCCAAGCCCAGTGGAGACCTAGTTGCTTCCTTCCGAATAAAGCAGCTTGGATTTGATCCTCAGCTTGATGTTCACATCATATTTTCTTTTAACTTTTCATGTGCATAAGGCTGATTTATATAAATAACTGCAACTGAAAGAAGTTGAGCAGGTACTTTGCATTTATAGATCAAAGTGGCAGAGGAATTTTAATGCATATGAACAAGTCTCACTTCCCTGAAATCACTGACATAAGATCAAGGCTTTCATGTTTTGCATTACAGTGCCTTGCACAGAATAGGCTGTTATGGAGCATACTGCACCAGCGCACTCACATAGACCAGTTTAAGTTATAGCCAGAATGAAAAGAACTGAGAGACTGAAATAATTATTTAAAACCTATTTTATAATGTATGTGTCCAATGGTAAATTGTATGTTGAAATTTTCATTTGCATGCTCTAGAAAAATGAGGATGTATTCTTTTGTAATGATAGGAACTCAGTAAACACTGTTACCAATACCAAGGGAAAATAAAATCCAATTTGATTGCAAGTATTTTTTATCAGTGTGGTTTTGCTGAATCTCAAGGTGAGGGTTTTATGTTTCTGCTGCCTCAGCCATCCCTGACCTTTCACCTTTCCTCTCTGATCTCTGATGGACAGCCCCGGGGAAAAATAAGCGGTGAAAAAGGTTTTTGTTTTTTTTTGGATCAAGGATTCAGAGAGATTAACAGGACTTTATTGAGCTATTACTTAAAAAACATCTGTGTACCTGGGAATACACTACTAATATGAGTGCACTGTGTGTATTATGTGTATCATACAGCAGAATGCATTTGCACATTCATATTTGCAAAGACGAAAGAAAATACCAAAAGCACAAGCTGGTCAATAATGCATGTAGCATTTTGATAACATTGTATGTGCACTCATGTGTTCATCCTGGTGTGATCTCATGTTTATGCATTCGAGTAGATAGCACCTACTAGGACACTCTGATAGCACACGGTTGGTCATGCATCAGTAACAATGCATCAGATTATATCAGACTTACCTCCACCAGCTGCATGAGCCATGATTCAGACGCTAATAATTCATGCCGTTTGCTTCAACCAGCCTTCACATCAGCCATGAGGGAGAGAACAACCCACCGCAATTATCATGAGCAGCAGCATTCCTGTGTTTAGCAGATTGGAGATGCCAGGCACTCAGCTTAGCACTGTGCAGAAATGTCATGGCTGCTTGCCGCCAGGATGGCAGGATCACAGTGGTCTGCAAGCAGCCTCAAGCTACAATCCACCAGGCCTTGGCTATGTCCTTTATATGGGCAGGGTGCCTGTTTCCCTCTGTCTGTTTGTGTACGTATTTTTGGTGTGATTGTGTTTGTGGGTTTCTGCATGAGTCTGCTATGGGGCCTCCTTACCCTTGCTGTGAGGTATACTCTTACCCTGTGGTACAGGATTAGTCACAACACTGACTGGGAAGACATGGAAACGGCAGGAGGGGAGAGGAGAGGAGAGGAAGGGATACCCCACAAAGATGAGAAGAAATGTGTGGGTGGATTTTGTGTGTGTGTGTGTGTGTGTGTGTGTGTGTGTGTGTGTGTGTGTGTTTGTTTGTGTGTGTATGCGTGCTTTCATGTCATGGGTATTCATCAATTTCCCTAAGATTCTTCACTTTTCCTCTGCCATAAAACCCAGAGGCAAGAAATAAACACAAACTCTGTAAGATCTGCTTCTCTCTGCCTCTTTTATTGTTTCCCTGTCTATCATTCCTCTGGCTTCGCTCTTTAGACATGTAAAGTTCGCTCTGCGTTTGTGTGTGTGTGAGAGATTGCTTGGATTAAATATGCATTACATATCGGTCGTCTAGTACAGGGAAACAAATACATTGTGAGGTCAAGAGGATGTGGAACATATTGTCTATGATCTTTGAGTGTGCAGGTGTTGCAGCTGTGGAGTACTTGTCATGAACAGTATAAGCGACATTGTAAATTCTGTTTTCCCAGCCCCAGTTAACTTGTCTCTCCAGGTATGAAAGGAGTGTTTTTTTTTCAAAGAATTTTTTTTTTTTTTTTGCGTCATGCACCTCGCAAAGCAAGCCAAAATCTATTAACTTTCTGTTTGTGTGACTGCATGGGTGTGTGTTTGTGTTTTTGTGCGGGCATGCGAAAAAATAGCAGCGTGTGATTTATGTAAATGAGTGTCATGGGCCGAGGAGGAGGCAGAATTCCCAGGCCTGATGAGTGGCTTAATGATTCATCAGCCTGGCTGAGGCAGGCATCAATAATGGATGACAGAGTGGGTCATGCAGGATTGCTCGCCCCTTGATTAAAGTGCTCCACAGCTAAACGCCTCACTTCCTCCCTCTTCTCACCCTACCTTCTTTGAGGATACATAGAGAAATGTGCCGTTCATGCACACCTCTCTGTCACATACACACACACACACGCACACACACACACATTTGCACTCATGGACACAGACACCTCTTCCTCAATGTCTTTCCGTACAGCTTAATGTCATCTCACCTCTCACATATGCTTAATAAGCTCTCATCCCTTCCTCATCTCCTCACTCTGTTTCTTTGGTCTTAATCCAATCATGGCGAGTGAAAAATGGAGAGAAAGGGGTAGCGAGTGACAGAGAGAGAGTGGGAGAGGGGGAAAAAGAAGATGGAAAGCGTGGGAGAAAAGAAGAGAAAGCCACAAATGAATGCTTTATGATTTTTTTTGTACAGGAATGGAATCTTTCTCTCTGGAGATAAGACAGGAACATAAATGTTCTTTCTCTCCCTTCCACTCGCAGAGCGGAGGGAGACGTTCTCTCTCTCTGTAAGCTGTATGTGGGTGTTGGTGTGACAGGACAAATCTCTGTCTATTAGGAGACATAAACCTCTAAACCCTGAGCTACACAGCCATACATACTAATGCACCCATACAGAGGGCTGGATAGAAGTTGGGCACGATAGCAAGGACACACAGAGAAAGAAAGAGATGTGGAGAGCAGAGAGATGGAAGGAGGCAGAGCAGGATGTTGAAAGCAGAGGGGGTTCTGGTGGGATTTCAATCCCTGGCCAGCACAAGGTCTTAACTGCTACACAATCTCTGAGTACAGCAAAACCAGCTTTAACAAAGTAGGACTGATGTGCACCACCACCACCACCAAGCTCAGTGAGTTCTGTGTGTCCTGTATAAGTGTGATGGTGTTGAAGCGGATAGTTTGTTTCTGCTTTCACATCTGTAGTATCATTAGCCATCCGTGCACTCATACTCTAATGCGCCAGAGAAAAGATCACTCGCTCTTATTGGACACACTCATGTTATCCCCTGATGGCACAAATGAAGCACACAGAGCGAACATGCACATACACAGGCGAATGCTCACCCGCACTGTGAGGCTTCAAAAGAAACTGCATCATAAATGCCTGAAAGAGAGCAATCATTCTTCAATTCACCATCAGCAGCAACCCAGTGTCCTCATTCCCCCTCAGTCTGTCGCACCGCTCACCCCTTGTCTTGTAGTTGTTCAGTTGTGGGGACTTAGCCAGGCGTTAAGAGTGTAGCATGTAATCTTCGATTGCATTAATCCTGTTCTTTAAATCTGCCACTTTCGAAACTGATTACCTTCATCTGCTTAACTTGTCTTCCACTCTAATCTGTATCATCACACTGACAGATTACAGTCTCAGTTTGATCACTTTAACAGATAGAGACACAATCCTCTTTGAGGCACTCAATCACCAGCCTCGTCTGGACAGATAGGAATGTGATAGACAGCACATGAGTTTTAAATATCTGCGTTTCATGTGTGTGTGTGTGTGTGTGTGTGTGTGTTTGTGTACCAACATAACTACGATGTACATCCATTTATCCATGCAGGGTTTTCAGTTGTGTCTGTAATATAAATGTCAAGAGTGCATGGTCCATATAATTCCCTTTTTTCTGCCAGTTGGGAGAGGAAAGCGTTTAATACTGGAGATGACATTTAGCAAGAGAGGAAAGATGCCTGATAGACACACCGAGGGAAGGACACATACATAACTGACAAGGGCTTTTAATGCATGACAGAGGAAAACAGATATGAGAGAAAAACGTAGGGAAAATCCAAAAATCTTGTAAAAGGTTACAGAAAAAAAAGGCTGGAAATACATGAGAGGTGCAGTGATGGGAGAGGAGAGGAAAGCATCAAAGAGGAAACAAGAGGTGCAGGAATAAAAGACTGCATACAAAGCATATTTACAGTATATGCATCTAGAAACGTGTAGAAACTGCAAAGAGTAAAGTTAACATCTCTGTGCTTTATACCTAACATTCTTTGTCTTTCTGTAATTGGTTTATGATGTTCTCCTTAATGTGCACTGAGAGAAGGAAATCTTCTCTTCCTAGAGAGACAAATACAAGTCCCTGATGATCACAGTGAGTGCGTAGTAGGATCATAAAAATGCATTAAATGACACAGAGGAGGCCACAGTTTGTAGAACATCAGGGTATTTTAGGAATTTGCATGCATGCCTTCATGCATTTGTGCTTCTGCCTCGATCCCATCCAACACAAATTTTACCCACAATACGTCTGGAAAGAAGCTATGGGTCATGTTTGTTCAAGAGGAGTAAATGTCTCAAGATGTCCTCCCCTTTTTTTCCGTAAGCTATGCTCTGCCCCGGTGAATCAGTTCAACTTGTCCGGCACAAGCTAGAAGTTGAGCCCGCATTGTATTCAGGATGGCAAGTACACAAAGAGATTGAGAGACAAACGGGAGGATGTTGACAGGTGGACAGATATTAGATGCGGCAACAGATAAGATTGATCTGTGATACAGAGCATGGATAACTCCATGAAAACAGAGGAGCCCTTATTAATCCCACTGGGGGAAATTTGTAAGAAATAAAGAGAGATAGAGAGAATGGAGGGAAGGAGGAGTGGAAAGATCAGTAGAGGCGCTCTTTGGCCTTGCATTGGGATGGACAGGGAATTAAATTTTGATCTTTCACTGAGTGATCGTTTGGTTGGGCCTTGTGACTAATGATAGATTTATGACCTCACCAGGAGAGCAGTGCAATTTGTCCATGCCACAGGCTCTCCACTGTACCCCCGGATAAAAAGCAGCACAGCTGTTTTGAGGCTTTTGAAAAGCGATATCTCATTATTTTTCACCTTCTTTATATTTGGGTGTAATATGTCACACATTATATATGAAGTCAGGATGCCGCCCTGGAGCTCTCTCTTTTTCACAGGCAGGTTTAGGTCTTAAAAATCTATCAGCAGCATAGATGCCTACAGATGTTTTCAGAGGAGATTTTGTTTTAACAGTAAAACTGTAACGCAGTTCACGGACTGTAAACAGGGGTTGAAAGCAAAACTTTTTGTGTAGCTACTATGTATTTAGACAGTCCTCTTCTGATATATCTTTTTTTTTTTTGGATGGAGATTTAGAATAATACAATGACTTCTTAGTGTGTTTAGATTCATACTGAGAGAGCAGTGTAAAAATGCTGAATTCCATTAGATAAATAGTCAATTTTTAGGACGGCACAGCAGGTCAGGGGTATCATAATGTTTTTCACTGCCCAAGTCAGTCATTTGGCCTCAGTCCAACTGAACATCTGTTTCATTGGTGCAGATGAGACTGAAAAGAAAACAGTCCCTGAAATAGCTGCAGTACAGGCCTGATGGATTATTACGAGGGAAGCTACCAAGAGTCTGCTAATGTTTGTAGGTCATAGACCTCAGTCACTTACTGACAGCAAAGGACTTGCAACCAGATATTAAAAACAATGCCCTTTGTAACATTTAAAATGAATGTTACAAAGGGCTTTAGTTTCTATACATTCCATCTGATTTTGATGTGAACGCCCTTAATTCAAAGAGCACTCTATCAATCTTACACAACAAGGAGTACTGCAGCGATTTGTGTAATGTCCTCTGAGGATCCACAGAAAGCTTTTTAAAATCTAAATACACCCCAATAGTGTCATCAGACTTTTCCTGAAATGGACTTGAAACTTAAAGTTCATAACACGTAGCTTGTATTATGAACATGAGGCATAGACACAGGCATTTATTGGGTCTAACAGAAGACACTATTGAGTGTTATTATGCAAAATGTAGGATCCAGGGACTAATGATATCTCTGCCTCCCCTTTATAAGTTATGACCATTCTTTTTTTTCATCTGCTTCCTGCCAACCTGACAATTTTATATAATTGCAATAATAAATCACTGGAATACTCCTTTAAAGTTGGAAGTTGTCACTTTAATTCGTACTCATTATTACATTTCAAATGCCATATGCTGGTATACAGGGCCAACATGGTGAAACAAATATACACTGTCTATATATGTACATATTCTCCAACAGTGGTGATATTTAAAGTGGAGAGCCTGATTTAAGATTAAACATAAACAAAATTCAGCTAGGAAATGTTGCAGACCCTCAGTTTAAGGATCAAATCCACAGAGTAGCGCTCCTCATATCAACAAGGCAACATAGGGCACAGGGCAAATTAGTAAATATAATCTCTTCATCATTTATTTATTCAGTTTGTTTTTTGCATGCTGCTCAGCATGCAAAGGTCAGAGACAGAACACTCGGTTATATTTTGAGTGAGAGAGAAAGAAAAGCAAGACAACAAGACAAACACTGGTGATTCGTGGCAGAGAGGCTTAAACATACAATTTACATAGAAACAGGATAAGTCATGACACACCTGACACAGGATCAATGCAATACACTTTGCACTTTACCATGATTGTTGTAATCTCATATTCCTAATTATTTTTTCCTGTCCAGTGACTCTGTCACAGGTTGCTGGCAGTTTGTGAAATGACATAGTTCACTGGTACAAACACATCTGTGCTTTTGGCTGGAAGAACACAATAATCACCTTATGTATGGTCATCACATCTGTGGTTTTGGCTATGGTCGCTCTATGTTCATGTTTTGGCCATACTTCTGACTGGCTGTAATGATCCAGAGCAAAGAAAGATGCACAAACACACACAGAAACAGTATCACACAGTTGCACATAGACAAAAACAAAGGCTGGGATGTACATGCAGATGAACTCACACACATACACACACACACGCACGCACACGCGTGCACACACACACATACACACGCATACACAATAACATCAAATGAATAAATGGGTGAGTACTAGCCATGGAGATATATTAAAGGCAGTCAAGGGATATGCATTAAGGCTGCAAACATCAGCTCATTAACACTCAGCTTTCCTGTTTGGCAGTTTGTGTGTGTGTATGCATGAGTCTGTCTGCCAGCAAAGATCTACAGGTCATTTCAGTAACAAGGAACTTAGCCCTCAGGTCAGTTGTCATTAGCTACAGAGGAATGGCCAGAAATCACACTGCACAGCCAGACTCTCTCCACTTGTGCATGTGTTTGTCTGAAGGAGAGGATCACAGGGACACTTTAGAGACAAGCAGAGAAGAAAACAGAGTGGCAGATACATGTAAGGAGACTGAAAGAGAGGCACAGAGTGGGAGGCAAACAGATCTGCGGAATTATCATTATTATGATTATAGCTGAAGATAATTAAGGGCTTAATTGGGCCTGATAAACAGTTATGAATTGTTCGGTGCTACATGGTATCATGAGATGGCGTATAAATAGCACGCTACTTTTGAGGACATTTTGCATGTCAAATAAATGCATATAAGCTTCCTTTATGTCAAACAAATGCATTTAAGCTTCCTTTATGTCATTAAACAATGTTTTAGTTTGGGTTTTAGGGACTAGGGTTCAGTGAGATGACACAAAAGAATTAAGAAATATGTAGTGATAACATGCGGAATGGCTTGGTGTCATATTCATATGCCATTTGATGATACCATTATATAGACCTTAAAGAGTGAGAATACTTCCCCCATTATATACGAACCAGACTTTTGGAAATTAATTTAATTTTTATAAAGGCAGATGGCCTTGATCTATTCTTGTCTTAGACTCCCTAAACATTGCTTTATGAAAGGTAACACTAGGAAATACCTGTAGATTCATTTTCAATATTTTCATTTTCAATTTAACAAAATGCCATCATTCTGTATTTCTTCATTAATTACATAATTTTAAACAGGAGATATAAATAAGGGAAATACAGGGGATACACAGAGTAATGAGAGTCGGTTGATTGTCACTTAACATTTTTTGTCAATAATAAAACAATCATTAATTTTATATTTACAGTAACAATAGGTCTCATAGCAAAATGAGTCAATTAACAGAGCTGGAAAGAACCAAAGTTTTTGAAAAAATTAAAAAGTCTTTAAAATCATTGTAGCATGTATCAGACAATATGCAGAACTGCTGCTAAAAGGCATGCAATGTTGTATGTTCTGTATCTGTGTCAGTTTTGCAACTGCATTTACTATAACAATAGTTTCCTCACAGTTAGTCATATTATTGAAGTTCTTTAACTTTTAAGTGCTTTATTTTTTCTACCCCCTGCAGGAGTTTTTCTCCTCAGTATAAGCTAATATATTTGAATGGAGAGAATTTCTTACCACCAGTTGTGCTGGCCTAACTTCCTCTTTCTTCATGGATTCATTATGTATGCTGAGTCTTGTTTTGTCCTATTTTTTACTAGTCTGAATATGTTTTGAATTTCATACTAAACAAGATTGCAATTAAAACTTCTGTTGCTATGCTGTTATCACAATTATCATATCTGATCGGGTTTCATCTCAGTATGTCTAAGACAACATATTTAATAAGTCATTGGAGGCACAAATTCACATTCTTCTACATATGGTATTCAAGAACTCACCACTTGCCTATACACATCTAGTCACACTCACTTATCCACACGTATTTACAAAAGCGTAAAGAGAGCGAAAGAGAAGCAAGGAGAAAGAAAAGGAAATTTAGTTAAGGGCAAAAACTAATTTATCTAATTCTCCACACCTACTTGACAGTAAATATAAAAACACCTACAGCATTTTAAGTCAGAATCCCATACTTTACTTGCATATAGGAGTTATCTCATTTTGTACTACTAGGTGTAAAGAGGCTTTTTTCTGCCTCTACTGACATCCCATTTGTTTAAGTCTACAATTTTAATTATCTCTCTCAACATTTGGCCCATCCAAACATTGTAATTTATCAGGAAATACATCAAATTAGAGAGGCAAAATGCTGTGTCAAAGTGACTTTACTATAATATCAGTCCGTTAGCCTTAAAAGTCCTCCCTCACTCTCTCTCTAGGTTCAGTCCTGCCATCCGTGAAAATGCTGTTCAATATATAATTACAACCAACAAGAAAGTGACCAAAGAGACAAGTGAAATCCTTTACTTCATACAAGTACAGTAGGTGGCTGGACAGTATTTTGAATTTTTATTTTATTGTAATTAGTTAAATCTAAACAAACTAGATAAAAAATCAAATGTCATTGAACATATTCAAGTCACTGTGCATAAAGTTCACATGTAGGCTGCAAATGAGAAGCCTTCATCCAAGCATGAAAGTAAGCTTTATTCACATTGTTTTCCAAAATATTTGCTTTTGTATTTCAACCACATAAATCAGTTGAATTTAATAAATGACCTTGTGCACTTGTATTCCAAAAACACTGTGATTTTTATTTTCTTAAAGAAAGAGCAAGTTATCCTTAATCATCCTGCTTCTCTTTTTGTCTCTGACGCCACCTCTAGTCAACTCAATGTCAAGATGTTAATAAGAGATAGAACAGTATTAAGCATATTATCTAACAGGCGTAGCAGTTTTGAATGTCAAGATCACCAGAAGAAGAATTCAGATCATTTTTAAATCTGCATTAGTCACTGTAGAGTGCACTCACAACTAAGAGGACCTTTTTGATTTTATATGCTATAGGAATCAGACATCCAAAAAAAAACAAGGGGACAGTTTTAATGGCTACTATGGCAATGCCAGTGTGAATGCATCAGCAAGGTGCCGTCATAGTTTCAATCCACAGAACTCCCAGGGGTCCCTCAAGGGATCTTTTTCTTTCTGAAGAGTTTTCGTGAATATGTTGTATATCATTAATTCCCAGCACACACATTCTCAAACACTGACAGACCACGTGTGTAAAACACTTTTAGCGTGACCTTCTCATTTCCACAGTAGCTAAAAACATTAAATTACATGCGTTTGTGTCTGAAACTTCAGTTGCGGTCCATAATGACTCTTATTTGTGACATAATTTCAGCTATGAAGAGGGATAACATGGCACTTCTTCCGCAAATTGAGAATAAGCGAAGAGAAAAAAAAAAAAGCACGGAAACACATTCACATTCACAGCCTTCCACATCCACACACATAATCAGGCAAACAATCACTGTCCATTCAGGTCTGCAGATAACAGTTGTGCCTTTTCTGCAAACAGATTTATGCTAGTGAGGTAAATTGAGGTCTAGATTAATTTAGCACTGGTATATCAGGTTGACAGGCTGTGGGTGACTGTGCATACATAAGTGCGTATGTTTGTGTGGCTGTGCTGAATGTGTAGATGTGTTTCTGTGAGTGTGTCTATGCATGTTGCTGAGTAGATATCATATGAGGTGTATAGATGTGAAGCTCTCCTATTTGATTTCAGTATTCAGCAGGAAAAGCGGGACATCGCATGTCAGGATGCCTCTGACAAAAACAAATGGCTTGTGACTTCACACACAAACGCGCGCACGCAAACACACATTTCTGCTTTGATGCATTCACACCTTTTCTTATGCACATCCCTCTAACCATACATATATTTCACTGTTCAAAATAATTACCCTGACAGAATGCAGAGAGGTGGGAAGAAAGGGTTAGGGAGTACAAAGGTGAGCGCAGACAAAAATATACGCAAGCTCACATGCACGCACATATTATGAGTACACGTATGAAGTCATGCACATACACAGCTCCTGTGAAATTTTGCATAAGCCCAAAGGTTGACAAATACACAGCATTTGTTATCTCAATCTCATCTCCCCTGCAGCAAGGCCGCTCTGGGTGATTGGATCATTTCCTGGTAAGGACTTAAGCCTGCAAGGCAGATCGATACAATGGCACACGCGCACACACACACACACACACACACACACACACACACACACACTGACACACACACGCACACACACACACACACACACACACGCACACACACACACACACGCACACACACACACGCACACACACATACACAGCAACAGAGGATGGATCAATGCATATTAGTTACCTCTCTGTTGATTTATGTATAGTAGTGTTCTGTCAGCCTAGTTGTTCCTTCTGTCTCCCCTACTCCTCACCTGTTGTCCCAATGAGCCACCTTGCCTGCAAATGGAACAAGCCAGAGCGAGGACAGCTTTATCTCCCTGTATGTGTTAGTGTAAATATTTATGTACGTGGTTAAAAAATTAGATTGATATAGCATTTATATGCGTGAAAACTGATGCCGTGTGCAACAGGGATTGTTCGACTGTGGTGATAGTGATACTGAGGTGTTTGTGTGTCTGTGCATGTGTGTGTCTACGAGGGCAGGCAGGGGTCAATTCTCCTCTTGCCTGCATTACTATCCTCTCTTTTCCCCTCACCCCTATCCCTGTGAGAAGGCATATTACTGAAGCAAATTGGGGCCAATAGACTCTGTCACTGCATGACCCAGGGCTCAGCAAAAAGAAAAAGAGCAAGCCAGGAAGAGAGAAAAAGGCAAATCGAGGTGGAGGGAGGATAGAAGAGGAGATAAAGGAAAGGAGAAAAATGTATTGTGGGAGGGAAGAAAAGGAAGAAAGGGCCAGGACCAAACACAAGCTCGCTAAGAGAGGGAGAAAGCAAAGGAGATACACGGAGGAAAGGAAAGAAGCTGAGAAGGAGAGAAAGAAGTGACAACCTCAAATTAAATTCCCATCATGTCAGTGTAGAACAGAATTCAATAGTGTTTATTGGCAGCCCCTAGCCTGAGGGAAATTACATTCTGAAGCAGAGCATGGCATGAATGCACACACACCCCTGAACACACACGCGAACACAAACACACACATGTATACACAAGCAAGCACACGCATCTATTGTACACAACACTGTGCTTGTCCTCAAACCAAGTAAAAAACAGCCCCCTGGCTGATGTGAGCATGCAGACAAGCGATTTATCCCCTGAGGTCCATGTGCCATTTGCGCAGTGCATGTGTATGTGTATCTGTCTGTTCATGTGCTATTTATACAACTTTATATCTACAGTATGTGTGTGTGTTTGTTTTTTGTCGGGAAATTTCTCTTCTTCACCTGCAGAGTTTTGAGAGTGTAGAAAAGTCTAAGTTGTGCATTTGACGCATTTGGTTTTTCCGTCAGTCCGCCACAATTGCCTCTTTCTCTGCAGTCAGACTCAGACTATTTGCTATTACAGTACATGCGCAGGTTTCTATTATAGTGGCTGTATTAAATGTGTCCCCAGGCTCAAGTTGCCATGAGCACAGGGCCTCAGTGCCTTTTTCCAACCTCAAGCTCCAGCAGCAAAGGCAGCGAACTTTAATGGGAAGCCGTTTAACAGTTTTATGCAGAGCACATGTAGAGGCTATTACTGTTGATGTCTCTGGGATGCAGATTTGCTCTAAATGGCTAACAATCTGCCATTCTTTTGACCTCCCATCCCCTGCCAAGTCTTCTTGCTCTCTATCTCTGCCCCTCGAGCCCTTTATGTCTCTGTTTATGCATATATCTCGATTCTCTATCACTTCTGTCCCCCAATCCCTCCAACAGTCTCACTCATCCTCTCCTCTCTCTCTGTCTCCAGGAGCGTGCAGAGAGGGCTTTGGGCTGCTCAGCGGAGGATCTGAAGGCTCTTTTCTACTGTGAGCTGTGTGACAAGCAGTACCTCAGGCACCAGGAGTTTGACAACCACATCAACTCCTACGACCACGCACACAAACAGGTATATGGGATGCATCTGCACTTCAGCTAGACATACGCATGCTTTGCAACAGCACACAGACACACAAGCAGACATTTTTGCATGATCTCTTGGAAATTGGGTTTGTTAGCACTATGTGTGTTGATTTAAAGCTATGTTACATATCTACATGAATCTGCCAATTGGGTACAATTTCTCAGCAAGTAACATTAGGAGTGTGAGTGGAACACCTCAACTCGTACTAGTACTTCATTTATACATTAGATTAACATTTTAACAAGATAAGATAAGATCATAAACTAAGCTAAGATAAGATAAGCTAAACTAAGCAAAGCTAAGATAAGTACAAAAACTATATTAAAATCAGCCCCTACCCCTATATGCAGTTTAATATTAAGCATGAAAATAGAAATAGAGAAACTGTACATAAACATAGTAAATAAGAAAGAATAAACCCTTGTGTATTTTTGACATTGGCTTTGGGTCAGGGTCACACATACCCCAATGCTGTGTGTGTAAAAATAGTAATTTGCAAAATCAAACATATATTATCTTATTATATTATATTATATTAAATGTACTCAGGTGATTACCCCCCCCCCCCCTTTTGCAATGTATGGGCACCCATATTTGATGAAGGTGAGAAAATACAGAAGTGACCTCGAAACATTGTTAAACACCAAATTAGGTTACTATTTCATGCCTTATATGAAATATATAATAATATAATAGTAATATTTTATGTTATATGGACTATTCATGAACAATTTTTTTTCCCTTTGCTTGCTTAAAAGTTATTGAAAGTTTATTATCCTAGATAATGATTTTATTTGTGTTTTGGGTCAGTTCGACCTCAGAGGGGTATGGAGAGCATTCCCTCTCAGGTCCATTATGAACAAACTAAAGAGTTGACACATCTGTGATTTGAGAGGGATGGTGCTATGTAAAAAGAACTTTCAACACCTTCACAGGTATACAACATACTAAAAAACAATTTTATTTAACCATGTACTCATGCTGGGGTCTCTGAGACTGAAAACAGAATTAAAGAGTCATCTTCAGCAGACAAATAAGAGCAAAGCAACGTTCATAAAATTATAAAAAATCAGAATGTATATTCTGTATAAATACAAAAATTCATTTCATTCTCATAGAATCAGGTGAGTAAATTGTCTTATTTTAAGCAAAGCAGCCAGCAAGAAGAAACCAAAGCAACCAGAGTGCAAACAGAAAGAAAATACCATTATGTGCACAGTATTTAAGTGTTACTCAATCTCCAACTCCCAAATTTATCTTTTTTTTTCTCTAGTTCAAAATTTAGAGCAGTTGATTTGTATGTATCTGGTACATGGAGACACTAATACAAAATTCACTTTAGTCTTCAATTTGTACTTCCCTTTAAAACAAAACTAAATATTCAGTACCAAATAAATCGTGGGGCTATTAGTCATAGCTCAAGCATGATTCTATTATTCTGGTTTGGACAGGATGAGGCCAATGGACCATTAGGAAAAGGCCCGGAAGCAGGTCTTCTCCTGTGTTCTGCTTTCACATCCATTTTCATCCACAACCTCCACTGTGGACTAACAAACTGAAGGTTCTGCTGATAGCATATTCTCCTACAGCTATCTGTTGTCATGCCAAGACATACACTCACATACAAAAACATAGAGACATACACTTAACCATGTACACACTCGTTCTCAAACGCAGGCAGTCTCTTAACCAAGCCAAGCCGCTTCCCACTTCTGAACGCCCACACTGTGCAACATGAAATAAACATTAAGTAAGACCATCCCTCCGCTGTCATTGTTCTTTGAAAATGAATTGAGGCAACTGCAGACCAATGTTAATGCTTCGTTTTAGCCAGCGGCAGGCACATGAAACAAGCTGCATGAGGCACTGAGCTGACAGTAGCCACTGGCACTGTAGGAACACACACACACACACACACACACACACACACACACGCACGCACACACAAATACAGGCAGGCATCCACACCCTGCCTACCGAGCAGACAACAGATGAAATTCTGGCTGAAGACAGCTTCCCTGCAGGAGTATTGGCTTTTGAGAATGGAAGCTGATTGCGTTTGCTCTGTCTCCTTTGCTTGTCATCGATTCTTGGATAAACATGTCTGAATAAGGCGCTTTATCAGCATTTACTGCTGATTACAGAAATTGCTCATTACAACAGAATTACACTCCCTTTTAAATAAAAGAGTAATCAGCCCATTAGCATGGCCCCTCACATGCTACCTAAGAATATATCATCACTTATTCTAAAGCCCTAGTGGATATGAATCAACTCTGACTCATCTGTAGTTGCCTCAGCCTGAGCACTCCTTAACACATCTAAAGGAATATTGATCGAGGCTTTGACAGACGGATTGAGCTTCACAGCACATAGCTAGACTGGCATGTTGGAAAGAAGGAGAAAATCACTTCCCGCTGTTGGGGACATGACATCATCTTTGAAGACAAAAGTATCTACTTTAAAGTGGGAAACAGAAATATCTCTGCCCTGTGTGCTCACAGAAAATGGTTCTCTGTGCAATATTTTGTTTGGCTCTAAATATAGCTACAGGTTTGCCTGCAGTGGGACCTGTTTTTTTAAGAGAGAACAATAACCTGGCAGAATGCAAATGCAAGAGGAAGGAGAAGTATTCATCTTCATACATACCATCTATTATAGACTGCTCTCGCTCTCAGTCATTGCCATGGACAGCTATAGTACTATGACTCCGATCTTGTCTTCCTCCCCTTTGCTGGCTCCATCCACAATACTTCATTATGTATGCCTCTCTGCTTGAACATGATTAATATTTCCTGTATAATGTGCTTGGCAGCGAAGCCCCTCAAAGCTCCTTACTTCACCCTAACGAATACAGACACACACATTCATATATGATCACACACATCTGCAAAGCATAATCACCTATACTTTAAGACATGTACTTTTAAGGGATACAAACCCACAAGTGCTGCTCCGATGGAACATACTTAATGCTGTCTTGAGTGAGATGACAGTGGGACGTTAAGCATTGAGTGATAATATAAAAAGACACCCGCTTGTGTAAGAATCAGTAGAGATTAACCTGACAACTGTCAGCTCCTGCATAAGGGTGGGTGTGAAAAAGAGTGAGTGTATAAATAAATCTGATGTCTGAGGGGCTAATCTGATGTGTGCATATGTGTGTGTGTGTGTGTGTGTGTGTGTGTGTGTGTGTGTGTGTGTGTGTGTGTGTGTGTGTGTGTGTGTGTGTGTGTGTGTGTGTGTGTGTGTGAGATACATACTGTATTTCTAGGATAATAACATAACATAATCTAAAAGTGAGTGTGGTGTAATCCTATTGTCACTTGTACTACTGGATAAATTCACAAATATATAAAATAAACAACACATCCTGAATTTATAAACCAGCGGCAGATTGCACACTGAGATAGCTAAAGTATCCTGGGAAGCAAAAGAGAATCAGACAGAAGATATGAGGGATGGTGGTGCACAATACTGCAGCTACTCCCAAACTCCTTCTTTAGCCTTCAGACACACACAGACACACATAGACAGACAAAAAGCAACACA
Organism: Istiophorus platypterus; assembly: GCA_016859345.1. NCBI lineage: Eukaryota > Metazoa > Chordata > Actinopteri > Istiophoriformes > Istiophoridae > Istiophorus > Istiophorus platypterus. The sequence continues at coordinate 13,720,423 of CM029126.1, forward strand.
CCACCGTGCACATGCACACACACACACACCTGCCAAGCATGGATAAAGGAGGGATTAAAGTGTGTCAGAAAAAGAAACCAGGGAGAGAGGCATGAATCATTGTTTCCCTTAGAGGACTGGCGCACCCATGTCTATAGACACATGGTGTCACACAGATACGCATACGCAAACACAAAAGAGATACAGACTAAAAACAAAGTGTCACATTTTCTGCACTATGATGCAGGTGAAGACCTGCCATGTTTCTCAAAAAGTAATCACTGTCACTATGTTGTATGTTATGTTGGTTTATTGTGAGGTTATTTTTTTTGGATTTGTGTACATGTGTGTCACACACTCAGACCACTCAGACCACTCAGTTCAAACAATGGCCGAGCATTTTTCCAGCTGAAATCTCTTGGCTTTAAGGTGACTAATGATTTTTTTTGTCAATGATCAGTGGTTGTGCCTTTGTGTTTGGTGATGTGTAATTCAGCATCAGCATATCAATGCTTTTGGTACATTACAACTCAAAAGCAGTCATAGGATCAAAAGTTCTTTCCAAGTGAGCTGAGACTGATGATGGACTGAACATTTTAGAGAAGAGGGCCAGGCAAAGAGAAAAATGTCAGTCCAACAGACTCAAATAGAGAAACATCATCATTAAATCGCTCATGTCAATCTTCTCAACTGTATCTGTAATCCACTATTCACCAGTTGGGTTGTATTTGCTCTCAAGCCATGTGTTGGAGGGAAAATTCTTTCTTCCACGCTGAATGGAGTTAATTGGACATGAACTCTGGAGGAGAACATCTGCAAACACTGCTGACCAATGTGCATGATTTGAAAGACAGCTGCCTGCAGAGAGCTTCCTAAAACTAATCTCTCTCTTCTTTGTCCCACTCTCACATCTCCCTTCTTCCTCACTACCCCCCGCATTCAACATATTCCTGCTGTCCCTCCTTCCCACTGTGGCCCTTAATTTTCATTTCTTGCAGAGGCTGAAGGACCTCAAGCACAGAGAGTTTGCCCGCAATGTGGCCTCAAAATCATGGAAGGATCAGCGCAAACAGGAGAAGGCTCTCAGACGCCTGCATCAGCTTGCACAGCTGCAACAGGAAAATCAGCGGTGTGTGGGAGGAGTGTGTACTTGTGTCTGTATGTGTGTGTAATGAGACTAGGGGCAGGAGTCCAGAGGGGTTAGAATATGTCACATCCAGTCAACGTTTCTTAGATTTGATGGATGCATCCACAGATGTGAGAGCACTCAGTTGGCCTAGATAGGCCACAGGTGAAGTAAATATAACATAAGGACACATTCTTGCTGACACTCTGAGAGTAGACGATTTGTAGGAACAGGAGATGGAGTTTTAGGGAAGAATGAATAGTTGAAAAAAAAGTTCGATTTTTTTTTAAAGAAGTAAATAAATAAAGTTTGAAGAGTAAACTTGCCTCAGGGTTTGTTCACCTACAGCAATCAAAACTGATTAAAAGAAAAAACAATGCATCACGCAATAATCAACTTGATTGCACCGATTCCCTGTGCAATTAAATTTGTTTTCCTATAATAAGGTGATGTGAGGTGGCGTGAACAGCATTACTATGACTACTCATATCATGTATCTCCGTCTTTATTTCTTTTTCTCTTTAAAATTGTCAGTTATTTTGTGTCAGTATAATGATTGATTAACTGAATAATCTTTTCCATTCTACTATCATTCTACAGTGTATACTGTCAGATTTAAATATATTATTTATGGATTATTATTGTATTTTGTTTTTTACTTGACACCTCGAGGTGTTAATTAGCCTAAAACTCTCTAAATATTCATGTTTTTACTGACAATTTATGTTTTCATGATGGAATTACATTTGATTTTAAAGTCAAGTACCAGTTCAATAAATTTGAGTTTTAATTAATTTGAAAGAGTAACTTAACAGAGGTTTGAAAAGCAATGTTTCCTTGCTCTCTAAAATGAAAGTTAGAGCCTAACTCACCTCTGATTACATCCAGCATCATTGCTAGATGTGGAAGGAAGTTTGATTTGTTGCATCTGCAACCACACCCAACAGTGATGTCACCAGGTCTTGGAGCATACCTGTACACTAAGGCAAGAAGTTAAACCACTGGAGGTCAACTAAAAACAAGATTTCCAGGGGTTGTTAAGTTACTCTTTAATTAAACTGATCCAAGCTAAAGTGAAGTCAAATGTAATTAAACTTGTATATTATCACCTCATGTTGCAGAGTCCCTGGAAGGACTTATGGGCTTAGAAGTACAGTAAGAGCTATGAGCGAGCAGCAAGATAGAGACATGGACCAAAGAGACCACAGCCCGGACGACAAACCTGAACTCTTCGACCACACTCAGCAATCGCGTCCTAAACAGACCAGGACAACTGCTCTCAGACACCAGCCAGAGGATCCATGCCAATCTCCGTGCCAAACATCGTTGGCCACTGCTTTAGCAGAGTCTTCACTAATGACACATCCAGCATCCAATACAAACCCTCCTGCAGTGAACCCTCAATCTTGCCTGGGCTTGTATCCCCAGCTGCCTCTCCCTGGTTGTGGGAGAGCGGGAGGCAGGCTTGGGGTGTCCTTCTGCTTCTCACGCAGGGGGCCAAGGCTGGAGCCCTGTGCCTCCGTCTTCTCGGACCTCGAGGAGGAGGAAAGAGAGAAGAGGGAGCAAATGAAAGAAAGGATAAAGGGAATATTTGAAGATATCGACAGGGAGATTGGGGCAGCAGAGGAGAGGAAACAAGGTGAGAGTGAAAAGCTTAAGCCTGGCCCTGACAGTGTTGGACCGAATGGCATGGGTCCAAACCCCAGAGAGGGTGTGAGAGAAGAGGATGATGTTGAAAAAACAGACATAGTGAAAGAAAACTCTCTTCCTTCCGCAGCAGAACCTGATAATCAGAGCCGTGACTCACTATTCTCTCCATCGAAGACCCAAGTGACCATATGGGGAACGGCACTAGCAGGGCCACACATTGACACCGAACACACAGATAGTCAGACAGAGAGAAAGCCAGAAACAGAGTGGGGGGGCGGGGAGAGTCAGCCTATGTGTGTGCTAGGAAAAGATGGCTCTACTCAACTGAGATGGCCAGTTAGTTTGCTAAAGTTCACCAAGTCTCAACCACAGATTTCCTACAGCTGCAACCCACTCTGCTTGAACCCCCAACGAACAGAAGAATTCACAGAGGCTCTGCAAGAGTCACAACAGAATCAATTGTGCACTTTCTCAGATGAATCAAACCCATGTGTGCCAGTTATTCTTACACCAGACGCTTACTCCTGTTTACAAAGACAGACAAGACATGAGTTGAGAGAACCCAGACAGAAAATAGCTGAAGAGAATTTCAAAACAGAGCAACATATTGATGTGGAGACAAAAGCACACCTGTTCCTAAAAAAAAAACTTTCAACATCAGAAACAGGACCAGAAAGAGAAGGATGCAGGCAAAGTATGGAGAACTGTGAGAGGGAAGACTCCCATCCATTTGACCCTGCCTATAGTGACAGTTCTGACACAAACTCCCAGAATCCTCTGGGAGGCAGATTAGAGGGTGCAAGAGGGATCAGGGAGAGAGCAATCACAGCCCTGAGCTGTAAATTAGAGTCTGTCACCCAGTCTGGCACACAAGGGATGTTCATCAGCCCATCCAGGTGTGAGTGTTGGAGTGAGACCATGTGCGAGTGTGCCAGCACTCCACAGCCATACGTGGGTGTCTCAGAAGTGTCATGCAAAAAGAGGAAAAGTAGCACAAAGAAACACAAGCTTGGAAAGAGGAAGAGGGACAAGAAGGAAAAAGCTTCAAACAAGTGCCAATCAGCAAGGTGCAAAGTGAAGAGTGTTGTATCCACAGTCTCCACCGGCAGAGAAAGGAGGGGAGAACCTGGAGGGAGCTGGAGGAAGAAAAGGAGGCAAAGTAAGAGTGAGGAGTCGAGGATGAGGAGGAGAGTGCAAAGAGCAGGAAGCAGCTGTCTCCTGGGGAGATGTGAGGCTGAGCCAATATCTGTCTCTGTCAGGAAGAGGAGGCCTCACAGGAGGCACAGCTCTGAATCCCAGTCACAGCCAGAGAGAGAGCAGGCAGAGCACTGCAGTGCCTACTCCCAGCTCACCAGACACACAGCAGACAGAGACACCAAGGGGGAGGGAAATCGAGACAGAGATGCAGTGACTTTTCCCTGGCGGTCTCACTTCTCCTTACACTCCCGCTCACCAGGATGTGACTCAAAGCTGTTTTGGGAAAGGGGTCACCATAGCAACCCCAGGAGTTTCATTGACTTCTGTTACCCTAACAACAGTTATGGCAGCAGCCCGGCGAGAAAGAGAAAAGTCCTCCACAGGGACAGGAAATTCGTTCATAGTAAGAGGAAGATTTTGGGGCATTTTCAAGTTTGGGAGGGGAGGGGCAGGAAAATGGGAGGGCCTTCAGGTTGCAGAGACAGAGGCCTGATTCCAGACACAGAACAGTGGGAGTGGATGACGGGAAACTGTCCTGAAGGTGGTGAGGAGGGCGGGTCAAGGACTGGGTGGAGATCAAGAAACAGAGCAGCGGAGAGGGATCGGGTGGCAAGATTTAGCCCCAGTCCCAGCAGCTGGGGCAGGGGAAGCAGACATCTTAGCTCAGAAGATGTAGACTGGGACAGGTGCAGCGTGGACAGATGGACATGGGGCAGCAGTGACAGCTGGGAAGACAGGAGGACACACAGATCCACATCGGGCTCCAGGACAGGGGCTGACAGCACAGACAGCCCAGACTGTATGTGGAGATATACGGGCACCAGACGCTCAAGTTCAAAACACTTCTCCAGCCCCGACTGGTGGACAAGCAGGCAGACATACAGCCCCAAGAGTGTGATCAATTCACGGGCCAGCAGATGCTTTAGTCCGCGCTCCTGCAGCCCCTGCAGCCCCTGCAGCCCCTGCAGCAGCACCAGTATGTCCGAGTTGAGCTGGGAGTGGAGCAGGAGCAGTTCCTGCTCAGGTGTCACAGTGGATGGACTGACAATTAACTCCTGCGTGATGTCCTCAGGAGGTCCAGGGCTCCCATCCAAGGCCCCTCAGGAGGCAAAGAAGCAGAACAGCTCCACGTCCGCTTCAGCCAGCCTTACCTCTAGTTCCTCCTCCGATTCCTCGCCCCTAAGATCCTCCTCTGCTTCCACAGTTCCAGCCCTCAACACGCACCATTGTGACGCAAGCCCTTCACAGCTAAAAGAGTCCAGTTCACAGTCTGACCCCCGATTCGGACCCTCAGTCTCTATAAGGACAAGCAGCTCAGGCACAGCTCTTCCAGGTTCATCCCCTACTATGTCTCTGCCACAGAAACGAGCTAGAATGTTGCTCCTCCCTCTCATTGGGAAACTACCTGCAATCCAGAGAAAGGCTAGGAGGAAAAAGTGGCTGCTGGAGAGAAGTCAAGAGAAAGCTAAGGGCACTGGAGCAGTCACTGACAGTCAGAAACATCCCCTTAACATGGATGAATCAAACCCCAGCAGTGCGCCAAATCTCTGCCCGTCAGAGATTAGGACAGATGACATACAGCCAGGTGGAGAGACAGCACTGCCAATCAGCTTTACTGCTGAGGAGATGGACAAATACCGCTTCCTGCAAGAGCAGGCAAGAGAGCACATGCAGAAGGTCCTGGAACAGACGCACGGGAGCGCAGAGAAACACACAGGGACAAACTACACGCACACCACACAGACAGAGAACTGTGGGACTTCAGAGGAAAAATACACACCAGTACCTGCACCCTTGCACAACCCCTCACAGCCTCAAACCCAGTCAATTCACACAGATATAATGCAAACACAAGCACAGCATGCCCTCCAGGTCAGTCTCCCACTTCCACATGTGACCCCAGAAGAGAACTTTGCTCAACCCATTGCTCTTGGCGTCCCAAACCTCCCCCCTCTGCCACCATCCGCGCCTCTCTCCAGCCTTCATCATGTCATTTTACAACACACGGCCCTCTCAATTCCCCCCTCCTCCTCATCTTCTTCTACCCCATCCCCCTCTCCTGCCATCCACCCACACCCAGCTCAGCTCCCTCACCCCCTACTACCTCTCCATCCCTCCCTTCCTAATTACCTTCCCCTGTCTCCCTTCTCCATCTCCTCGCTGTTTCCCTCCATCCTGCTGTCCCATCATCCCATCCCTCTCCTCCCTCAGTCACCTGCTTTCCATGCAACCCACCTCACTCCACTCTCCCCAGTAGCACTGCAACCCTTGAACCCACAGCCTTTCACAGACAGAGTATGGCCAGTGAGGTTTCAGCAGAAGGCCTTATGATTTTCATAGAATGGCTACCATGTTTATTAATCTTCCTTGCAAAGGAGACTGGTGAGAGAGGGAGAAAGGATATTTAGTTTGGACTAAAGCCTGCTATTTAAAATTGGGAGGTGTCAGTATTTTTACTAGCATCAGCACCAACGTTTAATCACATATGCACTCAGAAACACACACACACACACGCACACACACACACACACACACACACACACACACACACACACACACACACACACACACACAAACGCACACACACACAGAAGCATACACACAAACAGCCTAACTATTGACTGTTTTCAAATGAAAAAGTGTTCCTCCATTTAGCCTCTGCTGTGTTGTAGTAGACAGGGAGAAAACAGACTTTGATCCTTTGCTTTTTCCATCAGTCCTCATTCAGGCCCAGAATAAAGAGAAAGGTGCACCTGCTATTCAAAGACAAGCCTGGCTTGTGTCATCCTCTCTCTTTCCTTCTGAACCACAGACAGACCAGCTGCCTTTTGAAGCATCCTTCATGCCAGGCAAAGAGGGGCCAGAGATGGTGATAATACTCTGCCCTTATCTCCATTCCATACAGGTTATCTGAGTTTGAGTGTGACTTTCAACAAACACAAATAACATTCCAAGGACCGGGGGGAATCATACAACCATTTTAACCTTGGTGTATACTCTGTGTGTGAGTGTGTGTGACATCGAAGTAACTCTGGAATGACACACACATACACTGTAGGAAGGACAACAACTAATTTCCACATCTGACAAATGTAAAGACGCGTTTTGTCTCTATAGTGTAAATATTCTGATGAGTGGTAACATTAGTACCATGGGAAAGATAAAAGAAAAGGTGAATTTAACCTTAGCAGTAATTCAATGCTTATTCCATAATCAGTGGCTTCAGTGACACAAACAGAAAAACGACTTTTCATATTCATATGTGACACAAGCTTTTTTCCACACAGAATATAACAAATCAGTTGCTGAGACAGCAATGAATGAAACTGATCTGTTACATTAAAACTTGGGTGGAAATAAATGAGGCTTTAATGCTTTTTGTTATTCTGTCTGATTCATGGCCAACTGATTCCACATACAGAATTAATACTTTGTGCTGTACCATTTCTCAAAGTGAGCCCAGAATACCTTGGAGTGCTTTATAAGATCATAGAGCAGTGTTTCCAAACCTTTCACTCGTATGATCCCTATAATGATGCAATGTCTATGTGTAACCCTTTGCGACAGGTGCATGTCCAAGAATTATAAGCATTTCAAGTGCATTCATTTCATTTTCGCTTATCAGGCTGTTCGATTACAATAAGTTTAAAATAAGTCTTATCAAAATAAGAGGCCAAAGGAGGAAAGACTATGCCAGATTAGACAAGAAAAGAAGATAGGAGAAAAGGATTTTTCTTTTTTTAACAAACCGCATATTTTTTTGTAGAAAATTTTGATTTCTTGATATACAATGGTAGTTATCTTGCAGGTTGAAAACCACAACTTAGATGTTAACACTTAATATGTTTATCTACCAAGTGTATCAATATATTTAATAAAGAAGTGTACAGAAGAGTTTTATATTTTAAGTTCTTTATTCACTATTGCTAAAACGCAGAAGGATCTATCTTTTATTGTATTAGTAGCGGAGTGCCATGCTGCCCTTTAAAAAGGACCACATTATGTTTAAAAAGTATGATATTAGTCCTTTCTAACGACAAGCAGATGAATCATTTCAACCAAAGAAGCTATTTTCTTTGACCACTTTTCATTATAATGTCAACTTTGACTTTTGGTTCATTGCACTGGGGGTGCACAAAGCCCAAAGCCAAAAAAAAAAAAAAATCAACTCAATTACAGAGTAACAGACATTTAATCAGCACAAGACGGTTCGGAGAGTACGTTGTGCTTGAATATCATATGTGAGGTAAAAAACAAAACAAAACTAAAAAATAATTTTCATCATTAATGAAACATCTATGAGCATCTTTTTTCCATGTCTGGCCAATGGTTACGGTGGTTATTAACTGTTGCTACGCATCCATGCCTGGTGATTAGTTGAAGGTGCGGAAGTATTAAAGCTGTTTACCAAACGGTTGATCACTGCAGGGGCTGGCGATCAGGGAGCAGAACACAGAAGAGAACAGAGCAGCATCCAGATGGTCTATGGACTTGGACTACCCAGAGTGCTTTGAGAGATTGGATTGATTTGCCCTTGTGTTATCAGTGAACACAGCCCAGTACACGGGGGGGGGGGGCATAAATACAGATACAAAAACAATTCTCACAATGTACACTATGAGTCCTGAGGTGTTAGCTAGAAATGTAAGACAACTCCTGCTGAGATTCAGTAATTAGAGCACAATTCCTCTTTCTCCTCCTTGTGACCCCTGAGCTTCTGTGTATGTGTGTCTGAGTGTGTGTGTGTGTCTGTGTATGGTTCTCTTTGTGCATAAATGTGTGAGTTTGTGAGAAACAGAGACAGAGAATCCCTATCTCTCTCCACAGGACAGGAGATCAAACAGACTGTGTGAAATATAGAGCAGCAATAATTAGCAGCTGTTACAGCATCAAACCTCTCTATCTCTACCTCGCTCTCTCTCCAACACACACACCCTACTGCTCCGTTCTTATCCCAGAGTTTAATTTAGTGATAGTCAAATGTGCTGCAACTTCTCAGCCCTCCAATACTGATAATCAGGGCAGTAATACAAAATCAACCCACTCTAGTCGTTCCTCCATCTTCTCTCCAGTTCATTTGCATTAAAATCACTGACAGTCCAAAGGGGGAAATACATGAAACAGTCCCGTACACGAACAAAAAGCTTAAAAGCAAGAACATTGTTTGAACAAAATTTTTAAAAAATTATTTTAAAAACCTTTTTATCTATAAATAGGGAGACCCTCAAGCTATTATAAAGGAAAACTCTAAGTCAAACACCCACAAAGTTTTCCAAACAGAGTTCACGTGGAAATAAATAATTACAACATCACTGTACTTGCTCAGAGAGAGCTTGCTGCTGGGGCACGATCACTTCCATTGGCACAACATTTGATTGTCAGATTGTGGATATAGATTGCATCGAGCACAAAGAGCCCCTCACAGCTGCTGAAGCGATCCATCGACCTAAATTGCAAAGCTGTATCAATGAGACACTTCCAATCTCTTGCTCTCTCCCTTTCTTTCCTTTCTTCCGGTCTTTTTTTTTTTTTCGTGGTCACACCCTCGATTCAACCAGGTCAGTGGGGCTGCATACAGCTCCCCCGGCCGTTCTCTCACTACACAGAAGAAAAGGAACCATTATACTCCGTTCTCTCTATTTCCCTCGTTCAGACCTTACACGTATGAATGCTGCCGTACAGCGCAGACCTTCACCGCACATTGTGCTTTGCAGTATTATTATTACACAAAGAAAGCCCTTCCCATACCTTTTCTCTGGCAGTGACATTCATTAAAAGTTTTCTTTAGTCGTGGCAGAGGGTGACATACAGTACCAGGCTGTTCCACTCCAATTTACATCTTTTTCCTGAATCTCTCTGGCTCACAGCAAAGATAGCCTACTATTCTAACTATTCAACAGAGGAACCAGATAAGTTAAAAGGACTGAGCTGCTCAAGATCAGAATCCCTTAGAAACTGAATAGACATTTTAGTTTACATTATTTGAATAGTCAGGTGTCCGAAAAGTCATATCATTTAATCATAACATAATCCACATTTTTGTTGGTTTAAGGTTGATACATCACTTTGTTAACTTCTGAACTCCCATGAAGGCAAAGTTCAAAGAGCAATCTGTCACCACCGATGCGTCAAGAGGCACTGCTGTTGCTGCAGGTGTGATATATGGAAAGCTAAGTGGCTCCAGGCTGTTTAGAGCTTTTACATCAAAAAGATATATCACTATTTATGATTCTGCAACAGAAAAGCACTTTTATCCCATGAAAAACAGTCTATTTTTGTTGGGGTTTTTTAGGAGCAGGTGGGTCTTGTTCACTTACTTTACATTTGGCTATTCTGTTGAGGAAACTTGTTTGGGTAGGACTTGAATTATTTAGAAATAACTGAATTCTGTTCTACGATGGATTGAGGGATTAGAGGAGGTAGTGGGCTCGGTAATACTATTAAATTTGGCACAGTCGCCCAAGGATATGATACTGTCATAACATTGCTTACATTCATCTACACAGACACAAAGACAAATACACATTTACAGAGAGGTGTAATAGGGGATAATTTAGGGGACTGTAATAGTGAAAAGTGATGCTCGGTTGTAAAACAGCATGTCTAATTCCCCAGTTATGTTATCTCTGAAAGACAGATGTTCCCAAAAAAAGATCACTATGCGCACACACAAAATGAAAACAACACACAAGTAAACTGTGTGCACTCAGAGATGTATACATGCATCTCTGATCCTCAGACAATAGGAGCGGCTGGATAGTCTAAAATAACCTTATTGACCAAAAACACAGATCAACGATGAAGAGGACTTTTTTGAGAGTTAATTATAAGATGCAATGACTTTCTGCAGAAGACGCCGAGGAGGAAAACGACTGTTCTCACAGAAAGTTTTCTCAACAAATATTTCATTTAAAACAATCAAATGAATCATATAATGGATGTTGACCTCTTGCCATATTGATTAGAAGAAACACACATTTTTCCAATAAGCCCACTCTAAGAAAAACCATATCACCTTATAATGATCATATTAAGCCCCACAAAGCCGGGAGTATTAACCCTGTGTATCAATCCATCTGCTGCATAGCTATTCTGAGGCCAGGCACACTGCATCCATTACCGCAGGAAATCCATCCTATATAGGAAACGGTTTCACACCAGAGGAAAAAGGTCACTTGATCCATGGCTTCTCACAGTATGTGTCAGGAAAACCCATGGGTCAGATAACCATCACTCCCATTATGTCATTAATTCAGTGTGAATGCACAGCCACAGCATAAAGAATGTGATGTAGATGAGCCACAAGCAGTTCCTATCTTTAAATCTTCAAGTCAGGGGAGTCGATTTTGTCCTTGGTCATATTTTTTCTGCTTGATTTCTGTCAACTTCCAATGTTCTCACTCAGTATTACAGAATATAGATAAAAGCTCTCCTGCATCCAAACACAGGGCCACACAAGTCAAAAACACCCCAACAGTGGCTTTGAGAGGTTGACAGAACTGCTTGTACACCTTGAAGCAAATTTGAGCGCTTAATTGTGACTTCAAGAGGACATTTTACAGAAATTAACATGTGTATGTGTGTGTAAACAGTAGAACTGCCTCTCAAACTCCTTTTCCCCCTGCGCCCTGATATCCCTCCTCCTGTTTCCATTTAACTGGTTTCAGCTTTAAATCTCCAGATTCTGATAATTTTCCCCTTAATCCCTTCAGAGGAGCACCCCGCTTAACTCTCTAATTAAGTCAACGATACACACATACACCAACACAGGGTAAACAGCACACGCACACAACGCTTGTAGCATTCAGTTATCTGATGCACGGACAATTGGTGGTTGCTGTTTTGATGCATGTGTGCGTGCGTGGTTACTGAAAGTTTATGCGACTGTATTTCAATGATTAAGTCCCAATCAGGATGTTATGACGACACATGCATTTTTAAGCTGTTAATCCAGGATTATTCCCCCCCTCCACTCATCTCATTACTGTCGATTATTAAAAAACACATACAGGCATAAGTGCACACACACAAACACTAATTATGGGCTGGTTTCCCTGGAGACTGAACACATGCTGCCGGGCCTCCAAAGATAGCTTGACATACAGGTACAAAAAAAAAAAAACACAACACAAATTTCCTTAATGTATTAATGCACCGCAGGCATTAACAATGCATAATGTGATGAAATTTTTGTTTATGTATATATATGTTAATTTGAAAGATGAAATATAAAAAGGTCAAACCTTGTAGATCTGTGGCGTTGCAATATATTTATATGAGTCTTACTATTATTGTGTTCTTGGCCTCTCAGAGAGCCATTTTGGCCTTTCAGAAAGCGATTTTCAGCACAGAGCGGGAAAGAATGCGAGCAAACAGCAAGTGTCCTTTCCCAGTGATTGAATGTGTGTCCTTGTGTAGAAACTGCACTCCCCTCTCTCAGCAAGGGAAAATATTCCTGCGGTGCTGAGGCTGATGTACAGGTGAGAGAATGGCCAAGGATTTTGAGATCACCTGAGGCTTTGTGTCCACTATGGCCCACTCACACTAGGTCAGCTCAGAATAACCAGAAAGGGCTGACTGCTGATGCTCACTCACCCCTGGAGTCATTAATCACACAGCACTGCAGATGAGCCACATGGGTACAGATCAGTCATAACACTAACACTCACTCACACACACACACACACACACACACACACACTCTCTCTCTCTCTCTCTCTCTCTCTCTCTCTCTCTCTCTCTCTCTCTCTCTCTCACACACACTCACACACACACACATAGAAACACATACATGGTAGAGCCAATTTTAATTGTTAACCCAAATGCTAGATGACAGCATTGCTCCAGGTAGCCAGACCTCAAGGCCTGTACTCCTGGTGCATTATCATACACTAAAGTTCACAAATAACAGCACATCATATTACATTAAGCTACGATAAACTGCAGCAAACACACACACACACATACATGGTAGCATATCCGTAACTTTTCTCCTGAGCTGCATTTTACGCTTCTTAAACACAAACACGCACAATCACATCATGGTATCTGGACCCCTGCATTCCCGAACAGGCCTCTCAGCTTGCAGTTGGGTTGCTATCAGAAGCAGGATCTCAGATAACGTTCCCATTTACCGGTTAGGATTCTTCAAAGCGGCCGCCAACCGTGGATGTCTGTGGTGTGTTGTGTTTGTTAACAGGCATGGCACATGGAGAAATACTCAGCGGTGAATGTGTGTTATAGCGTGCATGTCACATGCAACAGTCCCTCTATTGAAGTTGTCTGGGGAGAAAATGTCAGTTTAGAGAAAAAACCCACAGTGTTTCAGAAAAGTCTTTTGCAGGTGCATTGAAACAAAAGGTACAAACTCAATTTTAAAATGCCATTTCGTCTGAGACATAATCAAACTTTAATAGATGTGGATTAAAATGGGCTGATTAATCCCACTTTTGCTTTAACAAAGATAAGAGACATCAGTGGACTAAACGTGTGTTTATAAGACTGATATAAATAAAGGGCTGTAATGTGAAAAAATTTTTCCAATACCGTTTTACTGACATCTCTGACCTGAAACAGTAGTTTGTCATGCTTGCCTGCAAGGTCTTACATCTTACATGTATCTTACATGTTACATCGAGTTTTCTGCTGTTGG
>CM029126.1:13739026-13814026 GCA_016859345.1 Istiophorus platypterus
ATTTCGGTAAAATAGTACCAAAGCCTTGCCCTCTGCTAAACTCCCCTGTATTTTCTGAATCATACTCCCCCATCCTCTTTTTACACCAAACAGGGCATTCATAATGTATATCTCTTGAGTAGTAAGAGAACAATAATTACACAAATTTTTTCAACCCATCTCTTAACTTCTCCATGTCAATATCATACAAACATACATACACTTCTTCACAGTATGGCTGTGACACCGTCCTTAGGGTGAACAGGGCTGGAGGTCACAGACACACATACACGCACCCAATTTACCGCCTGACTCCTCCATTCACAGCCTTGGTAGGGAAAGGCATTAAAATTACATGACAAGCACACCTCGGACCAACCCTTCCCACAATCCGTGCTCATGAGATACCCTTTCAGCCACATCAAATAGTAAAGCTTTTGACCTCCGTTTGCCCTAGCTGCCTCTGCTCACACACAAACACAAGTACACACATGCACACACACGTATATAACATTGTCCTCCGTGCATACACTGCGGATCCTTCCTCAACTGCACCCTATCTGGCAGAGACTCAAATTCCATTTCACGTCCGGTTTACTATTGATTTTACCCTTGCCACTATTCTCCAGCTACACCCCCCCCACACACACACACACACACACACAAACAACCCCCACGCCCACACCCCACATCCAATCTGTTCTCTTCTTTGCCTCCCATTTCATTCTCACACTACTGCTCCTCTCCTACGCTTCTTACTTGTCCTCTCCACCCATCCATTCTTTCCTATCATTCTTTTTAAGAGCATCTCAGCTGAATGCAGGGTGTGTGTGTGTGTGTGTGTGTGTGTGTGTGTGTGTGTGTGTGTGTGTGTGTGTGTGTGTGTGTGTGTGTGCGCACACTTGTACTGATCAGAGAAACCAGAGAAAAGATTAATAATGAAGACATTTCTGAAATAATTAGATATGCAATTTGGGACACACAACTATAATTAAACCGTGTATCCACATAAGGTGTGCCTACCCATATCCACACAGTTTCTCTCACTGTCTCACACCTCACACACTCACAAACAGACAGACTTAGCAAAGTCATAAAGTATGCAGAGAAGTAGTGGACTAGTGCCAAAACAAGCCGTTGGGCTTTGAGGCCTCATTTCCATGGTGGAGCCTATTTTAACTAGCAGAATGACTCATTGTTAATAATTAAAACTCACAGTGATGCTCAGATACAAAGCTCAGACATAAAATCTTAACTACACAGTGCACAGATGCAAACACATATGAACAAAAGTGCTGAGCTGAGGAATGAAGTACACAAGTGGGTCTGTTTTTTGTCCACGTTCCATCTCACCTTTTCAAGGTCTTCATGCATTTGCTTTTGACGTTATTCTGCGGCTGTTACTTCACTCACTCCAAAAAGAAACTATGCTGTTTACTTGTCACGCTCTAATGCCTCACGCAATTCTTTTACCAGCCTCTTTCTGTGCAAAAATGGCTAAGTACTTAATTCTCCCTATTTCTCAATTCCTTTTTTTTCAATTTGTTTTTTTTTTCTTTTCTTTATTAACTCTCACCACAAAGCTGGCAGCTCAATTCTATATGTGTGTATTGTGCCCTTATTTTCCTCCCCAGAGTTTTCTTCCATTCTCCCTCTTGGCAGCTTAAAGCCCAACTCGCTCTTGTCTCAGTTGTGGACATCCCCAGTGGTTGCTGGTTAGACAGGCCTGTCACTGCACTGCTGGCTAGAGAGACAGACATAAATATATGACACAAATATATTGCCACTCTGCTGCCCCTACTCATCTGTAGAGGAACATGATGGGGCAGAAGAGGAAGAGGGAGGGTGGGAAGTTAGGTGGGGAGGTGAAAAGGAAAGTAAAGAGACAGGAAAAAAAAAAGAAAGAAATCGGAGGTGGGGCCTGCCATTCTTCAGTCTGTGCTGTCTGATTTACAAGACTATTGGATTTTAGACTAACATGAATCACTGCTCCATAGAAGCATCGCTCCCTGACAGAATGACAGAATGAATGAGACACATCATGCAGTGCATGTGTGCGTGTGTGCATGAGTGCATGCATGCATGTTGGTGCACACAAGAGGGAATGTAAGTGAGGGGGGCTGGTATATTTAAATCTCTTTGAGACCATACAAAACGACATTTCTGTGGCAACAATAGAGTTTAGTTAGGATCCTCTCATGTTCACAGTGCAACATGCTCTCCTTCACTAACAAGAACTGGTTCTTAGGAGCCACTGGATGTAATTAGCCATACCAACAGATGCCATGCACCGCAGTGGAATAGTAGTATTCAGAGTATTCAGATCCTCAACTCAAGTAAAAAGTACCAAACCACGCTATAAAAATCCTTCATTATAAGTAAAAGCCCTGCATTCTAAATCTTACTTACGTAAAAGTATGTAAGTTTTATTGGGAAATTGTCAAAACTAAAAGTATGCAATGCAGAGAAAAGGCCTCACTGAGTGTTATCATTTAACATTAGATCATTACACATGCATTAATATTTAAGCAGCATCTAACTCTGGTAGCTTGAGGGGGAGCTAGTTTTGGACTATTTTATATATGCCTGCGACTAATGATTATTTTCATAATGCATCAATCTACTACTTATTCTCTTTATCAAGCCATAAATAGTTTGGTTTGTAAAATGCACAAAAATAGTGAGAAAATTCACAATTAGAGCTCAAAATTACATCTTAAAATGTCTTGTTTTGTCCAACCAAATTTCCACACCTCAGAATTACTACACTACTAAAGAACATGTACTTAGTTAGTTTCCACCATCATCAAAAAGTGGTGATCTTTAGGTTTGTGGGCCAATATCATAAGGTTATCTTGATCTGAATTACCTTCTTAGCATTGGTCAGGTATGATCTGGCTGCCTCCTTCAGTGCCTTCAACTCCTCAATCTCCTCCTCCATTACTTCCTTTCCATCTTTTTCTTGCTGCTCCTTTGCTTTTTCCAACTGGAGGTAGCACACCCAGCCAGAGAGATACCAAACCTGGGAGACGCGGAGAAAGAGAGAGTGGTTAGGGGGGCAGGGTGCATGAGGTGAAAAGATTCAGATAGAAAGAGAAAGTGTTCTTTGTTGCAGTAAGTGAGCAGTGACAGGGGAAACAGATTTGTAACCTTCACAGAGCATGTCTTTATGAAATTCCACGTGCCTCCTTCGACAAAAAGCTTTCGCACATATAACATGGAATCATAGTGACACACATATACACAATGGCAATTCATCATTCTTATAAAAGTGATGGAATTCTGTACTTTTTTACAAATGCTGCATGAATGTAAATGCACATTTCCACATGGTGTAGCTTCCCAATGAATTAATACCTGTGACTTGTGGCTTGACCATCATCCGCCACTAAAAAATTGGTTCTCTCTCTTTATAGCAAAAGATGCACTTACTAAACTAAAAAATAAAAAAATAAAAAATAATACAATAAAATGAAAAATATCATAGTTAAAGGCTAAGTTGTGGACTATATTAGCTTGCTATGAAATTTTAAATATATCACATAATAACTTCTCTGCTCTGATAAAAGTCAAAAAGTACCACAGTAGTACCACAGTCCTGGGGCCTGTCTCAGAACGCAAGATTGATGGCCCAACAAGCCAACTCTGTTTCAACTTTTTTTTTCGGTTCCAATGTAATAGCTTATTTTTCGGTACAGCACCACAATAACCACAGCTCCTTACCATACTGGCCCCGGAGCAGGTTATGTTCAGGACATTAATGCAAACATGTTCAAATGTTATGTTTAAAAAGCCAAGGGTCTTCAGGAATCTCTAGAAAAATTGCTTCAGTGTTCCTGGGGCTATGTTTGAGTCCTCTTGAATGCGAAAAATTCAGTCACAAAACACTATTTTCAAATAAGATGTTGCAAATAAAGATGGAATAAGTAAAGGCAAAAGATGTCCATTAATCTAGTAACAGATAGATGGCACATGTCTAGTGATATGGGATCATCACTCCATGATGATTTTATCAGATGAGGATGTCTGAAGTGTTTCCAGGTAAATTAGCAACTCTGGAAGAACAAAAAAAAACATCTATAAGTAACAGGCAGTTTAGATGATCATTAATACAATAAAATTTACTGTTGCATATTTATGCTTACGAATGATTTTTTTTCATCAAGCTGTGGCTAGATGTGAGAACATGAGAGAGAAAATAGGAATATATGTAACACTTGAAACCATAATTTTTATTTTATATTCTATTTGTGTGGTAACATCTTATTTCCTGTCTCTTATTTTCAACAATTTTCAACAAAAAGAGAAGCATCTGCACACTCAGGGCTGTGCAACATTCATTTACTGAGTCACACTTTTAATAAAGGGCTTTCTTCAAGCATCATGTGGGTTGAATTTCCCACAATTTCACAAGGAGACTAATAGTATCATCTTATTTTAAAAACATTGCTTTACTTCCATTCGTGTGGTAAATGTTCAGCTATTTGTTCAAACTCCTGCCTCATCGACACAACACAGCAGCAGATGGATTGGAGTGGGCCAACAGAAAATAACCAGATCAATCACTGGGAGAACAATATAATGTCAAGAATAATAGCTTATTATCTTATATTGCTCCAGTAGATCAGTAGGAAGCTGTCTTTCATTATAAAATAGTAGTGTATTTTTTAAAACTTAAAATGTATGTGTTGCACAAAGTCATGTGTGACCATCACTCAGGTCAAGGGAGGAACAAGTAGAGTTAGGTGTTAAGGGCATCTTGACACCTAATGAAAATATATTCAAAAAACCTAGTACATTATTTTGAAATAATTCTGTTTCTCCACAGAGTTCGAATACGCCAAAATCATTTTGTTTACATGCTTTTCCATTATCACACTTTTTTTCTCCAACATAATCAAAGTTACTGTGCAATGCTGGTTTTTCCGCCTTTAAACACAATCGTGTTCAACTCTCAGTGAACTTGGAGGTGTGTGCTTTTCTCTCATCTAAGGCCAAAGTTCCCCCACCCACTGTTCTTCAAGCACCAACATATGAATATTAGTTTTATTCTTTATTCATCAAGGGCAGAGGCAGTAGGGACCTGCTCCTCTGCCAAATCAACCACTTTGCTAACAAACACATCAACATGCCACACTGAATTCAGAATTGCTGCACCGTATACTGAGTGGGAGGCCGAACCCTGCAGCCACACTTACCAGAATAACGACAGCACTGGATAAAAGTAGTAATGTTTCAGAACCAGCAGTATGACATTTTTTAATCACTAAAGCATTTTCTGTGAATGTAGAACCTTGAAGAAAATATTCTTGTGTATATAAGAGTGAAATCAGGTCATTTAAATTCAAAATTTTAACTTCCCTACAAGTGAAACTACTGCATGCCTTCAAAACAGCTAGAGCAAGGCTAGAAAATTCTTTATAGTTGGTCCACTGTGAAATATTTGTGTGTGTTGTTAAGATTTTGCATCTACACTAAAAATTAAAACCGAAAGTTAGCCAATTAAGAACTTCAGAGAATCCACTCTACCTTACCACAACCCGAAGGCGGAAGTGCGCATAATAAAATAAATGCTGCGTCTGTCAATCAAATCACTAGGAATATTGTCGTTTCAAAGTGAAGGCACATCTTAGTTACCATATGGTGCTGCTGAAGGAAGAGCAAAAGCATCATGAATCAATGGAATACCTTTGAAACAAGATTTGCAAGGACCTCGCTCAGTTGTTTGTACAGACTTAACATTATATAAGTAAGACTCTTAACTTTGAGATACGCCTGAGCAAGTAGACGGAGACGAGAGCTAACAACTTATCTAATGTGCTTCAGAGAGGAATTAAGAGAGAGAGTAACACAATGTCTGGAAGAAAGAGTGAAAGGGAGTATGAGGGAGACAGGGAGTGTCATGCAGTCAAATGTGTCTGTCATACACTTCTGACCTCTTAAATAAGAATCTAGCTGTATACCTGTGATAACTGCATGATTTGACAAAACGCTTTTTGACGTTTAGAAATGGTGACTGTATGCATGTGTGATTGGCTGTAGGCCCACTCAAATTGAGTGTCACAGCATTGCGTCTCTGGAACAAGTTTAAAAGTTCAACCCCGATGACTGATCTCAATCTGTCAGCTGAGGGGTGTGTATGGGAGGCTGAGCTGTGGGGGAGTCGGGCAGAGTCTGCTATGCTCTTCTATTCTGACATTCAGTGGCACACCTTCACTTCGTCTGCAACTGACAGCGAGCATTTGGAGCACACTGACAGCAAATAGTTCCTACTAAAGCACAGAAAATACTGCAATTTATGCCACTCCCTAATAAGCATTCAAGTTCTCTGTCATACTCTTTGCGAGGACACAGGTGCTAAGAGCACGTAATGCAGAAGTGTGGGTGTGTTGTGCACACACACAAGCAGTGGCTCAGCAGAAGCAGTTCTCAGGTAGAGACTTTCTCCTTCCCACTAGCGTGATAAAAGATTTGCCTTGTACTGATTCAGCAGTGACTATAACATCATAATAATAAGACTGCCCACAAGGGGACACATAAAAAGACATCACTTAGTACTGCGCAATTATGAGTAACACACATCCCCCAGAACCCAGAGTCTGCTCAAGAATTATTAATTAGTAAGGATAGACCAGCCTAATAGTCAGACTAAATGTCAATTTTAATTTTCATTTCTTTCAGTCAGCCTGAAATTGTGTTCATTTCTTGTTGGAAAGGAAAATATTGTTTTCTTTTGCCTTGGCCAATCAGGCAGGGATAACCAATAAAGATGCAGTAGAAGTTGTTAGGAGATGATAATTCATAGTTTTTAAGACAATAAAAGACATACGCTTATTGTTTCTGTAAGATGATTTGTGCCTTTGAATGAATGAATCTGATAAGACGGGTGATTTTGTCAGACAACATCACGGTTATAAACTCAGGATTTTAGCAGTGCAAAGCAGCAGCATGGAAATGGTTTTGAAGGGACCGCTGGTTAACATGTCTGAATGGGCTGCATTTAAGTGACTATTTCATACTTCTGTTGTCTGACAACAGAAACAGAAAAAAATGTAAATAAGACCAGCTTTAATGGGAATTCAGCTGTATAAATTACTTTATATGTCAGCACAGAGAGAGCAGAACAGATAAATGGCAGTACTAAGTATTGACCAAGTCATGTTTGTAGATGTATGCCACACTGAACACTGAAGATGTAGGAAGCTGACCTTCTGATTCTTAATCCTGCCTAAAAGGATTTGATTGGTCTTTCGTTTCTACATTCAGCTTTCAATGAACATGACACCAGACAAATTAGTACCATTGAACAAACTGGAGATTTGGGCATTACTTTAGAGGTCTGCAGTCAGGCAGCTGGAAATCAGAGTATAAACCACTGAAATCTGTCAGAGTTTAATTTTGCTTCAAAAGTGAAAGACACAAAATGGTTATGCTATTTTGCACTACAAAAAAGGAAAATAAACAGACAATAACATGAAAGAAAGCCAAGCTGACCACCACATTTTTTACATGACAAAAAAAAAAAAACGTGATATCAATTCATTGCTTACCTGGACAACCTCATCATCTTCCTCCAAAAGACTCTCCAACACATCTACCGCCATCTAATTCAAAGACAGAGAGGTGAGTGGGACTGAAATTAGAATTGGAAAGGAAAAAAGAAAAAATAGGAGAAAAAAAATAGTCATACCAGCAAAATCAATTTAGGCTTCAGTTAAATACATTCATCAGTGCATAAGTTTAGTACTCGGTCTACTTTCTGATACAGCCACAACCCACAGACAAACACACCCAGATAAACATGTGGGTGTTTTGCATCTCCCAGGCACCTTGATCAATCACAATGATCAGAGGGTCTGATAAGCGTCTATGAGGCCAGTGTCCCATACACAACTTCATCGATACCAACTAGACAACAGACATGGCTGCCAATAGACACACTCACCAGTGCTTATCACACAGTCAATAGTCACTTCGACTGCTCTGTTTAATAGCCCTTTTAATCCATTTACAGACATTAACAGTCAATATATTATTAGTATCCACCTCACTCCATGGGATGCATAATAAACCTAAAGATTAGCCTGACCCACCTTCTCCATTTTCCTTGTCACAACGTTTTCTCTGATTTCCCCCCTGTAGTGTCCATAAGACAGAGCTTGAGACTCAAAGGAGTTTAATGTTAGGTGACCTTTGTCGTAATGCGTCATTGTCTGGGTCAGTTTCTGTGGGAAGTTTCTATTACAGATAACAGACCTTGACTAAAGTAGGCTGTGTTTGTTTTTCTCTGGCTCTTGCAGATTCTGTGGTTGTGGTTTGTGTGTGTGTTTGTGGGATGTTCATGTGTATGTGTGTGTGTGTGTGTGTGTGTGTGTGTGTGAGTGTGTGGGGTGTTCGTGTGTACGTGTGTGTGTGTGTGGTGTTCGTGTGTGTGTGTGTGTAAGGCCCCAGGTGATGATATATTGATTTTTGTCAACTTCAGGTTGGAGGCGACTGTTAGCCAATCACCCGTGGTGAAGGGCAAGAATAAAAGACACGCACGTACCAGTGCGTGCACGCACCCACACACTGAGAGACACAGTCACACACTATAATAAAGCTACACACAACAGTGAACACAACAAGCTGCACTTGTTTCTTGTTAAGGCAGTCTTATTAGCTGAAGAGCTTCCTGTTTTTTCCACTCCTGCTCTTTGGAGTTCTCCTCGCTTTTCATTAGGCCTACATGGTTCCGGTGGCGATAAAGAGGTCTGTTGGTTGGGTAGACTGAGGGAGAACCAGGTTAATTGAGAGTATTTCCTTAAGCGTGTGCAAATGTGCATGTCAGGGAGTCAGTTGATTGAATGCTAGACCAATTATCAGCTAAAAATGCATTGTCTTTAATTAATTAATGACTGATTAACTTACATAAACAAAAACATCTAATCCCAGCTGATAATGAATGGATTCATCCCCAGCATCAGAATTATCTACTTGACTTTGTATCAAATAAATGTGACAGACTCAAACCAATACACGCACACACACATACATGCACACACACGCTCACACACAGTAATTCAAGCCAAGCACTAGATATAAAAGATAGGAAGAAGATCTGCCTGGTTATTAAACAACTGATAGCACAGGCGGTTTTGGAGAAACAAAAATAGAACAAGAGATATCTGGGAGCCACGATAAGTGAGCAATGATAACCATTATATCGTCTCCAACTGCACTCCTTCCTAACTACACTGGTCAACCCAGGGGCAAGTGATTAAAGATTCAGAGATTCTTAAGCCGCTTCACGCTCTAAACAACAACAAGATTAATATTCTTGTGAAGATAAGGGGAAAAGAGGGGGTACTATGAAGGAAAAAGTAAGAAAATTGGGAGGAATGGTTCATAAAAGTATCTTAATAAACAATGTAAAACTGGTCAATGAACAACAATGGTGCATGGCAAAGACACACACAAAAACACAGGCACCACGTAAATGTTGCCCTCTTTATTTCAAGACTTTTTAAAAGGAAATAACAAAAGTAGTACTCTCAGGAGGAACTAATTTATAATGGCCGTTGTGTTCATGTGCAGGTTGTGTTAATGTCTGTTTGTGTGTCGTATAATCTTCAGGCAATTTTGTTTAACAGAATCATTTCACCGAAGCGCACAGCAGAGACAGGAGGAAGACAAATCACTTTACAAGTGAGGGCAAGCCATATCTCTAACACACAGAGACCTAACACACACACACACACACACGCACACACACACGCACACACACACGCACACACACACACGCACACACACACGGACAGCTAAGTAAATAAATCCTAGTGATGTCAGTGCTAACTGAACTTCCAAGCAACAGTGTAGAAGCTGTGCTCCATCGTGAACTAAATTCATGAACAGAACTGTTAAATGAAATACATGAAAGCAAATGAGAGTGACAATGACAGGGAAAGTAACTACCCATCAGCTTCTGTGCCGACTATGCCAAACAGACACCTTAATGGCTGTCAGGGGAGGGCGTCTGTCTGTCCCTCTGTTATGTGACAAGTGAATTAGTGGTGGTAATGATGGTAATGTGTATATGTAGGTATGTATGTCTGTATATGTGTGTGTGTGTGTGTGTGTGTGTGTGTGTGTGTGTGTGTGTGTGTGTGTGTGTGTGTGTGTGTGTGTGTGTGTGTGTGCGCGTACACATGTCTTTCTATTGTGTGGACAAATTTGGTCAAGTCTCATCATTGTTCATCATCATCATCATCATTTTGGTAGGTCTTCATAAATTTGAAGGGCTATTTTAGGGGTAAGACTTTATCTTAGGTTTCAGGTTAGAATTAGGCAAGGGTTCAGGTAAAGGGCTAGGGAAAGCATTATGTCAAGGGTGTGTGTGCGGTGCATGTATGCGTGCATCTGTGAGTTACACTGAGAAAACAGTGATTTCTGAGGGCTGTGTTGTTATTACAAATCACATTATAAAACCATGAAATAACATGTCAGTATAAACAAGAAATAAAGCAGGAATTCAGATATTATTTGATTGTTTAGTCAATAAAATGTCAGAAAATACCGAAAAATGTCATTTAAAATTTCCTTGAGTTAAAATTATATAAAGCAGACTAAAGCAGCAAATTCTTGCATTGGAGAAACTGGAACCTCAGAATTTTTTTGTAAGATACAAATTTTATATTGGTATAAAACAGGAAAGCAGCAAAGTCTCCCACATAAAGGGATGGAAGCAGTGAATGTTTAGCATTTTGATTAGTAATTGACTAAAAACAATTAATCAATTATGGAAACCGTGTTCAGTAAATCTTCTATAAATGAATCCATAAATCAACTAGCTTTTTTAGGGGCTACAGAAAATGGTCCAGAAATACTTGAACAAAACCTCAAGCAGCGAGACAATGATACCTACGCAGTTGCCTCACTTTGCTGCTTTCAAGCACTCCTCATGTGCTCCCACAACTACCTAAATTACAGACAGATTTGGCTTGAATCCAAGTGTTTCTCCTCAAAAACAAACAAACAATCAAAAGGGGAAAAAAGACCTGAAAATCTCATTTTACCCCCCTTCAAGACTAAGTGGCAGAGATCCACGTCTTGCTGAAACAGAACACAGAAGAGACAAGCAGCAGTCATGTAACTAATATTTTCTTTAATTCATTAACCCACAGCCTTTGTAAGTTTTTTCAGTGCCAGTGTTCTTACAAAGACCGTGAGACAATTGCACGATGCAACTTTAAGCATCAGCTGATGGTTTCCATGATCTTGACCTTCTACTATAGGTAACTCAATTATTGTAAAACATCCTTATGAGGAAATTACACTTTCATGCTACGCTTTTCGTGTGCTCTTGGCTTACGAATTGAAAGGAAAGTTGTCATTTAAAAAAAAAAAATTTCTCCAACCATTTTGAAATTCATGGCCTAGACCGACTTTGCATTCTAAAAGATAACTTTATCCAGCAGTGATAAAATTATTTATATGCAACTCTGCCTTACTCTGGTTTTACCATTATTATTGCAGAGACTGCCCACCGGCACTTAATTTGTGACCACCTCCATTAATGTCATAAGAAATTAATACGCTTCAATGAAATAAAAACCCTTCACTGAGAATCCTTAAAGGGAAAAAGAGCAGAGGCGCTATTTCACAAAGTAAAGGTCATTTGTTTAATGTGTGAGGTTCTTGTTTAGATTGTCACATTGTCATCACAAATGATGACATGCTTTTCAAGCATCACAAACATTTTTTGTGATTCAGTCTGTCCCCATTGTGGACTACAATGTTAAATTTTCCAATAACTGTCGAGATAAAATCATACACCCTGATTACCTGGCCAAAGTTATCATATTCTGACATTTTTATTTTGGCAAGTCTCTAATTTATTCCGGTTGAAATTCAATTCATATCATGGAAATAAATGTAAAAGCCCAGACTGCATTCATCAGACAAAGAGTTTTATCCCCAATTGAGACAAACAAGTGCTTTTTGGCAAAGAACATCATAGTTCCTCTACTACTACTGCTATTCTAGAACAAACTACTATTTACCAGAAATAGCTGTTTACCCTATAAAACAACAAAAAAGGCTTTTATATAATTCTTTGGAAACTATACCAACATTTCAAAGCCTTGGCTAAGTTTGGAAGACCAAACAAAATATTCAACAGGGAAAAAACACAGACAAACGGTAATATTCTGGCACCCAGCTAAGAAGGCAGCCTTCAAATTAATAACTCTACAGAGTGGAAGCACAGAACTTTACACAGGGTTTAGAGTTGTGAATAGATTTATAGTCTACAGGGAGAAATACTGAGCACAAAGTGAGTGAGTGTGTGTGTGTGTGTGTGTGTGTGTGTTTGTGCGTGTGTGTGTGTGTGTGTGTGTGTGTGTGTGTGTGTGTGTGTGTGTGTGTGTGTGTGTGTGTGTGACAGAGGAGTAAAGGAAGGAAAGAGAAGAGAGGGATGTTCCTATCAAAATCGGCTAAGTCCCAGTCTGGGAGAGATGGACAGAAAATAGCTTGCTTCTTCTATACTTCCATCTTTTAATTCATTTGCTGTCAGGAACTCAGCTGATGGCTAAAAGCAAGCATGACCATAGTTCTGCATGGATGTGTATATGCATACATGTCTGCACAGCAAAATATTCAAGTTATGAAGCACTCAAGATGGGTGCAGTTTGTGTTGCAGGCTTGATGGCACCAACTGCAGGATGAAGACAAATGACGTGTCAGAAACTGTGGACCGAGACGTTGTCATTTTACTGATATACCTGACAGCCCATCTCCCATACACATACACCCACACATACACCCACACCCACCTCAGCTGCAGCTATATTTGTGTGTCTCATAGCCAAATTGCTGTTGGTGTTGCAGCAATCACAGAAAATGACTTCAGGCATTAATGACTGTTAGGGGGTTTAAGAACTGAACTTAAGCTAGTGAGCCGCTAAAATCAAGGCTATTAATACTGGAAATTGATGAGTGATTTAGCAGAGAAGGGCAGTGTATCACAGAAAAGGCAGTAATTCATCAGAATAAAGGGTCCCTCTACCCATCCATCCTCCACTGTGCATCCCCTTACCCCTGTCCCTCACTGTAAATACCACTCTTCAATCATTGAAGCTGAACTCTGGAAGGGATAAAGACCAGGCATGGCCTTCCCACCTTCAGTGCTATTCACTTGAAAAGAGAGGCACACAAACGCATGTACACACACATACAAATGCTAGGCCACTCTCAGCATTAAACACAGGACACAGACCAACAACAGCAAAGGGTACAAGCACAGCACACATTCATACCTCGTATTCCTCTGACTCAATGAGCAGTTTGGCTGTGGTGATGCGGGACTCGTACGGTGGGATCTCACTCTGGAGAAAAAGGACAAGATCACTAACTCTGCAGTGAGTGTTTAAACAAGCATCCACAAACATGATTCTTTTCTTTGCTAGAAAAAAATATGATAAAATCTCAAGGTACAAAACACATGGCGAAAGTGTCGGCAGGCTGAGTTCACATCAACCTGCGCTAGTAGATAAAGGTCAAATACCACTTTTATATCACATTTGCTCAGTTTTGATTGGAAAATCAGGTACCATTTAATTGGATCAATTCAGTACACATCCTAACTTTGATATGACAGTCGTTTCTATCCCTTTGTCAAAATCCTTGTAGTAATTCGCTTACTTTATGCTTTAGACCTTTTTCAAGTTTTGCTTTGTGCTTTCATATCTGCTTTCTCTTAACACACTCTCAAAAACAGAAATTCACATACCCTCTCTCTCACACACACACACACACACACACACACACACACACACACACACACACACACACACACACACACGCACACGTATTTTTTTTCCATCTCTTATTTCTTATTATCCTTCGTTTAATTATCTCATGCTCTTCATCTCTACTGGTGTACTTATGTTTGTGCTCTCTGCAAAGCACACTGTGACAATCCCGTTAGTTGAAAGTGCTTTATAAATAAACTGGGATCTTATGAGGGCTGGTTGCCGTCAGAAAAATACCAAGTACAGCTCCAACTCACCTGCATGTCTTCCTCAGTGCTGGAAGACGCTTCACTCTGTTTCTGGGCAGGAAGCCACAATCCAACGCTCTTCAACAGGTATTCTCTGCCTTCCTGAAGACAGCAAAATGCATTTACATTTAAATGAACAGGCACATATGTATACATGTACGACTATACTCACAAATAGGCACACACAAATCAACATCTGTAAAGTGAAACAATTTGAAGACTTTAAATTTTTACTTCTAAAAGCTGGATCCTGAAGGCATTATAGATACCAAAGACCTTTGGATTGATTTAATCTCAACTTTCTTCTTTTCTAAATCATTACCAAAGTATTCCAAAAGAGTCTTTGAATGCTGGATGTGGGATACTTTGAAGTGTAACTGGAGCCAGCCTGACCCCTGCAGCTCAAAGCTAGTATTACAGATCATCCTCAGCTCCACAGTATCTTTTTTTCCTCAGTTTGGTGATGTAAGAGCATTACCAATAATTTTCGCAGAGAGTTTTGGGTTTATCTGAACAGGTTTTGAGATATCGACTGCTGACACCATGCAAATACAAAGAAGTAGTGATGACGTCAGAACTGAAAAAAAATAAACAAAGAACTTAGTAGAGAAAATATGTTTTCCAAAAACAATGCACTGATTACTCAGGATAATCCACAATCTGTGAACAGTTTTCACTATATCTATATCAATATCTAACTATATCTCCTGTATGAAACTGTTCCAAGTAAACTTAGGAAGGGGGGTTATGGTGTTATTATAAAGTGGTGTCTCGCCAGGCTACAGATATTTGCTGTTACTGTGTTATACATATAAGAACTGTGAGAAGGAGAAATTGTGTTATTTAGTCAAATCAAAGACGAACTGGTGACCTGAAAAATTCACAAGAGCAGGTTCAAAGCACTTTCAAATTTCTTTCAGATACAAAATGGTTCAGATTCTTAAGCAGAAATGTTTCTCTAAGAAAGGTTTTGCTTTGATGAATCATACTTTAATACCAGATGGTAAAGCAGCAACAATTGAAAATAAGTAAAAACAGAGAAAATATTATCATATTATTAGAATTAAAATATTACTAAGACATCCCTCTAAACTCACTGTCAGATGGTACATACTGTGCCATTTTCCAAACTGAGCTGAATAGGCTGCTTCCTCATCTCCTTCTCTTTATCAGATGATTATGTGACCTCAGTGATCTGCCCAGTAATTAACATTCCTATCGGCATGACCTATCTGTGTATGTGCGTATTAATGTAAGTGTCCATCTGCTGATTAATGGCATACAATTCAATTTGCTGAAAATAATTAACTCAGCAGATTCTCACTTTAATGTGGTGATAACTCATCCTGAGTGTGTGCATCTGTGTGTGTGTGTGTGTACTGACCTGGTTTTTCTCTGTACTGAACAGGTAACTGGCCATGAGCTGTAGAGCCTCGGGGTTGTCATGGTGATATTGTAAAGCTCTCTCAATGAACTCTCTGCATTTGTCTGCAGCTCCCTCCTCCATGCTACATGCACACATACACACGAACACACAGAAAGACAAATCTCAACTCATTACCAAGCAGTAACATTGAAAGGAGGTTATATATGTCAGAGGTGTAAACCCCATTTGCATCAGTACCAGAGGTCTGTTAGGTAAATCTCAGCAATGGAGCAGTAGGCTACACTAACATCCTTCGCTGTGGGGAGCTCAGGGTCATCATATGGTTGGGCAGCAGCTCCAGCCTGAACCTGCTTAAAGTGCAGAGGGTAGGTGATTTGAAAATTTTAATAGGTTTCACCAAGCAGAATAAATCACAAGATGATAAAAACACACACATTTTTTAATTAACAATCAAGTCATCCAATATAAGAGATAGCTTCTTAACTTCCTTGTACTCCTAGAGAACCTCCACCTGAACAAGTCTTTTTCACCCCAAAAAATTTGACTTGTCTCAGCAGAAAAGGCACAAATGTAAACAATAAAATGGATGATGGCTGCTTCAGTTTCAGTGTCCCTATATTGTGCCCGCTGGCTCAAAAACATAGCTTTTTGGGACACTTGAATTGAATGAAACTTATAAGTAACACCTGTGCTTTTTCTACTATGACAAAATGTTACGCTGCAAAAAAGACCAATGAAGATTTAAATAATTTGGAATATATTAACATTCACTCACTTGGAATTTGCTTTTATCCAAAGTGACTTACAAATGGGGGACAACACTAAAGCTTTAGTACAGTAAGAGACCTTGAGGTAAGCACTAAGTAATAAATCTGTTCAATAAGACAAAGTGCAAGGAGATCAGATGAAGAAGTGCACCGAAAGTGCACAGGGAGTGCTAGTTAGGCATATTAGGAGAGAAGGTGCTCTTGGATGAGATGAGTGTTATATGAAGAGATTCATGAAGATAGAGAGGGACACTTAAACATAAAGGGGAATAGCTCAAACATTTTCTTTCTTTACGTAAATAACTTTATATAAATACATAAATAATTAAGAGCCTACCATGTCATAGATTTTCATTGTATATCTTATCAATACATTAAAACATATCCAAATAATTTATCTTTCACCTTACCATTTACTTATTCTTGTGTCCATGAAAAAGCCTCTAAAAACTTCACACTTCCATGTCAGTGTAATGCTGTAAATTATCTACATAAGTAACTGTGAAAACTCTCAGCATAAAATACAGGTTGTTATCAGAATTTATGGTACTTCTTTCATTGTTCATTGTTTTTGTGGTGACTTTAAGGTACCAAGGTGTTTTTTAAGATATTAAAGTAGAGTTATGAGTCATAACAATGCCCCTAGTATATCCATTCCCCATAGATAGATGGATAGATAGATAGATATTCATACATTGTCCAAGAGCTCCCCCTTTTCAAGATGAATAACATTACACTAGCATCAAGGCTTTGGTACAATGGAATTTCTCCCTAGCTGATGCACAACATCTGTAAGTAAGTAAACAAAAAGGACCTATGGGGGTGTAAAGGTATGCACTCACTGAGGTCTGTGCTTGTTTGTCCAGTACAGACAGTAGGACCTCTATTCCTCTAGTGTAGTAGTCCACAGCCTCTGCACCTGTGTGGATCTGTCCCAGGTACATGTACTTACTGTGGCCTACATCTGGGCTCAGTTCCACTGCACGCAGAAAAACTTAAAGAGACTTGGTCAAGGAAGCTAAAACCATCACGGCATTAAAAAAAAAAAAAAAAAAAGCACAGAAATACACAAAAGCAAACGCAACAAAAAAGAAAAAATACTTAAAGGATATCCCCTTAGCTTTTTGTGTGTCTCCTAGTTCAGAATAGATGTGTCCCTGCATATCTAGAGCTTGCAGGTTGGTTGACTCCACATCCAGGGCTCGTTGACAGAAAAGGCAAGCCATCTCAAAGTCCAAACGGTCCATACACTCCTCCGTCTGTACAACAGATCATCACGTAATATAAAACAGGCATGCAGAAGATGATCAGAATTTAAAAAATACATTTCAAAAGACACAACGGATCATGGTCCTGTCTTTTTTAAATAATTTGTCAGTTCGACCTTTTCTAGTAGTTGTTGCACAGAGTACTTCTCAGCTGTCTTCTTCTTGGCTTTTTCTTGCATTCTTAATTTCACCCTTTCCTGGGTTGACAATCCAACAAATCCTGCATCTGCTGTGATGACATTAGTGGACAGGCAATTGCTATTTTTTTTGTCTCAATCAAAACACTGAAAGTTAATAACAACTGCTTGAATTTGAGTTTCACATTCACGTCACATACTGTAAAAAACTAGCTAAATGATAAACCACTGAACAACTTACCCCTGTTTGGGAGGTTCTCTTTCCTCTTCGGTTTATTTTTCTTTTTGCCTTTAGAATGCCCTCGCATACTGATGAAAAACAAAAGCCTTATACTTCCGAAACTCCTGCCTTAAAACAGACTTTTTCCCAAAGTGTAAATCTTAAAACACGCGTGTGAAGCAAGTGTAGTTGCTCTAGACGCACGCACCGCGCATGCGCTGAGCAGTGACCGTGTGGCTGCTACGGAGAGGGGCAGTGGTCATAATTTCCGCGGTTCCGAAATAACCAGTTTTACGAGGAGGTACAGAAAAGGGAACAGTTTTTTTACGGTCTAACATAATTATCCATTGGGTTTTTTTAAAAAACATATTCTATAACACTGAAGTAACCTTAAATATCCAAATATTCAATACTTCGTATTCCATATTTAACGTCCCCTCGCTGTTTTTATTATTTTTTTTAAGGCGGGCTTTAAATGAATTAAACGGTTTCGCTTTGGGGGCGGGTCGTCAATATGATTGACACGTCTATAGACCAATGAGGTAACGCGTCGCGGCTGTACCTCTTGACGCATCTGGAACTTTCTGGATTTCAACCAATGAAAAGTCACGTCACATGAACGCACAGGGGGTTTTTTTTCCAATTCTGTTGTAAATAAACGAATGACAGAGACGCTGGTGATAGTGAAATTGCTACCGAAAACATATAATCAATACGGAAACCCATTACTTGACCGCGCTGCAAGGTAATTATCATTTTATTTAATCTAACGAATGGGGAATGGTATGGATTCGTTCGACAACTGTCGGTACCGCCGTAGCGTGAGAAGTCACTGAATGACAAAGCAATGAAAGATTAGCTGCTAGTAGTGATGCTAATGCTAACTGCCGACATTACTAAGTTAACTCAACTCTTAGAAATATAACCGAGACAGTAACTTCAATGGTTTAATAAGAGGGAGAAAGCGCTGACACGGAAATAGATCGTTGTTATCCTGCTGTCGTTACTTCGTTTTAACCGCCTATGTGACGTTAACGCGACTGTTAGCTTTCCAGCGTTACATTGATGAAAACATGTCAATACTGCGAATGTCGCCCTAGAGGTGCAATTAAGATAGCTTTGCTAAAAAAGAAATGTGCTTTTTAATCAGCGTTAGACAGTAACCTCGACGTATGTTGTCCCATTACTCCGCAAGCTGCTGTGACTACGTTGATGTCATTCCTACCCGCCAGTTTGCTGCCAGCCATTACAGTCAGATTGTGGGTAGCTATACAGGTAGCTTGTGGCCAATGCCACAGGCTCGACCTGCCGAGAGAAGTGGACTGTCAACCTCGAGTCGAGCTAGTGAGTTGGCCTCAAAAGACCACTGTGGTCCCCACCTGGCTGTTGGACTGAAGAGGGAGCGTCTGAGGATTTACCAGCAGAGGAAGTTGTCATGTCGGAGTTAAATAAAGAGGTGGTGGATTTGGTCTGGGGGAGACCTTCCAGCGGTGGAGTGTCTGCCTCCATCTTCCGCAGATGGACTCAAGGTATGACACTTTGTCTCAGTCTGATGATATGAATGGAAGGGCTTTCCTATTACAGAAGAGATGTCATATGTCACTCAGAAATAGGGATGCCAAGTGTATTCAGGTTTAAATTCTGTCCAAAAGAGTACTACAGGTCATTTCAGTTGTTAGATCATTCTCTCTAACTAATGATTAGATAGGCATTGAAATACTGTGCTGTTGTGTATGCTGCTGGTATGAATACTACACCTAATAATTCCTGCTCCTGCACATGGTTGGTTGGCCCTTCCACAGATTTTAGCCTGAATTTGCTCTGTAGCCTTCAATATGACAAGGTTTGCAATGATCAACTTATTCTTATTGTGAATTAATCTGTAAATTATTTCCTCAATTAATCGATAAATCATAATGGTCTATAAAATATCCTTATCATAGTAATTTACAAATTTGTAAAGCTGGAATTATCTTCTTTTTTCTTGTTTTTTTGAAAATTAATCAGAACTATCAGTTGATTATCAAAATAGCCACTGTTTAATTTTCTCCCTTTCAACTAATTGATGTAGCTCTAAATATGATCATGTATGCTCTTGCGGTTTTCTGATGTGTGCAGTTGAACATGTCTGAATAAAATGCCTTATTCCGTATTTATGAAAATTAAAATAATAAGATGTCTCTGTTAACAAATGAGATTTATTTTCCTTCAACACAGGTTTTGTTTTCAGTGAGAATGAGCACACAGCCCTGGAGCAGTTTGAAGGAGGGCCATGCGCTGTCATTGCACCTGTCCAGGTATGGTCTAGTCCAATCAAGTTACAGTATTATCAGGGCCAAGTCTCAATGTCCAGCAAATTCCCTCAACACTGAACCCTCACAGACCTCCGACATGCTCAGCAGGTGGAAGTGCTTAAAACTGTTTTGTGAAAAATGGGACAGACAGTACTTAGAAACTATAGAATATTGTACCATGAAGTGATTTCTTGCAAATTTAGAGACTGAATTTGTGTTTCTTTGCAGGCTTTCCTCCTAAAGAACATTCTCTTTAACAGAGAAAGTTCCAACTGGAGACAGATGTCAGGTAGATTGTCCACACAAACATCCAGACCATTGTTTTTGCTATTGTTTGATGTATCTGTACAGCTAGTTAATTCATGTATGTTTTATGTTTCTGTCTGTTAGAGGAGGAGCAGAAAACAGCTCTGTGTTCCACACTGAGTGAAATCCTGGAGTCTGCCTGTTCTAGCCCATCTACAGGGCTCTGCCTGGTGACCTGGGCAAAGGGACAGAGTCCACATGCTAGTACACACACTAACACACAGTCTCAGTCGCAGTCAAAAACACAGGATCTACCAGAGCCAGAGAGCAGCCAGCCACTACAGGAGCAACAACCCAGTGAGTCCTATGTTTGTAACATTAATTTGCAAGATGCTTATTCAGAATAATGGTGCACAAACATATATGCTAATTTATTCACCCAAGCATCGTCCTCACAAAAATAGTAACTTTTAATGACTAACCTTTTGACAATGTGGAGTTTTGCTGTATCATGCACTGATACTACATTGTACCATATGTGTGTTTTCTTGTACTTAGCTGCTTTGGCTGCTGAGGACCTTAGCTTTGAGCGATTTCACAGTGTTCTTCAGTAAGTGATAATTAATATTCTCACAACAGCTAATACCTTGTATCTTTGTACTCATTACAATGTCTTCTTCCACGCAGGTGAAATTGACAATAAATAATAAAATGGGTTCCTGGAGGGATTAAGCCCACAAATCTTGGGTTTACAATTGCCAATATACAGAAATGGCACAGAGAAGATAGTATCAGCAGAGGGGATGGGAATTGTATTTGATTAATCTAGTCTGTTAGACTTAGCTTTTACATTGAATTAGGTATTTCACTCTGCTCAGAAGATGCTGACTCAACACTTTCACTGATTGCCTATTAAAAAAAAAACTACCTCACACTACCTTTCTGTCACACATAATGTATGTCACACACACACACACACACGCACACGCACACACACAAACTAAATAAATGCAAGGCTGCATTTGCCAGAGGAATATTGAAATTTCATCACATAGTGCACCAGCAGAGTCAGCAAAAAGCAATGCTGACTCACAGTGACGAAGTGCATTCTAACCAAGACAGACAGCCCCACTAGCAAGCTTGCAAAGGTGAAGCAAAAGAGGAAAGTGGCTCCAAACAGTCAAGATCAGACTTTTCTTTGTCCTCTGTTGCATTTAATAGATTTATGCGCTGTTGTGAAAGTTATCCTTACCATCCTTGCATACAGTTAAATCATTAGTCTCACTGAATGTGTCCTCTTAAAATCCAACCCATTTTCTGTATTTGGACTGGTTAATAAGTCATATTGATGTTTGTTCCCCTTCTGCAGCAAGCGGACAGTAGTGTCAGTGTCTGATATAAGAGAGGAGTTGCTGTCTCTCTACCACACCTGGAGGGGGTGCTGTGGAGTCTTGCTTTTCCTCTACTCAGTCATCCTAACCAAGGTAAATAAATGGCTAAATGGAGAGGGGATTGGAAATTGTAGATACTGGATGGAAATTACAAGATAGGTGATGTTGTCTGAAGGACGTACAAATTAATTAAAAATTTTTTTAATGCCTCAAACAAAAAACATGATCTTACCTTTTATTAAAGGGCTTGTAATCATTATATTTCAGTATTTCAAGTTTTTTTTTCTTGACAGCTACCTGTTACTTACTCAAATACACAAAAATGAAATAGTAACTTGTCTTTTGTGGTCCTCTCTGTGCAGGGCATAGAGAATATAAGAAATGAGATCCAGGACACGATGGAGCCTCTCATAGACCCTGTCCATGGCCATGGCAGGTATAGGAACACTTTTCTTCACTTATTGTCGACATCAGTAAGACTGTTACAGAAAGTTAATCATTATAGCGTGGTAAAGGATAGAGGATGTCTTAAATTTTCCTCTTGAATTCCTTTGTAGCCTTGATTTCTCTTTTCTTATCCATGTTTTGCAGTCAGAGCCTGGTTAACCTCCTTGTAACTGGTCACGCTGTTTCTAATGTGTGGGATGGCGACAGGGAGTGCTCTGGCATGAGTAAGACTTCCATGAAGTTACCATCTTCACACAAACAAGCCGTATTCACACAAAAGGCACACCCATCACACTCACAGTGTTTAGATTTTTGGCCTCAGATTTAAACCACAACCATCACATAGCAGAAATTCTTCCATCCCACAGTGTTGCACAAAAGGCACAAATTAATGTCAATTTGACATAATTTAACAAATTCACACTGTGTTGCTTTTTTTTCTCCCTGTCTTGTAGAACTACATGGTATTCATAAACAGGCATCAGTTGGCTTCCTCACACTTATGGAGTCACTACGCTACTGCAAGGTATAGACACATACAGGCTCGCAGAACATCACAAAAAAAAACACATTATTCAATGCTTGCTCATAGTAACTCTGCAGATGATTTGTTTTTGATGAAGACTCACTTTCAAAGGAGATGGACACTTACTGTATAAACTGAGAGAGTGTTAAGAAAACAAGAAAACATACAAATGCTCCCTGTTACTTGTGATTCTGAGATGTGGGACATTTCCAATATGTGAAGCTCAAACCACAGTGAGAAACCATGTGAAAATATGTGTTTGCAAGGAAGAGTCCCAACAGACTTACCGTAAACACACAAAAATAGATAAGCAAAAGTGATTTGAAAATATATGTGATGTTAAACATTTTAGCTATCTTGAAAAACAGGAAATCTTGGCTGTTTATTTATGATTGCAAAAATAAGCAAGCCCAAAAAAGCTGTAGCTGAAGGATGAACTTTCCAAAAACAAAGTAGGCAGCTATAATATGTTAATAGCAAGAATATGGATGCCAAAGTAACAAGGGAGCTATTAAGAGGGAATTAAAAGACCAGCTCAAATTAAATAAGGGAGTTCTGCACAATATGTACGCATGCAGTTTATATAATGTTGTGAAAAAGAGTTGAATGACATTGATAATATACATTTCATTACATAGCACTAGTTGTTAAGGGTCCAGAGAAGTAACATGCTGTTCTTATACTCTGACATGTTATGTCTGCTCAAATATTAATGTACTTCATGAAAAAGACTTGTTACACGTTGAACAGTTTGTGATTCATGATGAAAATGACTCAAAATAGACACACATTTGTTGTGCACATTCCTTTTTCTCTGTGTGTGTATGTTTTTGTGTGTGTGTGTGTGTGTGTGTGTGTGTGTGTGTGTGTGTGTGTGTGTGTGTGTGTGTTCCAGGTCGGGGCATTCCTCAAGTCTCCAAAGTTCCCTATTTGGATCCTTGGCAGTGAAACTCACCTCTCTGTGTTTTTCACCAAGGCAAGTTCAATACATTCATCCATAAGCAAGCAAACATATATTTCACACACAGTGATACACAGGGTGTAATATAAGCCAGTCTCCTCAACAGGTTAGACAAACCAAAATATGGAATGTGCTTAACAGATTTAACATAGTGCAGGTCAGATGTCAGTGTGGGGAAAAAGAGAGACCGAAAAAGAGGGGAGGGAAATGAGTGCAGAAGATAGTCAAATATGGCCAGTGCTGTTTCTTGGCCTTTTTACCTTTCCAGGATTAAGAAGAAGAAAAAAAGGGACTGCACACACAAATACACACTCACAAACTGTCGTCTTTGTGCTCTCTCTTTTTCACACTGCAAGAGCATATCATTTTAGTTTCTCAACTAACTGTGATCTACTAAACAATGTGTTTTTCATAATAAATGGCCATGACGTAATCTGCAGAATTCGGACTCCACTGAGAGCCTCCAATTTACTGTAGTCTTTTTTCTATGTTCACTGTCAGGTTCATTCTAACATAAGGAATCAAACAATTTTCTGTTCTGGCATTTGTTCATGAGAATGTGTTTTTTTGTACAAAATAAGCCCAGGAACTCAGAAGCATTGAAAAAAACTAAATGGTTGAAAAGGTGAAGTGAAGATGTAGCTTAAGTATGTAACGACAACAAAAAAATTGACAAACATAGGTTTGCACACTTGCCCAGTGTCTAGTTCTTTAGTACTCAGGATTTTAGCTGTGTCTACATGCTTTTAATCCTAAACAAAATCCCACTCCCACTTATATTAAAAATAAAAACTGGAGCTTGAGTGCATGACAAGTGAATGACAGCTCTTACAAGTTGCTGCACTCTGGAGCCCTGTATTTTACAAATCTGGCATTCTGTGCTGCAGAATCCATCCTTGAGCAGAGTACAAATCTGGGAACCAGGTTAATGTGGTCACAACTCTTTGAAATTCTTGGAAAAGGGCCATGACATCCTGCTCCTGCAACAGAAACTGCATCAGCACCCCAGATATACACTTACGCACATACATACATGCACAGGGCTATGCCACAAGGCACAGAATGCCCACTCTAATTGAGGTCAACCCTCTTGTAACTTTAAGAGAAACTTTGACTCTTGGTAGAAATTTGAATTGCACTTAAACAAGCATGTTTATCATCTCTATCGGAGTACATGTAATATAATACATTACTGTAGCTTGTGTATTAAAACTGGCAGGTCTGGTTGTAGAGAATTGATTCTCCCTGCTGTTGTGAAAATGGCACCAGAGAGCCAGAAAAATCCCAGGCAGTCATCATCATTATAACGACACACCCTTAATATTCCATTGATTAAAAGCTCAGTTACATGCATAAAGCTCAAGCTTGCTAGGGCAGTGGATCATATGTTGGCTCAGTGATGACCCAAAGTCGTAATGTATGCTCTGATGACCTACCGATTGCTACAACTCCCCCGGCACTAGTGACATGTTCACATATATACATACACACATAGACTAACTCTTACACACACATTCCAGAGTGCAGGGAACCTAATCCTGATTAGCATTAGTTTTGTGTGTGTGTGTGTGTGTGTGTGTGTGTGTGTGTGTGTGTGTGTGTGGCTTCAGGTGGATGGCTTCCTGTAGGGAACATGATTCCAGAGCTCCCATCTGGATCCATTTGTCCTGCTGGAGACTGGGAACACACTTGAATACACACACGTAAATATATGTACTGACGTACACGTGTGACGCTGCACTAGGCTTGCGTCTCTACAACTCTGAGATCAAACTGAAGGGGAAAGACATGGCAGCAAGAGCACTCTGCTGGTAGACCTCACTCAGTGTAAACTTGTCCTCCTTGAAAGGCAATCTGTGTTTAGGGCTAATGTGAAGCACACTGAAATTTCCCAGGCTCCTGGATGCAAAAAAATACACGTTACCTGGTTAGGTAGCTTTTAGCTTCGATATAGAGCCATCGGCCTAACAAAGCAGAAAACCTGATCCCTGCCTCTGATGTGTCTGCGGCTCCTTGTGTCTGCCATTGGGGACGGGTGTGTATTCCCCCGAGTTCCTGTCAATGTGTGACTGTGGCTTTCAGACCATCAGCTTAATAGCATTAGTGTTTTTATCTAATCTACCTACACAAAGGCCATTCCAACATCTCTGAACCCTACCCAAAACACCCCCCCCCCCACACACACACACACACACTCTGCCCTCAGTTTTGTGTGTGTGTGTGTGAGAGAGAGAGAGAGAGAGAAAGAGCCTGAGTGTGTATAATGGCATGTAATGGGATCTGTTTTTGGACAAGAGTTTCTGAGACGCCAGAGGAAGGGGGCAAAGGAAGAAAGACAGACAGACAGACAGACAGAGAGGAAAGGAAAGGAAAGGAGAAGAGGGATAGGTGATGGATGAGACATATCATGCATTATGTTTAAAAATGTATTTCTTCCTTCTTTCTTCCACCCATCTTGTCTTTGAAGTACCTGTCCACTCCAGTGCACAGTAGGTCAGTTGCCCAAGAAAAGGATTCCCCAACGCACCTCAGCCATCCACTTTACATCATTAGTCACTCGTGGGAAGGAAAGAGGAAGAAGGGAAGTAGAAAAGAAGGATGCACTTTTAAGAGCGGCACAGTGTTCACTCAGGAAAGGGGATCGGGGGCTTCCTCTTATGACATTTCTCATCACTCATTACTCTCCTCTTGCTGAGTGATGTGGTTCACAGGCATTATCTCTGCTTCTCTAAGGAATTCCATGTGTGTTTTTTGTGTGCGTATGCATACAGTAGTCGTGTTCTGGGTCAGTGATTTACTAGGAAGGAGAGCTGCTGCCATAGCATTCTGTGTCCCTCAAGACTCCGGCTTCTGTCTGTGTATACACACATACACACAGAATGTCCTTCAAGGACTGGTAAAGATAAGGGGCTTGAAGCTTAAGTGTGTTCATACATTTAATGTAGGTCAGTGAGGCTTTATTGACACAACCACAGAAAATTTACAGTATTGCCATAACAGGGCTAGGCAGCATGGCTGAAATCATTATCATAATACAGTTTATAGTAGCTTTCAAATGCACCACAGTTTTCTTCACTCAGTGGAACTTGCTAAGTTGTCAAAGCTAGTAAGAGAACCTTGAGTTTAGAATATTATACCACAGATACTTTATATGTTCTCAAGACCATTAATGAGCCCACAATAGTTAATTGAGACTGATAAGACAATATAATCGCCACAAGACGACACTGCTTAGTTAACAAACAGTACTACTGAGTTATGTCTATCAGCCCAATGTACTGAGGGTAGTATGAACAAAAAAAATAATATTATAAAAACAGCAACAGGAAAAGAATAGAATAGATCGTAGCAATTGTGTGCTTTCTGTTTTGATTATTTTCTGGTTTCTGGTACTTTCTGAGTATGATCTGAGGGTGCGGGCCACACATAAACACAAAATAACAAAGCAGTATACATTAACAGTCATTAATAATTAGTGACAGGTGAGACCAAAGGCCATTGTAGTAGGATGAAAGGCTCTCTGTGTCAGTGTGTGTGTGCTACATTATTCTTCCTTTTCCCCTGGGTGTTGTTCTCTGTTATAGGACCCATCATTGCGCTGCATAACTATCCTCTGGTGTCTCCTCACTTTTCTGGTGAGACACAGGGTTTCTCATCCAAGACAGCTCCATAAATCACTACTTTGGCCTGTCTGTCACACCTGAAACAAATATTCACAGACATTAACATACAATTGATACTACATGCACTCTTTATGTAGCAAGAGAGATAGGTTTCATGTTGCTTCCTGTACTCATAATCCCATGAGATAAAGGCCAGTTAAGGTAAAGAAAAAGAAAACTCTCATACAAGTACACATAACAAACATGCCGCATAACAAACAATCACACACAGTCTGCCTCCTTACCTTCTTCCTCAGACTGTCATGTAGTGAAGCTGTCGGTGCCAACTAGGGACAAGCAAGAGGGGCTGTCCGAGACCTCTGCTTTGTTGTCTTGAAACCGAT
Organism: Istiophorus platypterus; assembly: GCA_016859345.1. Classification (NCBI taxonomy): domain Eukaryota; kingdom Metazoa; phylum Chordata; class Actinopteri; order Istiophoriformes; family Istiophoridae; genus Istiophorus; species Istiophorus platypterus. The sequence goes on from CM029126.1 coordinate 13,766,691, forward strand.
CCCTTCAGATGCACTCTATGGCCACTCAGCGCCTCTCAGCACACACAATAGCTCTTTGGGTAGAACAGAGAAAAAAGGAAGAGTAACTCTAGTAAAGTACTATGCCTACCTGTCTTTCCTGAAGTAGCTACATGCATGTCAAGATAAACAAGGAAAGGGAGAAGTAAGAATGGAAGAAAAAGTCAAGGGCGGGAGGGGAGGAAATACTCTAAAACTGGAGGACCTACTTAACACAGGGAAAGGCAGGTAAAGAGGGTTAAAACTAGAAGGAAGAGAGGAAAAGGGGCTTCAGGGGGTGAGTTGTCAACCCAAAAGAGCCCCTCAAGTCTAGTGAGGATAGCACAGCAGAAATGCCAATGAATTTAGGCAGTGGTCAGTAATTCTAATCCAAAGCTGTTCACGTGGTAAAGAGGTTTGTTGGATGACAGCTAATTTCGGTACTTTAAGAGGGTTTAAGAGAGACTGGTCTGGTGATCAGAAAAATAGGATAACACATATGCTATATAGTACAGTACTGTATATGTCTTGTGTCTTGCACAAGTCTGGATGTGTCAGTAGTCCCGATCAAACTGAGAAGAAACATATATATATATATATAGACACATTTGTCACAATTGATCACATTTATTTACAGGAAAGCATGTTTCATTTTAATAAATGTAGTCTGGTTATGCTCAGAGCAAATGTTCTGCATTACTTTGTGAACTTGGATCTGCGGGGAAATGTGTGTTGATCTTGCTTTGTTCCTGTGTAGCGTAGCTTGTTGTTTCTCTGTTAAGGAAGTCAAGGGTTTGTGCAAAAAATGTCCGACTGGGGATTGGAATGTGCTCCTTGATTTCATAAGCACACACAAAACTGTGTGTGTGTGCGTGTGCTCACGTGTGTGCGCGTGTGTGCGTGCGTGCGTGCGTATGTGTGTGCGTGCGTGTGCGTGTGTGTCATGTACGGTCTCTGCTTTGCATGAGTATGAATGATTGTACACTTGAGAGAATAGAATATAACACTCATGTACAAGCAAATACAATTCTGCAGCATACAACCATGATTAGTGCAGATATTCCCTCTCTTTTATGGACATGCACACACACACACACACACTGTAAGACTGGTTTTAAGTGGATAAAAATGCAAAGACAAAAGCTTACACACACACACCTTCCCCGTGGAGTGTGTTAGCTCCATGACATGTTTTCCAACTCAGCAGCATCTTCCTAAGGCCTCTAATAAAACTAAGATCAAAGACAACCAAGCAGAGTCACCTAATTTCTGCTACCATTATATATGTTTGTGTGAATGTGAATCTTATGCTCACATGAGTCACTGTCTTTTCTATTGTTTTCTATATGATCATTAGCTATATTAAAATGTATACACTAGCTTTAATAGTAATGTTTTGTCTATTGATTTCGATATAATAGTGTTTGTCCAATGTTGACATCCTGTAACCATAGTACCACCAGGTAATTTACACCAAATGTTTCCATCATGCCCTGAAAGGATAAACCATGTCAGGTGAGCTTTTGATTGTAAGGCTCATTGAACTTGTCATCACTTTCAAAAGACATATTTTTTTCCTAATCAGGAAGTTTACAGTTTATCAAAAGAAGGTAAGTACAGTGTATTTATAGAGTAAATTTAAACACAGCTTAAGCTGAAGTGCTTTACAAAATGAAGTAAAAAAATAACAATAACAAGGGACATATAGAGAATAATAGACATGACAACAGATTGAAAGATTAGTGGGCCAAAAGACCAATGAATAACAATGTGTCTTAAGCCTAGATTCAAAAACTGATAGAGAGAGCACATCTGATTCCACAGTTGGGGAGCAGCAACTGCAAAGGCTCTATAAACAGTTCATCTTTCAAGACAGTATTCTAAGATATATATACTGCATTTAATGAATGTATCTGCAGACAAGAAGTCAACCGCTAAGGAACTTTTTCAGCACTTTATTCCTCCAGGGTTCAGCAAAATGACCCATGTCCACCCCTATAAGTGAAACACAGACATATCTATTCAATGACAAATCTACCGTCAGATTTATGGAGCCTGTAATGTTAACACATCAGGACCCTGCTATACTCTGTGTGACAGGATAGTGTGTGAGTGCGTTTCAAGAGTCTGTGACTGTTTTTCTTTGCATCTGAAGAGCCAGCAGCTGGGAGTCATCTCTTCTTGATTTGTCCCCCTGACCCCTTCTCTCCCTGAGTAAGCCCTGAATACAGTAATAAGTGGACCATGAAACCCAAGCAGCCTGCATGGATCTGAGGCTCAAGCTTTCATAAAGGCTAGCTAAAGGAGATGAGCAGGGTTCATTTGCTCTCCAAAAACATTGAGTGTTTGCCCAGCGCTTCGTTGTCATAAATACAATCCTCACTCATGAAAAGTGAGGCAGGGAACAGTGAGAACCCTCTCACTCTCGCCTACGCACTTTTTATGAGTTTGTGTGTGTGAGAGAGAGAAAGAGATAGGCATCTAAGGCTGAAAAACCATCTTGTGAAGTATCTCATTTCATTCTGTTGGAAAAATATCTCTTCTATCTCTAAGCTTTTCTCCTTTAACTTGCATTTCCTTAAATAATTATTCAACAATGCCACTCATCCTTGCACTCATTGTAAACAAGTTGTTATTCGGGTTTTTGATGTACACACAGTAAGATTACATATTACATTAAATAATGCTTAAAATATAAGATCAGAGAGGGCTCCTATCCAACGAAGTCTGTTAAGGGCATCTGACTTTAGACTGGTATGCTTAAAATGGGCTTGATTGTTTAGTGTGTCATCTGAAGTAAAAAATGTTTATCCCTGTCCCGAACAGCAACTCTCAAAGGTGGGCAAAAAGCCTGTTGTCATATTATCCTCCTGAATCTGTCACTGCTTCCATGATCTCTTTCCAAGAACTTGGTGCCTTTTGTGTATTATTCGTTTCAACACAGGGACTCTTGAAGTGAACCTTACAAATGGGAATAACAGCAGATACTTTCGTAGGGTCTCTTGCTGATACTGTTCATGGTTTTGCATTCAGTTGCACAAACAGTAAATGACAGAAGCCGTTGTGTGAAGAATTAACTAAAAGGGCTTGAGAGAGAAGTTCAAACCCTGCTTGCTATCTCACATACACACCCCTGTCTTGTCACTGTATGAAGTCAGCAACAATCATTTTATTTGAAGCATGCTAAGTGTTTTGGTTTAGGAAGAGTACAGTCACAAGGAGCATCACCCTCCTGATGCATATACACACTTCCTCTTTTCTGCTCTCCCTGCCAACACTGATCTCTCTGAATTTCACCAACAAACACTGTAGAGCTTGTCATAAATCATGGGCTGCATTTGTAAGACTTGATTTCCTGATTACGTGTTTGGAGTGAAAACAAGCCATCCAACTTTATCAGCAGATCAGTTATTAACCCAACCCAACTCTTGTGATTGAACTGGCGCCTTACACACATACATGCATAATGTACATTCGCAATGCATCACACACTGCTGCAGTGGGTGGGCTCTGTTCACTGCATGTCTGGACTATAGTTTGTTGCTCTTTAGTCCTGCTTAAGCCTGACAAGAGCAATCATAGTCTGTTATTTGTGAGTAGATCTTGATTATTGTCTCATTGTTTCACGCTGCACTCAGCTGTTCTGTCTCTGCACTGATGAAGCCACATTCTACCATAATGTGATCTAATTCCTCTTGTCATTGCCTCTCTATCCTTCTCTGTCTCCTCACTTAAGTTACAAATCTCAATGTGGTCACTTTTAGGTCGAACCCCTGCATGCTGTCATGCACAAGCTCTCACCTTTTATTTTTTTTCTTTCCTTCTTTCTCTCTCTTTAATTTCCTCCAATCTTTGCGTTTCTCCTCTCTGGCTGTCCGTCTCTCTTTAGGAGATGTCCCTGGTAGGTCCAGAGTCTCCAACAGAACAGGCAAGGAGGGTTTTCCAGTCATTTGATCCTGAAGGTATGTTTCCATCATATGTTTGTACACATGATTATGTTGCTAATTATTCACATCTCCTGCCTTTCACTCCCTGTACTCTTGTTTTTATAGATAATACATTCTTTATTTGCTCATTAGTACACCAGCTATATAAAAATCCTGGCACACAGGTGTACTTTAATTAATCCAAACTTTTGCTTTGACACAGCTTAACACACAAATTGAGAAAACAATATCGTGGCCCAGCTGTTTGTCTCTTCCCTTATTCCTGGTTAAGCAGATGCATTTATAACCTCCACTGTTTCCGTCGCTCCCTCTTTTTGTTTCTTGTCTCTATTATTTTCCTCTCCAGGCAAAATGAGTGTCTGTTTGTCTCCCCTCATCTCCATTGCTGTTGTTTAGTTTGGTGAGATCAACTCCTCTAACAGCTGAGTCAACTATCCGAGTCCTTCCCTTTCTTCCTCATTTTCCTAAACCTCCTTTCATGTCACCTCCTTTCTTGTTACAGGTGACTGGGGTAAAGGCGAGGGGAAGGACACAAAGAGCGAAACAGTGACAACAGAAAGATTAAGAGACAAAAGTTTGTCATGTCGCAAGAAATGAAAGTCGTGTTTGCAGCATTCATTTACATATGATTGAGAACTTAGAGACAAGAAAGAGCCCTAAAATTAATTGTTTAGTCCTAACATCTGTTGTGTATTCTTTTTCTTCTGGTATGGAGGCTGAGGAGGGAGAGATGCAGAGATGTTGGCAATCACACTCAAGATATGAGCATGTCACCATCACACACTTAGAGCTATCCATGACGCAAGAGTGTTCAGTCAAGGATCTGACTATTCAGCAGTTGTAATGCACAAATTCATATTTATGTGTTTTTATTGTTAAATGAAGTGTGCTGTACTCTTTCATCATAAACTACATCATTCACTATCTGGCTTGCAGGAACAACATGCTGATTTATAGAGATATTTTTTTTTATGTGGTGCAATGCTACTTTCCAGTGTAGCCCCCTCCGTACACTTCAGCAACAAATATGTAAACATAACTGTCTGTCGCTTCTTTTTTTTTCCTCCTTGTTCTTCGTCCTTCTCTTCCTGTTGAACAGAATGCCACTTTGCATGTTCTGGACTTCTGTTGTCATCTGCCTACCATATGGACCTTTCCCACACAAATTTTGTGCAAAGACACACAAACAGATGCTAAGGCTATAGTAGGTGCACCAACAGATTTAAATGCACATGTTTATACACATGCAAGGGGGATGTACTGTACATGACACACAAATATAGACACAATAGAGTGTACACACAAATGCCCTAGTGGGCAACACAGTTAAGCGCTGTGCAAAAGGCTCATAAATCTGTCTGTGACACATGTAGAGTCAGCACAGCTCCATGTGTTGTGGAAAAAGGGCGCCAGACGCATTCACATGCACAACAGTGACTCATTAGACATACAGTCTGAAACCCACTGTCTCAGCATTTACTGACCTAATATTTAGTGTTTGTCATTGCTCCTTTGTAGTGCGTGTGTGTGCATTCTCTGCTGCCTGTCAAACTGTCAGTTGTCACAGAGAGAGTATAACATCTGGCACTGAAAAGGCGAGATTGAGTTGCTTGAGAATGGACAACCAGAGCACTTGTCAGTTAATCTTCTTCACAATACACTTGGGGATTATGCATGTATCTAAACAACAGGCCACACAGGCTCAGATGCTCTAAGTGCCCAGACACACACAAACAGTCTTTCAGGCTAGAACACATGTTAGTGTTTATAGCCTCTCATCTCAGGTAAAGCACATTCATGGAATGTAGGTCAGAGAGAGAGGACAAGGTTTGTGTGTGTGTGTGTATGTACATTTTGTTTGTTTTGGGTTTTTTGTTTGTTGCTGTTTTTGGGTTCATACCCCAGGGTCCACGATGTAAATAGTTCTTGTTTCATATGTGTGTAGGTGAAGACTCACTCTGGGTTTCAGCCGAAGCCTTTATTTTATGTTTTGTCCAGGGTCAGCCAGTGCATGAGTCTCTCTTTATGGCTCTCGCTCTCGCTCTCTGCAGATAATGGCTTCATCCCAGAGTCTCTGCTGGAAGACGTGATGAAAGCCCTTGACCTTGTCTCAGAGCCCGAGTAGTAAGTGCTTGCATGTTCAAGGCTTTATGATTGTGTGTATTTCAGCCTCTGTGTGTGTGTGTGTGTGTGTGTGTGTGTGTGTGTGTGTGTGTGTGTGTGTGTGTGTGTGTGTGTGTGTGTGTGTGTGTGTGTGTGTGTGTGTGGCACCTGTAGAGCTTCTAATGTTCTAACTCCTAAGTCACGGCCAGGCCGGGTCAGCCGCCTAGTGCTCATGTTTCACTACCAGGCTAGTTCAAAATAAGTCCAGAGAGAGCCCACTATAAAACCTCAGGAAGAAAGAAAGACCGAAAGAAAGAAAGTCAGAAACAGAGGCTTAGAAGGAGATCATTAACGGCAGGAAGAAAGACTGAGAGAGGAGGAAAGGCTTTTAAAGTGCCTCTTCAAACAGAGGCACGTTCTCATCTGAGGAACAGTAAGCCCTAACGCTGCAGCCTTGGGCCTAGCCAAGTCCCTGGACCACTGATCTGCTCTGCAGACCCCCAGATGGCTGATACATCACAACAAAACACAGCAACCTGGGTGGAGACCCCTCCCAGTACAAAACAGATGAGTCTCATTCCTTAACACACAACCACAGAGTTAATGCGGGATTCCTCTCTGTGACAAAGTAGTATCGTTAGTGATTAGGAAAAAATTATTAATATGAGTATCGAGTAGTACTAATTCAAGGACTTTAACAATCATGGAAGATGTACACAAACTGTTTTCAAGTTGCCTGAGACTTATTATTTCTATGTATCCTGTGACCTATGACAGTCAGCTGCTACCATTTGTGGTGAAAAAGCTTAAAAGATACTGGCTGTTTTTAGCAAAAGTCAGGATATAGCTCCAAGGAATTAAAAGTCTCTCGATCTTTTTTTGTGTAGTGTTTGTGACAGATTTATCCATTCTCATAATCTTAAAAACAGGAATTCTGGTTTACTATGATTATTTAAATGTAGACTTTGAAATTTTTACGATACAGTGTTAATCCAGCAAAAAACATAATACCTCAAAGTTTCTCCTGAAATTCCAAACTGTTTTAGATCATTAATCAGCTGCAAACAGCAAGCTGTGATGCATAACAGCATAAAAACATGACCTTTTCATTTCGGTGTAACAAGAATCAAACCATGTTTCCTTATTCTTGTATAAATCGCACTGGATATCATTACTATGTCCACAAAGTCACAGCAAATCCAGGATATCCAATGTAATTTTAATAATAATCATTGATAAAAATGCCCCATTTAGACAGTTCAAACAAATGTAACATTGAAATTAATGAAAAAATATTGACATTGTGTTATTTCTTCGATACAGAGCTGCAGAATCATCAGCTAATAATCAATTCTTTACAGTAGATTTACTTCATTCAAGACAAACATCATCTGACTGCATTATAACCCAAATATGAGGATGGATTAGCCACAAGGAATAATTATGGCATGCTCCTTGTAGGCATTTACATGCACCATCTTCTCATGTACAGTCCATTTTTAAATGATGGAAGTCATATGCAGTCATGCAGTGGATACAAAACAAACTCACCACAAATGGCCCACCCCACAGATCTCCATCAACACACAACCACTTGTTCAAAATAATGAAATATGTTATTGATCCCTGTGGAGAATTTCTTTCTTTTTCTTGCTCCCCTACATAGGGAGCAGAAGGCAGTTTAAAAAACAACACATCTGATGCTTTTACAATTTCAGAGGGCTGCTCAATGACACTTCAGCAGGGGCACGTACTACTTGTAAAAATCATTAGATGAGGACACAATCATTGCCTTCCTTCTGTGTCTGGGCAGAACCCCAGCTTCTCTCCTCACTGCCTTAAAAGGGCAATCTTGCCAGATTTTTTATCACAGTGAAATAATAAGAACACTGATCCAACAAGTAGGAATGTCTGGAAAGAGGTATATTTAGCTGCACCATGCTATTCATGAAAATATGCACACACTCACCCAAACAGACATCATAAGTTCAAACTGAGTGATGGATGAGGGGATAGTAAATTTTTCTTTGTTTTCAAACATAGGACATCACAGACTGCTGTTTTGTGTCCCCTGTTTTTTCGTGTGCATGTTCCTTCTGTCAGATCTCTCTCTGGGTTTCTGCATCTGTTTTACTCAGCTCACTTTTTATTTACTTCCTTTCCTATCTATCAATTTATCCTCTGTGTCTTCTCAGTGTCAGTCTGGTGAAGAGTAAGCTGGATCCAGAAAGTCTGGGCATAATTCTCCTGGGCCCGTTCCTGTTGGAGTTCTTCCCTGATCAGGTAAATGTAAGTTTGTGTGCAGAGGTGAATGTCCACTTAAGAAATCACAAATACCTTCTACCAGTCACACAATCCATATCACAGTTAAACACATGGAAAATGAGCCTTGTACACACATACACACACACACACACACACACACACACACACACACACACACACACACACACACACACACACACACACACACACGGGTGACACTATTTCCCAAGCATATGTGGAGTACTGTTTTAGCAAATCAAATGTTTTTACACCAAAAGCATTCCTGTGGTGTCTCATGTGAAATCTGTGTGTGTGTGTCTTTATCATCATATGACATTATTTGCTAAGAAGTTTGGAAAGTGCAGTAAGATGCCTTTATGAGGCAGAGCAAGTGAGGAAGACAGAGAGGGAGAGATAGAAGGGATCTGTGTTAAAGTGATCAGGGCTTTAGGGACTGAACAGAAGAATGGCCCTGAGCCGCAAAGAAATTATACTACCATTAGCCAACTGGACCCACACACACTCAGACACACGTGGGATTGAGGTGAGGGTTAGGGTTTCAGGGTTTCATATATAAGCATATAAACACGAGAAGCTGGACGCACTCTTAGACAACACACCCACTTAGCATTCTGCACCTTCAAGCCAAATTCATGGGAAGTGTTTTGGCTCAATGTCATTGTTCAGACATTTTTGTAGTGTTGGCTGGCTTGTGGTAAGTGGAGTTGAGCTTTGCTTCAATGCGCCAAAACATACACACACATTTAAAATTTAACGTGGAAAATAACATTAAGCTTTGGTTGCAGGCAGATTTGTGTCAGTTTGACTCTTTGGTTTGAAAATGTTCTGCCTCTGTGGGTCTTTACACCCATGTCTGTGAGAACAGTTTGCCCAAAGACTCTCTGACAGCATTGCATGGCTCCCCGTCTGTGTTTCAGGATTCAGGAATCCCAGACTCATTTCCCGTCTACCACTACAATGGGCTTAAACAGTCCAACCACAACGAGAGGGTAAGACACTCTTTCATATATCAGTTTTAATGGCAACTGGTGGTGCCGGTTCTTTCTCATAGTCTTACTCTCTTAGAATTACCTCTCTTCTTTTCCTGTGATCATTCATACACACACACACAGTTGGAGGCAATTGGCCACTCCAGAATAAACAGTAGCTATTGTGAGCCTAATAGCCTGTCCGTCCATCCAAAAACCCTAGCTTAGCCTCCTATTTCTCTGAGTGATTTCAGCATGGAGGCCACTGTCAGCAGCCTAGCTGTGATAAATGGTCAAATGCAGGTCTATTAAACAGGCTTAGTTTGATGAATGATTGTCAGTGGATGTGGCTGCTGGCAGTGCACAAACCTGCTACTCAGGAATATCACTTTCTTCATCAGTCAACACTGTCTAGTCCTTAAAAAGCTTCTTTCCATACCACTACCTGAAAATGTAGGAATGGCACCGCATGTGTGCCCACACAAAAGCACATGCCTACACACACACACACACACACACACGCACACACACACACCTATGGCAGCAAAGAGCTTATAAATTTGTTCGGGCAATTCCTTTCCCATAGCTCCAGATGGGAGTAGCAGACCTGCTGACAGCATTCCCCTCCAGCTGGTGTGTGTGTATGTGGCCATGCATGTGTGTGTGTGTGTGTGTGTCTGTGTGTGTGCACGCACGCACACACACACACGTCTGTTGTATACTTGCATCCATCCCTCTGCATTTCACCCCTGACCCTTTCAGAGGAAGTGTCTAAAAAGATATTGATAGAGTTGAAGCCTGTCAAAGCTGACAAAAGTGTTTAGATTTCTGTCTTTGGTTAACTCTGTGTTAACTGTGTATTGATCTGCTTCTGTGTGTGTGTGTGTGTGTGTGTGTGTGTGTGTGTGTGTGTGTGTGTCTTTTTTTTTTTTTTTTTTTTTTTTTTAGGTGGAGTATGTGGAAGGGACAGCTTTGGTGCTAGGTTTCGAGGACCCCATGGTTCGGACAGACGACACTCCAGTCAAGCGCTGCCTGCAGACCAAGTGGCCATACATCGAGCTGCTGTGGACCACCGACCGCTCCCCATCACTCAACTAACACTAACAAAGTCTGGGTGTGTCTGTATATGTGGATAGACCACTACTGCCCCAAACACACACACATTTGCTTCCCCTTCTTAGCTGACCGGTCAGCAGATTACAAAGACTGGGACACATACACAAATGAGAAAAAAACACAAATGCACACAAACATGACAAATGATGATGGACTAAACATACAGGCCTGAGATCCATTCTTGCATTCTCACGTACATTCCACACAAATGTAAACTCACCTTTACAGTTCATGCTGTTGTCTCTTCACCATGGCTTGTAATATGACACGCGGGATGTTTATGATGTGATTATTTAAAAAAAAAAACTGAATGACTGTTTATTTTTACAGCTCTGCTCTGTGCTGACACCTCTGCTACAGTTTAGCAGTAGACAGCAAGACAGTATCTAGGAAGCAGACTGGTTTGGTTCAGCGACTAGAGTGTGTCACCAAATCGCATGCTGAACCACAAGTACAGCCAGTCAACTGTGAAACACTACTGTTAATCCAGCTGTAGGACTGTTTGAGGGAAAACCTACCAAAGCCTTCTACATATGAGAAAACAAACGCACACAGACATATTCTCTCTCTCCCTCTCCCTCTCCCTCTCTCTCTCTCTCCCTCCCTCTCTCTCTCTCACACACTCACACACACACACACACAGTCACACCTACTGATAAGTGTTTACAGTGTAAAGGGACCAACCCAGATGCAGAAAACTGGAGATGTGAACAGGAGGTTTCTTAACTGTTTTCACCAAGATGAAGCTGGTTTAGGTGCTCTGTGTGTGTGTGCATCATGCACCACACTAGGATGTTAGCCAAGTGCTCACATATTTATTATAACACTCAAAGGTTCTGGAATAAACACTTTTTTTGTTCAGATTCTATGTGTTTTGGTAGCTTTGAAATTATAGACATCCTCCTCTGTGTGTCGTTTTCTAATAAATATCATGCCCTGACCCATGCATCGGACAGCCTCCGATTTCAGGATGCCCTAGTTTTGTCTGGATCCAACTCTTCTCTAAGTAAGACACAATGTATGTTTTGTAAACCCCAAGAGAGTCAGTTATTCACTAAATCTCATAGACACCAATTGTAATTTAATTATCTCTCTGTAAACAGAAAATATTCCTCCTCAGGCAGAAAATTTCATGTTTTGTTGGTTTATCAGAATTTCACTAAAGAAGACGAATGGCAAACTAGCTTTTTATGAGGTATCCTAAATAGCTGCGGCATGTTTGGTATGTCACTGCCATTTTGTGTGTCATTGAGTCATCACTCAAGACAAGTGGCAAGTGCAAGTAAAATAGTATTTTTTGCTATTTAAGTACTTAGTCATGGCTTTGGCCAAGACTTACAGCTCTTAACGTATTGTTTATGCATTTGTGTGAGTGTGCGTAAATAGATAATGCTTGTTCCACTCTGCATCTGTGCACAGGAGAGTTGTAATGTCGGCCTGGGTGTGTGTCTAATGGATTTGCCTAATGGAGAAAGGATGTGGGCCTAATCTAACCTAATAGTCTGCTTAATAAACACATTGTGAGTTTGGAAAGGGGAACATGGGCACAATCTGTAAAATATAAACTACTTTGTGTGTGCAGTAATCGATTCAGACCACCTGCAGGACATAACCTGAACAGTATGTGAGTTAAATGTGGAAATTGGATATCTGTGAGATATTCATTGGTCTTAAGACAGGAGAAAATGATCACAGATGGGAGTTGCACTGACAAACCGAGCTACATTAAAACACTAGTTACCTGGCGGACGGCATCATAAAAGAGTTGCACTAAAGCCAAAAGAGGCAAAAGAATAGGAATGTCTGGCCGCTGCCTCCTCACTCCATCACCTTCATCTTTCTTTTTTGTGTGTGAGAAGAAAGAAAAGGGACAAATCTGCATCCTACAGTATCTGCTTCGTGTTTCTTTGGTATTTTTTCCTCTGTTCATCTTGGATTGTCACAGAAACAGCTGAGAAAGAACAGACCCTCTCTTCTACCCTCTCCTCTCTCACTCTTACACAAACACTTCACTGTTGGACAAAAAGAATTGGGGGAAATGTAAATGGGAACCAAGCCTGCTCTCACCAAATGAAACAATAAAGGAGGGTGACAGAATTTCCAGATGGATGGATGGACATGTTGCAGGAAGAGATCAGGGCAGGTAAAGGGCCCGGGGGAGAGAAACTTCTCCATATGGCAGGTCAAGGTTGGGTTTCCCCTCATTTGCTCCTTACCTCACCTCACCTGCTTCTTCTCAGCCCTTCTGACAGAAAACACAGTCCACTGCCGCAATGACTAGTGCTGCCCCCACTTCAGTCCTCCTGCACTGTAATGCTGTCTGTGGAGTTTAATTCATCACTAATCCGCCTGTAAAGCCGATTATATTGAAACAAACTCCACAAGCTGATAAAACTGTAGTTTAATTTGCCTGGTTTTCCACACATAACGCATGGGAAGTGAAGTCTTGATAAGAAAATATTTCAGAAGTGTGCTGAGCCAATTTGACTAAAACCGGCCTGGTCTGGCGTGTCACCTCGTTAAAAAAAAATGTTTTTCATTGCAGGATATAATTTTCAGCATCCTCGGGGGTTTCTAGGAGGGAAATCGCCTGAGGTCGAGCGAAACGGTGAGCGCACCACTCTGCCTAAACTTCCACCCGTAGCTCCAGAGCTATTTACTCTGTAAGCTGACATAACAACCACCGACGTGATTACAAGTCATTATTCTCAACTGAAGGAAACGCAGCCTCTTTTAACGGCATGGTTGAACGAAATGGCCATTAAAAAAAAAAAAAGGAATAAGTTGGATGAAAATACCGATCTCTGTATTTTTTGCGTGCGTACGCGCCGAGTCTCTGCGCAGGTCTCTTGAGTTTGCACCTTAAACATCAGTGGACCGATTAGATTCGAGACGCTGGTTTATAAATCTCACTTCGATGTCATTTATTGTTCCGACGTCTCCAATTCGCCGCAGAAAACGCGCGTGGGCCGTAAAAGGAGCGGGGACGCGCGGGCCCCTCGGAGCGATCAGATGTGGTCTGCGCCTTGTAATGTGCGTGTGCGTGTGCGTGCGTGCGTGCGGGGGGTAAAGTTGTGTGCAGCGGGCGGGGACGCGGCGGTGTAGTCCTGTCCTGTAGCTGAGGCTCTGAACAGACCTGCTGGTTTGAGGGTGTCAGGAGGCAGTTTTCAGGGGGAGCGCAGCAGAGCGCGGTCATCCAGTGGTTGGCGGACTTGCCCGGGGCAAAGCTACCTCACCTGCAGGGAGGAAACTCTCTCTCTCTCTCTCTCTCTCTCTCTTCCTCTCTCTTCCTCTCCCTCCCTCCCTCTTCCCTCTCATTTTTGGGGGGGACACTGCGCAGCTGGCTCTTCTTTTGGGATGGAGCGTGTACGGGACTGTGTTTCCTCCGCTGGGATGTTTATTCTCGGGCTGCTGCTGCTCCTGCTGCCCTGGCCGTCGCTGAAAGGAGTTTGGAGTTTTAACCTTCACTCAGAGCATCCCACGGTTTACAGGGGACCCGAGGGAAGTTATTTCGGTTACTCTGTGGACTTCTACCAAGCCACCAGCGACAGCAACACGTGAGTGGTAACATCAGGACTGAAACTGTCTTATCAGGGTCCTGAAATAGTTCCACTTTATCTACACCTATTTTAACATACCCAGAATAGACTCCGTTACATAGAGAGGGATGGGAATTACATGGACTAAATAAACTTAAATATATCTTAATTTGATTAAAATAACAGGCTTCACCAAGTATTTAGCTGTATTGTATAATGGAATGGGACTGGAGAGAAGAAGCATGAAGTGCTCAGATTATTGCTGCACACAAAACAGATCAGAATAATGAAACAGAAAAGAAAATCAGATTCCAGCCAAACTGTGCATGCATGTTTGCATATCGTATTACACTCTCGCATGTGTTGCATGTGCTGTATTTAACTTGCCTTAGTTTTTCTTTTTCCCCCCACCAGGTTCAGTGTGCTGGTGGGAGCTCCTAAAGCGAACACCTCCCAGCCCGGCATCGTGGAGGCAGGAGCTGTCTACTATTGCCCCTGGCCTGGACAGCCTGACAGCTGCAGACAGATACCTTTTGACAATTCTAGTGAGTTACCTTAAAGCTTTTTAATTTCTTTCTCTATTTTTCATGTAATGGGCCCATATAAATTCATGACACACCTCCCGGGGGCCCCACTGGGTGTATTTTTGCCCCCAATACCCATGTTTTACAGGATTTTTGTTCTTGAATCCTTTTAAAGCCTTAGGTGGCCCAAAATGTAACTATTTGGAACCAATGGATTTCACAACCTGTGTGTCTGGTATGTGTGTGTAGTACATTAGATGGCATGCGTGCTGTTGCATGGAAAAGAGAGATAAGACATGTGGGTCTCATCAGCTTCATCTAACAAAAAAGGTGGCTGGTGGGTTTGCCTGTGCAAGCCTACATCATGTTGATTATGATTTTCAATGTATTATCCTCGATGCTGGCTGTCCAATCAGCCTTTGTTTGTGCGTCTCTGGTGCACACTTTTCCATCTGTGAATGTGTGTTCGTGCATGCAAGAGGCAGAAAGAGAGGACAAGTGAGAAAGCAAAAGAGAGAGAGAGAGAAGAGGGGGGAGGGGGGTAAACTGTATGCACATGGGAATTTGGTTCCCCTCGGAAGAAACGGGGATTGGGTGAGGTCTGCTTTTTATTAGATCTTGAAAATTTACCCCCCCCCTTCATTCTCCATCAGTTTATCCCTCTCTCTCTTTTTTGTGAGGTCTTCACAAAGATGATAGAAGCATCTTTTTGAGGGCCTTTTTATTGCGAGATTTGGCTGAGAGTTGCTCTGCTCTTTGAGGGTGGACAGACAACAGAGAAAACTGTAACATGAACATTAGACTTTTTAGGCGTTAATGGCATCAAAAGCTTTTCGATGGTCAGCTGCTGTAGCAATGAGCCACTGATACATGTATGAAACAGCTGATACCAGATCAGCTGATGCAGGTAAGACTTCAGTGTTCTGCATGAACTAAAGGGAGGCTCCACGAAGATGAGGGCAAACCTCTAACATGGGGACGGGTTTGTTGGTTCTCCCTGAAGTTAATTATAGGTCCTTTTTTACAAAGGGGTTAGTTTTAGTGTGAAGCGTTTTTGGGGAAATTTCAGGTTTTTAGGATAGAAGAATAAACATAAAGGAGTGTGTGCAGACGTGTGCATATGTTTATCTCTTTTCTAGAATGGGTGGGTATGCACAAGGTTATTGATGGTAGATATTTCTAGAGTCACAGCAGACCCTTTATTATGGGAATAAACAGACTAAGAGACACAGACACACACACACTCATGCAGAAAATATCAGCACAGGTGGTGAACATATGTTTGCACTGTACTGGTTAATATCTATAAGTCAGTTTCACATGTGCCTGATTATGTGTGTGTACCTGTGTGCATGCGTTGCCTCAGTGACGTTAGGCAGATGTTTCAAGTCATGCCAGTGTAGTGTGGGGGCGGGGATGGGGGCTGATACAGTGATAGTGCCACAAATTTGTGATGGATTGGATGTCTGTGATTAGAGTGGAGAAACATGGAAGAGCAGAATACTTTACTGTTCCCATGTCTATGTTTTACTTGTGCTAATTTATCCAATTTTAACCTGCTAGAATATGAAAAATTTCTCTTTTCAGAGCCAGAAAATCCTTTTTCTTATTCTCTTTTGTTTCTGAAGGAAAACAGTGATTTAGCATGCTTACTGTTTTCCAAGTAATGTTCACAAGTACACTGCACCACACATCCACATCTGGAAGTCTTACTGTTCAGTCATTGATCTAATAATGGCCTCATAGTATCTAAACTGGGTTTTGCTGTGTGTATTAAAGAACCCATCATTCTCTAACGTCACCCACAAATTCCAAACCGGTGCTTGAATAAAAAAAAGTTCATTTCAGTCCTGCTTCTTTCATGCTCTGGCTCCATCAGTCTGTCAGTGATAATGATGGATTTCATTAGAGAGTTTTTATTAGATATTTGAATCATTCATACAAAATGCAGATAGATAGATACAAACTGAAATTAATCTAAATTGAAGTTGTCAAATTACATTAAACAAAAAGGACTAATAGAGACAAAAAACAAGTAATATTAATATGCTAAAAATATACTGTACATCTTCCTTTATGTATGCACTGTGTTTATTCATTCATGTGTGCATGTGCTAAAGAAGGTGTCTAATGAGGTGGGGTCTGCATGCCCCTAAAAAGACCAAGCTGGTCTATAACAACATCGGAAAGCATCTACAACAGAGCAAAGACAAACATACACAAACGCACTCACACCCAATCTTAAACTTTATTGTGAGTCTGTTTAGAAATGCTCATAATATGCATGCGTGTGCATGCGTGTGCATGCGTGTGCATGCGTGTGCGTATTTGTATCTGCTTATGTATGTGTTTGTGTGTGCAGGCTCAGGCAAAAGTCTCGTAAGTGTTGTTACATTTTATGAGAAAGGCTCTGACTGAAAAAAATGTACAGATTTCTGACTAATGTCAGTTTTTGGGGGGCGAATGTGTTTTGAGATTTGTTATAGTCGTCTTTGCTGTTTGTTCTCGCATATCAGGGACAAATGTTTTCCATCCACAGTTGGAAGTCCAGGCCTGGATCCACATTATCACAGTCAATATCAGTTTTTACTGGCACCATTTTAAATGGCTCTCTTATTCTCACTTTTATATCTTTGCCACCTCCTGTCTCTGTCTCTGTCTCTGTCTCTGTCTCTGTCTCTGTCTCTGTCTCTCTCTCTCTCTCTCTTTCTCTCTCTCTTTCTCTCTCTCTTTTCTTTCTCTCTCTCCCTCCAGATAACAGAATGATGAAGGTAAATGGCACCAGAGAGCCTGTGGAGTTTAAGTCACACCAGTGGTTTGGAGCATCGGTCAGGACACACAAAGGAAAAGTGGTGGTGAGTGGACATGGTGTCAGTTAATTTCTAGTTTTTAGTTGCCATTTAGTCTCTGAGTATTTCTTTAATGGGGAATCAAAGTATTATTTGTTGTTTAGGCATGTGCGCCTCTCTACCACTGGCGGACAGTCAAGCTCAGTGCGGAGAAGGAACCCGTTGGGACTTGTTATGTGGCTGTCCAGAATTTCAGCGCCTACGCAGAGTACTCACCTTGTAGGACCAGTGAGTCACTCTGCAGCCCCATCTCCAACTACTTGCATCTCCTTTTTACTGCTTTCCATCCTCCCTTACTTCATTTTCTCTTTTTCTCTGTTGTCAGTATGAACATAAATTAACCATAGTTTTTAGAATCTTTTTTTAAGATATGGCTTAAACAGACCACGACCTAATATACTGTACCATCCATCAGTGTAATGTGTCATAATGTGGCACAGAAGTTAAATACATTACAACAAAATGTCTATAAAAAGTAATGCCTATCCCTCGAGTTCAAAGTGTCGGTTCACACAGAGAAAAACATTGCCCTGTTATTCACACTGTTACACAGACTTCAAAATCTTCATTGAAACGACTATTCCCAGTAAAAGTGTTCATAGTATGCTTTTAAGTCATTTTCAGTGTTTCTCACAAACAAAATTCAATCCACTTCTGTTGTATTTGCTCGGCAACAGAAATCTAAAACCTGGCCAAATAAAACCAAAACTATGTGCAAGTAAGAAAATGTGTGTTTTTATAATTTGGATACACAGTCTCTTTAAACTTTGAGCAGAGAGATTTTTTGGGACGTCCACTGCAATATATTACCTCATCTGATGTTTTAAACGCTGCCACAACAACCTTTATATAATTCATCTTCCTGACAGTTTATCTCTTTCTCTCTCTGGTCCTCTTCTTTCTGTCATCAGTTGTGTAAATGGACTTCGTGGAATTTCCCTGCTTTGTCCTCCCCACCCCCAACCCATCACTACCACCCCTCATTTGCCATTTTATTTACTTTCTCTCCTACTTTCTTCCTGGGACTTCTCTCACCCTCTATGGTGATATGAGGCACCAGCACAGTATGATAAGGAGAAATGGAGGCTATCAGGTGGCACATCATAAACAGCAGATCAAACACAGCCCTTATCTTCCACTCCATCATCCGCTCTGCATAAAAATCCCTCATTCGCACTCAAGCACTCACATCCACACACATTCATACTTACGGTTCCTGTAGTAATCAGCTAAAGACTGTTCAAATTCTGCATTTTTTTGTATATGTCAGTGCTGACTAATCAAGGCTAGAATAATCACACTATAGGCTCAGTTGTTCTCGATGGGGAAATAATGCTGCACAGTTCTCAAGGGAGGGGATTATTTCTTTATCATATGTCTGAGTCTGATTTTTCTTTCTCCAACAGCTTTTTTGCTTCATCTTAACCTGAATCTACGAGCACTCAGACTACTACTATAACTCACACTTTGTTTATACACGCATGTGTGTAGTTATGCATCATTAAACTTCACCTCAGGGTGCCTCTGAAATGGAGAACAATATGTGCACATAAGTTTTGTGTGTTCATGCACAGTTGGGTGTAATTATTTAAACAGAAACACAGCTCAGTACGTTTCATGTAAACTGTAATAAGTTTTTCTTAATTCTCTCTTTTCTGAAATCATTTTTGAGTTCTTTCATCTGACAGAGGTTATTTTGTTCTGAGCTGATAGATGAGTCCAAAGCCACGGCAATTAAGATGCTGGTTCTAGCGACATGTTTCACTGTGCGGTTTTCAGGTGATCCAGACCCAGAAGGACAGGGGTTCTGCCAGGCTGGTTTCAGTGTGGATTTCACCAAGGTAAAGATTGTATTAACAACCATACTTTATTGTCATGACACACCCCCCTCCCCCCACATGTCCCTTTTCAGAGTGTCAGCAGAGAGGTTTCTCAAAAACACAACACTCCCTTCAGAGATTTATGGACATGGGGAAGATGAGAACATGTTTGTCCCTAGAGGAACCTCCACTCCTGATGTGACCCATCGCCTCTGAACACAATAGACCAAACACACGCACTAAGGAATTCTTTTACTGTATAGTCAATGTGAACCTTGACCTCTGTCTCATGGTCCAACTCTACCCTCCTGTACAGGAAGCTGTCATTCTCCACAGGATGTCAAGAGGCATGGCTGCAGGAATCATATGTTCTCACACATGCTTACAGCTACGCATGTTATATACCCCTCTAGTCTCTCAGAAGCACGCATGCTTACATGCACAAACTCACTGAAAATTGTCTCTCTCATGAATAACCCTAATTAATTGTATTCATTCCAGGAAGGAAGGCTGGTGGTAGGAGGACCTGGAAGCTTTTACTGGCAAGGTAATTGCGAAAGTACTGCCTGAACCTGTGTTTTGTCTCTGTGTTTTGCATGATTTCATAGATGGGACAGTGTTCAAATGAGAGAGAGGAATGGATGAGTTTAACAGTCAGAACATTCCGTATACACACACATACAAATGGAAATGCTTGCCAGATCTCCAATTTCATTACAGTCTTACATAGGACAAGGTGGAAAGAAATGTGTCTATTTCTTTTCTTTGCCACTCTTTCCCCCCTTTTTCCCTTTCCTCACTCCTTTTACTTCATGCTTCTCTCTGTCTGTAACAGTGTAACAGGAAGTGGGTGTTTGGGCTCTGTAATGAGCTGATCGGGGGGTAATGGAGTGTGGAGGAACTGCCCCTCTGCCCTGTGATAAAGCAAAGAGGGGCTTGGAAAACCTTGAAAGGAGAGGAAGAAGCTCAAGGGCAGGAAACTGGGTTGAGAAGGACAGAGAAGAGAGGGGTGATAGAGAATTGTTAAGGAGATGATAGAAACATGTTGCAGCAGGGAGGGAGAAAGATTAGAAGTGAGGGAGTATGTTACAGAGTCAGACAGAGAAGGTGAAGAAGAACGATGGATCTTCTGCATGATAAATCCCGTGCTAAGGTCAGCTAGTCTAAGCAGAGGGATGAAGTGTCTTAATAGGTGTCTACACAGCTAGAGTGTGTCAGAGTTCAGCTGTTGAAGTGTAGCGCTACTCCCCCACCTCCAGGTGTGTGAGAGAATGTATAAGCCCTTTTTCTACTCCCCCCTTTCCTCTTCATTAATCCAAATACAGATGGAACGTAGTTTTGCAGCTGTCTTTAAGGAGCAGGGAGGCAATTATTGATCAGTTGCTTGAGCTTGCCCCACCACTTTCCTTTCTCTGTAACCCCACAGCACTTCATTTCTTCACAATGGATAGATGGAGCAAGAGAATTTACATTTTTAAAAAAGGGGTTAAAAATAATAAGGGGAGAGTGGCTCCTTACACAGACTTTTTTTAATCCAGGCTTATTGTTTTATTATTTATTGGCATTATTGTTGTTGCTACATATGGTTTAATAAGGAATGTTCAAAGACTACAAGACTGCATTAGACAGGCATCACAGACAGCCTAATGGACAGCTCCCTCTCTGTGCCCTCAGCATGGCACGGTTGGCAGCCTCCAGTTAAAACACTTATTTCCAATGTTTATAAAAGCACTCAGCCTGGATTTTATGGCCTCTAATATACAACGACTATCGTCGGCCTCGAGCCTGAGGTATCATAAAAAAAACTCTTTTATATACTACCTTGTTATCTCTGGGTGTAAAGGACACTTCAAATTAGCAACAGTGACTTATGCTTCTGTGGTAATAGTTTGTAATATGGTGTCTCATTAATCAGATAAGAGTTTAATAATGAGTTGAATTACTCATACAGTATGTTATGTTGGCAGATAAACCTGTAGCTCAGTGTGACAGGGAAGAGAGGGAGGAGGTGAAAGGGGAGCTGGAGGGAGGGTTAAGAGGGCACATTTTCCCAATGTCAGTACACACACGCGCACACACATATTAAGGAGGATTTATGGAAGGTTGAGGGCGGCCGTAGATAAAATCATATGTTTGTTTGACCTCTTGTTCAACAGGAGGGGAAGGGTGTTGTTTGTGTGGGGACACCTATAATTCAGAATCCTTGCTGCGAAGAGGAACATTGGAGTATTTTTCCAGCTATTCCTCTGGCAATGATGTGTTTTAGCTTTCCTTGGGGGAGGACTTCGATGTGTCGTTAGCTGTGTATCGTTTAGCTCCAGCAGGTTTTTGTAGCAGAGGACAGTGCTGCTCCCTTCATGGGGTCCAAGCTGAAACCGCTGTCCATGAGCAGATGTGAATCTCTTACCCTGGCTGTTTGTTTTCTCTATCAATCTATGTGTGTGTCGGTGTGTGTGTTGGTGTATGTTTCTGTTTCTGTGTGTGTGTGTGTGTGTGTATGTGCGTGTGCGTGTGCGTGTTCGTGCGCGTGCATTTGCACGTGCGCTTGTGTGTGTGTGTGTTTGTGTTTGTGTGTGTTTGTGTGTGTGTGTACAGGTCAGGTGATGACAGCTGGGATAGCTGAGATACTGAATGGTTACTCTTTGAAGGCAATCCTGAGACAGGTTCCAGGAGAGAAACATACTAGAGCGGCTGAAGACACACACGATGACAGCTACCTCGGTAACATGCATTTACAAACACACACAAATAAACTCGTAAAATTAACTAAAATAATCATCATAAATAGTAACCATGGTGTACCACAAACAGTGTGAACAGAGTTAATTTCGCCTATATGTCCTCATGTGTAACTGATTTCTCTCTAGGTTACTCTGTGGCGGTGGGAGAGTTTACAGGAGACTCTGAACAAGGTGAGAAAGCCAACAATTCATTACAACTAACCACATCCAGCACCAAAGGAATCCCTCACTAACAACATCCGCAGCCACCCTGCAACACCGTCGGAAAAACTGCATGTTAACAGTCTGTCTGTATGCTCCAAGGCTGGATGCTGGGAACACTGTGAAGGGTGTGATAGGGTGAGCAACAGGGAGTGGACAGTTGGGTGACAGCGTCTGGGTCTGAACTCAGAAGCAGTAATGAGAACTGTCTCAGTATGTCTGGGTCACGACCCCGAGGGGACAGGACTTAAGGAGCCACTGATAAGGGGATTTCCTGTCCTCCATTTTGACTGATTAAAATGATTAGTGGAAGAGAATTTCTTCTGGACTTGAAATATTTGGTGGAAAGAGAGAGAGACAAGCCACACATTATAATCTTACTAAAGATGTACAGATGGAAAAGAAGGCCTCCGGGTTCATCTATGTTGACCTTTTTCAGGTATGCACTATCCAAGCCAAAAGAAATTAATAAAAGTTAAGATTACTAGAAAATGTACAAATCATTTTATTTTTCTTTGTTACGTTTTATAAGCACTCCGGTGGCTTGCCAGGAGTGTAGCATTTTGATTCACTTCTCTTTATGAGCTTCAGGTTCTGCTGAAGTTCATTCCCTTGCCATCAGTTTTTCAGTACTGCAAATGAAACAGACAAGTAATTTCAACAAAAAGCACAGCTCTTTTACTAAAGACTACTACAGTCATGCTACATTCTTTTTTAAAACCATTTTTATTGGTTCTTCTTCAAACACTGTGTCATCACGCACCTATCTCTAGTACTCCCCCCATGCCAATTCAGCTTCCATTTCATAATTTCCTACCCCTTTCTTAATCACCATTTAATGGGATCTTTACGCGACAGCGTTGTATTTACATACCCCCATACCAACCAGGCAAAGGCCCTGAACCCCCTCTGGCACAACACATGTCAGAGAGTCTTTAAGTGAGCCTTAAGAGGTTACACATGCTCATTGATGTGTTGTGTTGTGTCCTGTTGTGGTACAAAACTTGTTGTGGTCTTGTTCCCTAAACCCTCCTCAGACTGGAGAACTGGTCGTAACTGGGAGCTCAGAGTGAAAATGGAGCTGGAAATCACTGCTTTATAGGCTAGTGGTTGAGCCTGTTGGATAGAGCCGGGGGGCAGCAGGGGGGACTTTGTCTTCTCTCTCTCTGGGAGGGACCCTCAGAATTGTCCCTATAAGTCTGCAGCACAGCTCTCATCAATCTTTACACAAAGTGGAGCCTAAGCACTCAGTGACTCAGTGTTTCCTCAGCAAGAGTCAGCTGTTCTGAGAGAGTGGGCCGGGTAGGGGGTTTTAAGGATTTGAGCCTTTGTCAAACCTCTATCAAGGCCTTTCTTTCTCTGTAAGTCTTTATCACACATTCACACAGGGTAATTTAAGTCTTTCTTTGTTTTCATGTTTCCCAGAGCTGATAGCTGGAGTCCCAAGAGGAGCACAGAACTTTGGATATGTGAGTATGTACAGGCTGGCAGATCTGACAAAAAGCTCACAGGGTAGAATTTGGTGCCACAAAAAGACATTTACCAGATCATTCACAAAAAACAGCATTGCTACAAATTAAGACATAACACTTGCAAATGCAGCCATACAATGTACAAAAAGGTCTATGAATGGATTGATGAACAGGAAAATGATACAAATCTTATGCTACAGCTTCCACAGTCACCAGATCTAAAACCCAGTCAATTTTGGATTGACGTGTTCATCAGCCAAACATAGAAAGAGGGGATTTCCTGTTGTTGTCTGTACGTTGTCTGTTGTACAGATGAATACCTGGTATTTTTTTCAAGGTGTATGTATAAATGACCACAAACTATGTGACAGACAGTAAGAAGTGCAAGAGGTACGGAAGAGTATGTTCAGGCTTCCATGTCCAGACACACATGCACACGATAAAGTCTCTTAGATTCAACTGTTGTCAGTCTTTCATGGGATGACGGAATGTACTACACATATAACTATACGTATCCAAATGGCTTTGACAATTACTGTATGTACTTCTATGTATATACTGCAGTGTGTCCTTCGATGTCTTGTGGGAACGTGTCTCTAGGGCTGACTCTGTCAGTCCTCCCTAATGACACACAGCTTCCGCTGCATGTGGAGGGGGGTGACCCCACCTAACCCCACTAACCCTTCTCCACACACACATGACCCCTAACCCTAACCTGCAGTGCAACCGCAGGACTCAGCACATCGCGCACACACTCACTGCAACAGTGTTTTATGTCTAGACATCGTTGCTCCTTCCTGTAAAGACAGTACACTGCGGGTGTCCTAGAGAAGGGGGGGGGGTGTAGCTCACAGGAGGAGGAGTGTTGTAAGAGATGCAGGTAGGCAGTGTTAGAGGCCTGGCACCAGAGTAGTTGTCAACCCTGATCATGATTCTTCTGTGACCAATCTGACAATTCGGAAAGCAGGGAAGTTGACATCCAAGATAGTGATTCAATATTTGTGTTCACTCATCTTCCTCTGTCTGTGTTCGTAAGTCTATCCCCATTTAGTATGTCTTTGAGACATCTGTGATTAGGTCAGTGTGTATCCTTCTGCATGTATGTGTGCGTATGTGTGCGTGTGTGCGCGTGTAGCCCCCGGCCGTCTCCATGTGGTTGTTATTTTAGGTCTTATGAAGGAATTCTCAGCCTCCCCCCTCCGTCTTTCCCCCACGGCCGGGGTTAGGAAGCGGGGAAGGAGAGAAAGATGAGGGGAAAATGGTAAAGGCACAAAGAGGATGGTGGTGGGGGAGGGTAGGGAAAAGGGAAGGGGTTTCAGTTGAATAAAAGCTCTTTTTTTTTATGCGGTTTCTGACTTTTTGCCTCCATCCTTCATGTGCCTTTTTGTCAGACTGCTTAGCCATGTTCACTCCCAGTGTGCTACAAGAACGAAGCATGGTTTTTGTGCCAGACAGTATCTGACTTCTGTCTGCTTGTTTTAGGTAGCGATGATCAACTCCACCAATCTGACCTTCATCCAGAACTTCACAGGGGAACAGGTGGGAGCATCTATGTGCAACACATCACAGACACAACCCGTCATATCACAGGGCTTCATATAAATTACTGTACCATGGGAACTCGCTGATATGGATTTTTTTTTTTCAAATTTTGAATTCATTCAATTTGAATAGGGATGGATGACAATGGAATTAGATGAAAATCATGTGACAGCATTGGAATAACGGTCTAAAATATGCACGTTTCTTCCTTTCCTGTGTCTCAGATGGCCTCCTATTTTGGCTACTCTGTGGCTGTCACTGACCTGAATGGAGATGGGTAAGTCAAAAATCACCTCATCACTCTAGAAACATATACTTGCTCTTACTTTCTCTAAACATAGAAACTACACCTTGTGTCCCCAGGATGGACGATGTGCTGGTTGGAGCACCCCTCTACATGGAGAGAGAGATGGAGAGCAAACCCAGGGAGGTGGGGAGAGTTTACTTGTACCTGCAGACGGCCCCGCTCACGTTCACCAAACCTATCGCCCTCACCGGCACGTACATCTTTGGACGCTTCGGCACGGCTATAGCACCCCTGGGAGACGTCAACCAGGATGGATACAATGGTACGCTGAGGATGAAAGAGAAGGGGAAAAAAAAGAAAAGAAAAGATGTAAAGGGAATTGAGCCTGACAAATTTCATCTGAGAAACAGATATAAGCGAGATGAGAGCCACAACGAAGAATGAAAGAGAAGGAGAAAGATATGGAGATGAGGACACAAAATACGTTGATATATTTTGCATCACAGTGAATCGGTGTCCCTTGTATTTGCCTGCCCACCTGGGGCTGATGTGTTCAGGAAAACACAGTGGCCGACAAATGTTTTTCAGTGTTTCCCATTCCAATTGGATTGTTTTGTCTCGGACTGAGGAAATCCTATCAGGTGTAGCTGCAAGAGAAAATTTAAAGCTCTTCAGCCAATCAGGAAGTGTGGCGATGAAAAGCTGTCTGAGTGAACTTTTTCTTCCTGTGATGGTCAGGGTTATGGCCATGTGTTTGTAAGTGTGCGTGAGAGAGTTATTTTTAACTCACCAGATGTGCCCTGAGATAAAATCATCTTGGTGTTTCTGTCCTGCTGCCCAGAGTTCATTCCTCTTCAATCTGATTGTTTTATCCACACAATGATTGGACAAAGACGCACACATACACATACGCACGTACGCACACACACAAAAACAAACACACACATTTAAATACTTACACAAACCATACAGCCGTCCGCCCAAATGCTCAGTGAACCTAGGGTCTGCTGAGTGCAGCCTTAAAAATGAATGAACTGACACACATCCGGTCATTGTATGGCATCACTCTTACTGATTTATGTTTTATTTATTCATGGACACAATGTGTTAATGTGTGTCCCAGCCCTTAAAACCCCTTTAACCATCAGATCAATAACCAATGGATCAATAATGAAGCTTTCTCTGGCCAAAAATATAAATCACATCAAGCTGTCTGTCAGGATGTCACAGTCTCTGAGGGAGGGTGATGTGGCCTGAGAGGAGATGGAGCCTCCTCCTGCCAAGAAGCAAGGCTTGTTGAGACTTAATCTAATAAGTACACATCTATATCTGTGTGTGACTTCATTAATCTGTATTATGTTATAAAGTCACCATGGAAACAGGGTTTCCAGCGCCTTCTTTTTGCAAAATTCAAACTTGTGTTTTCAAGTATACCTGTTCTCTTGTGTATGTCTATGCATAACAGAAAGATTACTTTTCTTTCTGTGATGATTCGGAGCCTCTTTATATTCCCACAGCGGAGAACTCATTGCTCAATTTGCAAAATTCTTCACAAAAGCAGAACCAGTTTCCTCTTGAGTTTTGGCTATCAAAACCTTACAATTCTGTTAAACTATTTTAGCATATGGCTCCCTTTGTTTTAATTTTTATCAACCAACACTGGCTTCCTGCCCGCATTGCTCACAGTGTGTCGGCCCATTTCTGTCTGTGAGTAACAGTCTCCTATAGTTTTGGTGGCAGTGATCACAGTGGGTGTTCCGCAGGCTATTTCACTGTGGATGTTTGCATTGTGTGGGATGTTGTTGAGCAGTGCCTGTGAGTGACTTTTATATTATTTGAAGACTTTTTTAAGTGAGATTTTTTTTATTTTTTTTTTTTTTTATACAGCAATTCGGTCATGTATACATACCCATGCATAGATGTACAGACGCAAAGACACGCATGCACACACACAGGCTCATATATATACACTTGCACACACACATGGTTGTATTTATCCTCTCTACCCCACAATCTTCTTCATGTGGAACTAGTTGTTTAGGCTCAGAGAGAGGGGGTCCAGAGACAAACAGGATGTCTAGAGGTGTTTGGACAGTTAGAGGACTGAGGGATGTTTAAATGCAGGACAGTGCCGGTTAAAGACCAGATACTTAAATCTGCTTGTATTGAAGGGAGTCTGGGACTTCTTATATCAGGATCAGTCCTTACAGTATACTATGTATTATATTTCTTTTTTATGTATCTCTGGCTATTTGGGTGTTCTGTTGTTTCACAACTATATGCCTCTATATTCCTAAAGAATATAGTTTGAAATTTGACATTTTGGACTAAAAAGGAAAAAAAAGGCTTATTTGACTGAATTTCTGAAGGTTAGATGAGATGATTGATACTTTATATTTCTGTACAGTAACTGTGATGCAACCATCACCAGCTGGTTAGCTTAGCTTAGCACAGAGACTGGAAAAAGCGGGAAACTGCTCCCTGTGGCTCAAAAAAACAAGATATCCTGTGTTTATTAGTGAGCTTTAGTGGGAATGGTAAGCAGATTTTTATTCCAGACAGAGCCAGGCTAGTTATTTTACCCTGTTTCCAGGCTTTATGATAAGTCAAGCTTATTACTGGCTTCATATTTTACGAACTAATGTGAGTGTGGTATCAATCTTCTCATCTAACTCCTTATAAGAAAGCAAATGTGCATATTTCCCTAAATGTGGAACTATTCCTTTAAGACCCAAATGTGCTTACCTCTTAGCCTGCTTTCTAACCATTTGCCAATGCCTGGTATGGGCTGACGTTTAACCAAATGTTGCCCATGCAAAGCACAACAAAACCAAGAATTAGAGCAATGACCTTAATAGTGCCCACAAGGAAATCAGAAAGGAAGAGGAGAATCAAGATGAGTATAATTAATGGAAATTTAAAGAAAAAAGGTAAACAACCATGCTGACATGGTTCCCCAGTGCAGGTAAAGGAAGGCCAAGATCTTTCCATCTACCTGTATGTTTTCTCTGCTTCTGTCCCAGAGGGGCCTTAACCCTGCTGATGTCTAAAACATACATCTATGTCATCCCTTAGACGTGGCAGTGGGCTGTCCATTTGGAGGAGAGGAGCGTGGAGGCAGAGTGTTGATCTTTAACGGTGACAGAGATGTATCCATGCAAGGCCTGATGTTGAGCCAAGAGCTAAGAGCAGTGTCCCCCAGCGGCAGCTTGCCTGGATATGGATTCACTGTAAGAGGAGGCCAAGACGTGGACAACAATCAGTATCCCGGTAAGTGCTCAAACTGAACAAGTCAGTCCTTCTCCGCTCAACTCCCCAGGTTATGAACAAAATTCTCTCTCGGAGCTGCAATCCTTCACTTCTCCATTTTGCACCCAGCTCCCTCCTCTTCACCACAGTCATCCCCATATACTCCGGTATTGCTTTCCTGCTCTTCTCTGGTAAAGTCATCAGTCAGTAGAAGGGGGATATGGGGATGAGTGCCAATGAACTGCTGCCGTATCCATTCTGTGGGGATTTTTTAGTGCTCAAGAAGGAGAGAAAACATAAGATTGAAAGAAAGAAGTATAGTAATACATTATCCGCATGTTCAGTCTGCCAAAAGGCCAAGTCTGCCCATATCCCTGAAACTGTTAGAAGGCAAAGTATCATTCAATCAAATTGAATGCAGCAAGTCCCTACTTAATGTGCCACCTACTTACTTTACCAGACACCTCCACCTGCTAACTTTACAAACCGTACTTTATTTGAAACCTCTGTACAACCATAGGAGATCTGAGAAGGAGAAGTTTTTTTTTTTTTTATATGAGTGGGGAGCTGTTTATATACATGACTTTTTAGTTCAGAAAAAAAAGAGCAAATTAAACAAAGCAGGTCTGTAAAACCACTGTTTTACTAGCTTATTTTCTCCCTAATTTGGTGCCATTCTGTTCTTAACATTGCTTTGCTTTGTGCTCCCACAGATTAGCTTGAAAAAGAGAATTTGTTTAGTTTTACCTTTTTCCTTTTTTTGCCCTCACTCCCTTTACTCATTTTCCTTTTCATTTCGCTATAATAACAGATTTCTTCATTCTACAAACAGGATATCAAGGGAAATATACACACATGAACACACAGAAGTTCACATATGCAGCTTGTGATCAGTTTCACTTGCAGCCAGAGAGTGTGTGTTGAGTTTGTGCCAGGCTCCGGGTCAAAGTGAGACCCTTTGCAGACCCACTGAAAATCAGAGATCCTGAATTAAAAACACTGCACAGTAAATACACGCAGGGGTTACAGGTTGAAATTTAGGCTGGTGGAGGCCCTTTGGGAGGAGGAAGTGAAGTAGAAACTCACGGGTGGCAAAGCTTCCAGCCAAGACACACACACACACACACACACACACACACACACACACACACACACCATATAAACACATAGACACACACATAAATGCGCAGTGCTTTTGTCGTCTGTCATTAGTGAGCTGGCTGACGGAAGTGAGACACACACAGACACATGGTGTGTCATTAGCAGCATGGTAAAGTCACACTGTTCAAAGGAGACAGCAGTGTTTGATCAGCATTATGAGAGGAGTGCACAGGCGTCTCAGAGGCCTGCTAGAGTTACTTTATGCTCCTATCAACATTAAATGTCATTAGGCTATTGCAGGAATACTGAGAGAGAGAAGGATGATGATTACGCTCCACTTTCAGCTCTAATGGGCTTTTTCTCCAAAGACTATGTCACGTGTTTGTCTTTTTATTTGATAGCTTACACTGGGAGACTAAATGAAAGCTGGAGGTCAAAAGATGAGAAGCTAGTTAGTATGGGACAAAAACTGACACCCACAATCAGAATAAGTTTCGTTAAACTGAATGTAAGAGGTATGTTTGGTTGGGAGCATGGAACGGGAGCACTACTGGTTCAACGTTTTTAGTGATGCACTGGAGGCCAGGAAGCAGAGTGCGGCTGGAGTTAAGGTTAAGGTGTCTGTGGGTTGAGGTCAGATTTGCCACAGGGTGCATTTTAGGTTCAGCCAAGGGGTCAAATGTCAAAGAATGACAATGTTTTACCCGCCAATCACATCAGCTGGCTGAGAGAGTTACAGACACAGAGAGAAGTCAGGGTCAATGATTTGGATTTGTGTGGTTGTGAGAGGCCAGTAAATTTGTCATTTGGCTGTTAAGTAGGTATAAAACGAATTGCTCAGCTCAACATTTATTTTCAACACATTCTAGATGTACTTTGTCTTTTTTAAGCTTAAAATCAAAGAAGAAAGTCTCCTGTTCCCTCATTACTACAGTTATAGACCCCAACTATACCTCTAAACAAAAACTCTCATGTTAAGCAACCCTAACTAAATTCTCCACAGTTTGGAACAGCCTATTCTCCCTGTATACATTGGGAGAAATATACTTTTCAATCACAAAAATGTAGTGCGAATAGTTGGCTTTAATTACTGAATGTCCTTACAATCCCAAAAATGCATTCAAAAATGAAGAAATGTTCCTTTTCTCTCTTAAAACCACCTCCCTTTCCACTGAGTGCCATTGACCTTTGGCACTTCATCATCAAGACCTGTTCCCTGTAGCCAGGCAGTCAGGGCGGGCAGCCAGTGACAGCTTGACAGTCCATCTAAACTCTGGATGGAGGTTGTGTTTTCACAGCCCAGGACAGACACCATCAGCTAAAGCAGCTTAGTTACGAAGACTACACCCGCACCTAGACCTGCCATCAGCAAGTAGAGTGTACGAGCTGGTTTCTCAGACCATTTGTGTGTAGGTACGGTTCAGCATGTCTCTGTACACACACATCTCTAACCTCAAAATCAGCAGTGGCAGGCAAGCTTTCCTGTGTGTAAGGAAATGGGATTGACATGAAAAGGAAAGTGGGGCGTTATTTAATTTAGCCCTCTGTGCAGCCATGTGCACACTCACACACATTTAACCCCAAAGGTGCCCTATCCTCAAATCAGTCTCGTGTCACGCGGTGGTTTTGAGAGCAAACACAAGAGTCAGGATAAGGAGTACAGACAACCACTGTATCAAACATATATACATACTTGTGGCAGAAGTGGAGTTATATTTCCAGGTTACACAACTCCTACAGCAGGATAAACAGAGGAATTTGGACTGGGAATGAGGTTGGTCCCTCTCTGTCTCTCTCTCTCCCTCTCCTGAAAATACACCTTGCCACTGATGGCTTTCACAGATTGCGGTTGAAAGGCCAAGTGCACAATCCTCTGCCCTCCTTTTCTTTCTACCATTTCCCTTCCCCTCCTCCTCAACCACTCTTTCCCCCCTTTTTACCGTAGCTCTCAAACTGCCCAACAAAACCCCCATCTTGAGGTCCTTTGTCGTCACAGGCTTTTCAATACTGTACGCTCACACAGAGCCACACACGCTCACACTGCGACATTGCACACCCCCAGGGAAAAGGGACAAGGGTCTAAATGTTTAATGTTGTGGTTTCAGAGGGACTCTGCAGCCAAAGGCAGAAACAGATGTGCCTCTCTTAGATTCAATTAGTCCCTTTCTTATTAAATACACAGAAGAAGAAAGACACGGCATATGTCAAGAAAAGTCTTCAAGAGTACACTTCCAACAGTTTATTACAATATTACCTGTAGCAGGTTACACAGAATTTCTCACTTATAGTTGCTTCTAATGTTAAATGATCACTTATTTAAAAGGATTATTGATCAAAGATTTTGATAATCAAGTCAAAATCCAAAACATTCATTGAATCCCACTTCTCAAATGAGAGTATTTAGTGCTTGTTTCAGTTTTATATTACTGTAAACAGAATAAATTCTTGTTTTTGGAGTCTGGGAAAGTGTATATTTTTCACAATGCTCTATCATTTTGCGAGCCAAACAATTGATCAAATAATCATAAAACAATCATTAGCTGCAGCTCCAACTGCCTCTCACTAAACAGCATAAGGTTAATCTGTCTCCCTTAAGATCACCCGCCTTAGTTTTGCTGTATTTCAAAGTGGTGGCTTTTATCCATTAAGGGCCTCTCTTAAGTTACAAATTGTTTTAATCAACGCTTCTATGTGTGCATACATGTGTGCATACATGTGTGTGTGTGTGCGTGCGTGCAAGGCAGCGCAGCAGGCAGGCAACAGTGCCACACTGCAACGCAGTTGTGTTGTCCCTGTACTGACCAGCCATTAAACACTTTCTTATTTTTTTAAACTTAAGTGTGTGTTCATCACAAAAGCCATGAAAACAAATAGAAGTCACATATAGATTAGATCCGTTGCTGCTTACAATTAGAAGCTGACTGTTGCTACGTGGGCTGCTGGGAATTGTTGTTTAGTGAAATGTGATTGGAGCAATGTGAAATTTCTAATGGCAGTGGAATGCAGCAAGGGGTCCTTGTCTCACAGTACAAACACATTTATGAATACACACACACACTATTAACCCAGGGGTCCTTGTCTCACAGTACAAACACATTTATGAATACACACACACAACCATTAACCCACACACACTCACACACATTAAATGCATGTTCTGTTTATGAATTTAGTCTGAACCAGGTCATGTGTGAAAAAGAAAAAGAAAGAAAAAGCATGGTATCAATCAGTCATAGATATATATATATATATATGTGTATACATGCAGGCACGCGCGCGTGTGTGTGACTGTGTGTAGTAAATGTGAGAAGCCTGCGTTTGATGAAGATTGCTGGAGACCTTGAAATCAGTCCCATCTGTGGCATTCTTTGAAGCTCCCCATTTCCCGTCTTTCCCCTGTCTCTCTCTCCTCTCTCTTTCTCTCTCTGTCTCCCTCTCTCTACCCAGATCTGATCGTGGGGGCATTCGGCGCAGGCGAGGTGTCAGTGTACAGGTAAGAATGAACAAGGAAGTCTCTCTTTGCGAAATGCTTCTCGAATTAAATATTTGTTTTTCGCCTTTGTGCTTTTCTAACAGACTCCCAAAAGTCTAGTAACTCAGATTATCCTACGTGTGTGTGTCTTTGTGTCTATGTGTGTGTCTGTGAGTAGGTCTCGAGCTGTAGTGTCTGTGGAAGCTACAATGACCCTGACCCCGAGAATCCTGAACCCTGATGACCGACAGTGTCACCTGCCTCAGACAGACATCATGGTTACCTGGTAAAACAAGCATGCTTAGATAGGCCCTGTTCACACCTGGTGTCTCGGGTGATCCGATCCCAAGTGGACAGCTCAAAGTCCAGGTGTGCATGCACTGGAGACACATTTAGGGCACACTGAGATCCAATCGCTCAGACTCCATTCGGGCGTAGTCTGCGCCGCATATGACCAAATTCTTCTAATAGTTTGTTGGCCGATTTGTCAACACAGCGGGACCACAAACTAAACCGACGTTCTCTGTGTAAGCGGATGTACATACTCATTCGTAAACCAATAGAAGTCATACAAATCACGTAAGTTGCTTTGTCCACGACATGACAAAATTCGAAAAGCCATAGAGATATATTATGAGTGCGGCAAACATCTCGGGCGATTTAGTTTGTCTTGAACACGCCAAGGAATAGATCCATTCTGTATTGTTTTGAGTTCTTCTTCTTTTTTTTATTTCCAGCAGACTAGTCATGGTAGTGTAATAGTGCATCTCGCTAGTTAAAAACAACAACACACTTGGTCTTTGCAAATTCGTATTCTAATGCCAGGTGTAAACTGAAGTAATTAGGGCTGACCACTTGAGATTGGATTACCGAAGACGGACGTTAATGCCAGGTATGAACAAGGCTATCTTCATTCACTCCAAATCCATACCACATATTGATAATCAGCAGTGTTCAATACTCAGTATACCTGACATTTCCAACAGATAAATTTAATATGAAAACCTCTCATTTCTCATTTCTCCTTTCCATGTTTTTCAAGTTAGTGCACAAGAAATTAATTTACTTCATGATATTAAACATTAACCAACTAACAAATACTGACTTTAGAACACCAACATCAGTTACATAAGCACAGGTGTTTTCACAATAAATTTATACCAAAATGTTCCTCTAACTCTTTGGGTATACTTCATTAAGCCACTTTTCAGTGTTAACACTTCAGATATCCAGTTATAATTCATTGGTAATTTTGAATTTGGAAACAGACCATGTGTGTGTGTGTGTGTGTTTGTGTCTGCAGGTGAAATAAAGAGATCAAAGTCTCAAACAAACATGAGACTAATGAGCCCCAATGTTGCAGTGAACCCAGATCTGTACCAGAAATCTTACTGCTTATTCTGTATCATAAACTGATATTCAGTATAAAGTATAGACTTTCACAAATCGCATGCACACACACACTGACAGATGTGACAAATATTTTTCATCCCTGTGCTCGCGACATCTGCCATCCGGCAAGGTCTATTTTTCTGTTTATCTAATACATAATTTAGCAGGACACTGACAAAACGTACTCATATAACCTGGAAATGCACATTTATAGGGCTCTGCAATTAATTTGAAATTACATAATTCTATTTTGATTATATTATTTTTCCTCTGGGTTGGCTTTGATCAGTCTGGGGTCAAGTGTAGTTGAAGGGAACAAGTCTAAAGGCTCCCGCCGCTTCACCCTAGTCTATTGTCGGTTCTAAGTTATTGGGGCTGAAACTGCTGTAGGACTGTTTGGACTGCTCGGCTAGTTGCCATCATGTCTCTATGTGTGTGTGTGTGTGTGTGTGTGTGTGTAGAAGTGTGTGAGTGTTGGCAGTGAGTGAAAAGTGAACAGGGTTTGGGTCAAATTGACTGAGAGCAGTAAACTCTGGAATTTCATCAAAACAAAACTCAGCTTATTTAAATAAACCACCATAAAGTTTAGGTTGGAGGTATGGAATCAGATAGGACACAGGACACACGCACCAGCATGTTCACTACATTAACATAAGAATTGATTATATGTCACTATTGTGTTTCTAGCCTTTTTCTTCTTCTCCTTAGTGGACAAAAAAGAATGATTGCGCGTTAAAACAAACTTCTTGGATTTTTAAAGATCACTGGGTAATATTTTTTTTCAGAAAATCAGATGCTTAGCGGTTTGACTGGAATAAAGGAGTGGTGAAAAGTAGGGAATGCTACTTAATGACCAGTCTCGAATTGAAAGTACTTACTTATTAAGCTGGCCCTGGGTGGTGGAGGAAGGGATTTATATGTGAATGTTTGCTGGGAGGGCTGGCTTGTAGTGCGTAGGGTGTCGGAACGCAGATGCATTTTGGGGGAAATTACATACAGTAATGACCAGGCAAGAGCCAGAGCTGTTGTCATTAAAATGGGGGTAATTTCCGTGCTGCGCACACTTAAATTTGACACACAGTGCTTATTAGAGTCACACTTGAGCATGTCTGCTGGAATCCACAAATCTCGCATGCATACACACAACACATATTAAATACACGTGAAACCAACTGGAGGGGTCAAAATAACTTAAGGGAACAATATTTAAAATAGAAACCTGTATTTTATCACACATGCATAAACTCACATCTGTAGCACACACATTTAGAAAGCAGGAAAACTAGCTCTTCATTATTGTGTCATCTGTTGGGGGTCTTAATTGTCAACAAACACACAGGCTTCCACAACATCTGCGATCTTGTTGGGATTTGTGACCTAAACCAAACAAATGATAATCACGTGAAGTAATATATGTCGAGTCTTTAGTGTAGAAGCAGGAGCGTTACATCTGTAAGCTTCCTCATATTAGTGGATATTAACAGTCTGGAGCTCCCTAAGTGGGAGTCACTTTCCTGTTCTTGATTAGAGGTGATAACACACATGCACACACACACTTACACATACATTCATACACACATAAATAGAGGAAATGCAGAAATGTTTCCCAGTCTTCCATGTCTGTTTAATGGAGGGGCTCATTGGGCCCTAAGCGGTATTTCCCAGTGCCCCTTTGAATACAGGAAGGAAGAAATGCCTTACTTATGGGCAGTTTATTTATTTAGTTCGTTTTTTCAGATTTTCTTACGCATATAATTGTGAAGGAAGAATGTGGACAAAACATCTGCAATGACTGAATAAAATCATTGGAGCTTAGTGCATGGTCATAATTATAATACGATATATGTATAGTATATTTCATATTTATATATCATAATATAATAGATATTTTTGCTGTGCATAACCACACAAATCGTGCTGACTATGTAAACAAATATATCCACGTAAGCTTACAAGACACCACAAATTAATGTAAACTGAATTTAGGAAGCAGTGTGTATGTTTGCAAATACAGCTACAATAGTCTCAAAAGAACAAATACAACTAATAAATAATAAAATATTCCATGATGTAATTGTACATCTAGGGTGTCTTTAAATTGTGCTAGTCATGTATAGTATGCTAATAGTCACAATCTTCTCTCTCTCCTTTCTATCTTTCTTCCCTTCAAATATCTGCATCTTCCAGTCTGAAGGTGGATGTGTGTGCAGCAGTGAGCGGCACTGGGATCCCAAGCTCTATAGGTAAGCAGCTGTGCACAATGTGGAGGAACAAGAGAGTGAGGGAGGCAAAAGGAAAAACCTCAGTCAGTGGGACAGCAGTCAGAGGCAGGTCCATCACACATCTCATTAGAGCTCCCTGCTGAGAAACTGCTGCTCTGCCACACCGATCAGAGTGGTGAACAAAGGAAGGAGGAGTGGTGGGAACAAGATTTTGAAGAGACAGACACAGAAAGCAGAGGTGTTAAGGACATCGTTCCCCCTGTCTAATGATGCCCTGTAGACTAGACTGCCTACAAATGGCTCTTTAATACATAACTAATGGAAAGTCCCATACACGTGTGCATACACACACACACACACACACAATTAAGCAGTGTCTTGTTGACGGGATGTTCCTATTCACCCTAATTATCACTTCTCCATCCTTCTCTACTTCTCCATTGTTCCCTCCTGCCCAGACCTGAGAGCAGAGCTGCAGCTGGACTGGTTGAAAGGCACCAGAGGGGGAGTTAGGCGGGTTCTCTTCCTGCACACCCAGCAGCCTCATCACACGGGGCTCCTGGAGCTGGGTCACAACCGCCCACGAGAGTGCTTGAAATACACCATTTACCTGAGAGTGAGAAAATTGCATACGTATGCAAACGCAAATGAAGGAGCTTTGAATTGTGTTATGTATTTTACAGAGGAATTGGCAGTTCAGCAGCTTAGTTTACTATTTCTATTAAAAGCAAAGTTGAACAACTTCAAATTTCTCATCTCTTTCTGTTTTTTGTCTTCACAGGAGGAGGATGAGTTCAGGGACAAATTAACCCCTATCTCACTGGCTCTGAACTACAGCTTGGCTCCTCCGCCATCAGGCCAAATCCTCCCACCTGTCCTAAACCACTACAGCAGCACCTTCCTCCAAGAGCATGTGGGTATATATGTTGTAAATGCATTAGACATAATATTTCACAAATCTAATATTATATTGTCTTCTTGAATTTCCATATTGTAGTTTTTGCTATTTTGGTCTACTCTATACACATGACAAGTACTTCATATTTGTCAATTCTGGAGGCAGAATCCCTCTTCTTTTGCTCTTACTGCAGTTTCTTCCAGTTCTCTATGATTTCTCCCAGTTTCTGACTTGTGATATTAGTCCAAAGTGGGGCCCAAAAGTCTGTGACCACTTTCCTAATCAAGTGAATTGGAGAGTTTGTCTTAGATTTATGGACTCCACTATAAATAAATAAGCTTGATTGAGACATAAAACTAACCTGAAACTAAATTCTTAGATGAAAATGTTGGCTTTGGACACAGAAAGGCTTTATCCCAATTAAAAAATTATCTGCCTACCTTTTAGTTAATTTCAAGCTCAACTTTTCCCTGTACAAAGAAGATGAATATGGTTGGTAAACTCTGTCCTTTTTTCCCAGCTAAATTTTGTAGTTTAAACATCAGAAAATCAGGAGTCCCCAGCACAGGATTATATGTAGATAATTTAATGTAAAATTTCATATTTGTTTATCAAATAAGCAAGACTGGTGAAAAATTTGCACTCGTATTCTCGCTCTTGCATTGACAGAAAAAAAATGATTACCAAGAAATTTGAATTTTTTCCAGAGCTGAGTCTTTAATGGGCAGCAAGCAGTTTCAAACCCAAGCCAAAAAATTATTTGGGTTGGATAGCAAAACTCTTGCGTGCGGTCGAGTCTATACATATACTGGACCTGCATCCTGCTTTTTGCCAGTTACGTTCCTCTATTTTTGGTTTCATGATGATGCCCAGTGTGACTTATACATTTCTTCATTACGATCCCCCTCTCTTGTGCCCCTCTTCCTCTCAGGCCTACATTCTCCTGGACTGCGGAGATGACAATATTTGTATCCCTGACCTCCAGCTCTCTGCCAGCATGTAAGTCTGACTTGGCTGCACAGACACACTTGCACACAAAGCTAAACCAAAGCAAGTATGTCTGTTATTCCTCACACAATGAGCCGAGTTTACACTGAAGTTTCTAATATTATAGTTCTATTTACCGTGTGGTGTGTGTGCTTGTGTGTGCTTGTGTGTGTGCTGGTGTGTGTGCTTGTGTGTGTGTGTGTGTGTGTGTGTGTGTGTGTGTGTGTGTGTGTGTGTGTGTGTGTGTGTCTGTGTATGCGCATATGTGTGCATGAGGTGGTGTTTGGGTGCATATGTGTATGTGAAGTAGCCTACTCTCTATAGTGTTTCCAGCTGTTTGATATCTCCGTGGCAGCGTTATACAAACATCTTGTCACACACTCTCACACACAAACACTGGTGGAGTTATTCATGGGGTCAAGGGTACAGCATTCTTTACAGCTGAGATGGTTACACTTCAAGTCCAGTCCTATAAATTACAAACTTAATTTCACAAAAACACAAGATAGGCATTTTTTTTAAAAAAAACTGGAGCAAAGTATGTAATTATCTTTTCTCTCTTTTAAATAAAATATAAACACACGCACACACACACACACACAACACACACAAACAGGGACCGCTCAGAGCTGGTTATTGGAGATGACAATTTGGTGATGCTGACCATCACTGCGGTGAACCAAGGGGAAGGCGCCTATGAGACGGAGCTACACACACTGATACCACCAGAGGCTGACTATATTGGAGTGGAGCGCAGGGTGGAGGTAAAAACACACACACACACACACACACACACACACACACACACACACACACATATATATACACACACATATGCACACATCAAATATTGAAATCAAATATTCTGGTTTGATGTTAAGGATACTTTAGTGGATTCTGTAAGTAGCCATATAGGAATCAGGCAGTTATCTCATCCTGGCTAAAGCATGTGCCAAGGGAATATATAAAAAAGGAAGTGAGCTATTTGAGGCAGTGCTTACAGTACAGCATTACATCCTGTTGTGTCATTTTAGTGTGTTTTTGTTGGGTGTGATTAAGGCGAGACTATCAGTAGGGCATGGTTTACTGGCAACTACCCAAAGGCCCCCTATTATGATTTACAAGCTGCATTAGTGACCATGGAAATGGAAAGGGGTCAACTGCTGCCTGCATGTGTGTGTGTGTGCGTGTGCGCGTGTGCATGTGTGCGTGTGCGTGTGCGTGTGTGCGTGTATGTCTCTATGCGCCTCTGTTTATGTCTGCGTGTGTGTTAGCATGCAAGTGTGTGCTAATGATTGTGTAATGGGGCTGTTTGATTGATGAGGTTGTTACTGTCACAGAATTCATCATTCTTCCTCTCCTTGCCTTTCCCCACCCTCCCCTCCCCTCCCTCCTTTTCTTCCTTCTCAATCCCTCGCTCCCTTCCCCCTTTGATGGCGTTATACTTCCCTCCCTTGTTCTTTTCTTTCCCCTCTTGACTCTCGCTGCTCCCTTTCTGTCACTTTCATTCACTTTTTTCTTATCAACTCACTCACTGGCCTTTTACTCTTTTCTATTCAATCTTCTTTCCTCTTCAGTCTCTGTCTCAGCTAAACTGTGAGTACAAGATGATCAATGATTCCAGGATGGTGGTGTGTGACCTCGGGAACCCAATGGTAGCTGGCACAGAGGTGAGGTTTTACATCTACAAACACAAACACAAAAAAATTTTCACAAAAACACCCCTGTAAAAACATCCATGCTAAGAAGCTGCGACAGTTACTCTTCAGGTTTAATTTACACTGATTGATGGTTTCCGATGATTACTGATCATCACCTTGACCCTAATTCCCCCTCCTTACTCCCATTCTTCACACTCTATTTGTGTGTGTGCAGTGTGTGATAAAAATCCATTTAGCTCTTAGATGGCTGACACATGCAGGAAGCCAAGGTTTTGTAAAGAGTGGTCTCTTCCTACATGTAATTCTATCACATCGGGGTGCTTATGCCTGCCACAAAACATGTCACATGTGCTTTAGTGTTTGTATGTGAGCTAAAGGTGTCAAGGCCAGCAAAGAGGTGCTTTTTGGCTCTGGAGGTGACACATGGCATTCTGATAAATCAATTATGTGGTCATGTTTCACAGATGGGGGGAGAGAGCAAAACAAGGCATGCGAAAGGGACTGGTCATGTGCGTGTGTGCATGCACGTGCACGTGTGCGCGTGTGCGCGTGTGCTCCCCAGCCGTCCAGATGTTTCCCATATTTAACTCTCCCCTTGCCCCGTTGGACGTTCAGGAATCCATGAGCTTTTGCAGAGCATACCTCCGTATACCCCACACTGACTCTGGTCACATTGTGCAACTAAGTAATTCTCATCATTTGAGTTCATGTGCCACATGACACAGCTGTATTGCCTCTAACAGTGTAGGAGGTACATCCCTAAAGGAAAGCTGGTTTTGGCTTTATTTTTGTCTGCCTGCCTGCGTCTTTGTTGCTTTTTTTTTCTCCCCTTGTCTTCATTTCAACTCAGTGGCAGTCTAGCAACATTACTGTAAGCACAATTCAGTGAATGTATGTCAAATTTTTATAGCAATCAGTAATGATCACAAGACACTAATGACAAAACCACAAATATTTTTAAATGGACAAGGTTTTGACGCCTGTCTAATTCTTGTCGGGTCAAAAAACAAAGAGCCAACTAAATGTATTAAATACATTCGTTCTTTAGAGCCAGTCTACGACCACAACTCTTCCCAACAATGCCATCGAGTGTCCTTTCACCTCCCTGTGATGTTCATTCAATTCTTCTCTTTGTATAACAATAAAGGTAATGTTAGCTGGGTTATAATTTAATATCATCATCTATCTATTTCAATGGAATCCTGTTTTGAGGATATGCTTATATAGTATTATCGTTCTAAAAAAGTTATGTAAAATATAAGTTACTTAGTCTAACCTGGTTCATTGCATTTATTTCAGATTTATGATACTGTACATGTTAATACTGGATAAATATTCTTATTTACATGGTGACATCAATTCCATTCATATCAAAAGACCTACATTTAAAGTGAAGTTATGTATCTTTTGCTGAACAATTGCTAATGTAGCCACAAATGACAATTATGGGACAGTAGTAAATGGTAAATACCAGACCAAGTGAAGATGTAGCAGAAAAACCCCAGAAAGGCTTATAGTGGAACAATGTGATTTTAACTTTTTCAAACGTTATATAGTCTCATTTTAACCGTTTGCCATCTAAAATGTTTTGCATATCAAACATCTTTTTTGGCTTCAAACATGGCTGCCAAAAGTTTTCCTCACTCTTGAACCGCAGCAACGATGGTCGGCTGAATTCCCATTTGTCCCGGCGGTTACTTTGTCTGGCTGACAAAAAACATTTCTATGCCCAAAGAAACTTTTCAAACCACTGCTTTAGCATAAACCACATCTCTCAGTATTGTCACAAAGAACCATTATTTTGCCAAAATGTGGCTAAGTTCACTACTTGTGGCAAAGTTTTGCAGCTTCAAGGAGGTCATAGCCAAACACAGAAGCTGTGTATTTAGCCATAATGTAGCAAAATGATGATTATTTCGAATATATTCAGCATGCAGATGGACAGATGGGGACAACATTGCAAGTATACATTGAGAAAAATTTCTGTGGATGTTTTGATTCTTTTTTCTCCACCCTGAAAATGTACAGTCCACTGTAACCAGGATGAATTCAAGC
Source organism: Istiophorus platypterus (assembly GCA_016859345.1). Taxonomy (NCBI): domain Eukaryota; kingdom Metazoa; phylum Chordata; class Actinopteri; order Istiophoriformes; family Istiophoridae; genus Istiophorus; species Istiophorus platypterus. The sequence goes on from CM029126.1 coordinate 13,809,080, forward strand.
TCTCCACAGCTTCTGGTTTCTATAAGGGACATAACTAAACTTTTAACAGCCACTTTTTAAACGAGGAGGTGAGTGTCAGACGCTTAAATGACAGATTTTAAGAGACACAGTTGTTCTCTTTGTTCCGCTGCCTCTTTAGACTCCGACTTTGACGGCTGCCCCCCCCACCTCCGCAATATGGAGCATCATATCTGATAATGACGTCTGCTCCGCTCTCTGAACAACTCGTGCCCCTTTGGTGTCTGTCTCTTTAGATCTTCGCTGCCTGGCTTTGTAGTCCAGCACCCCAGCCCAGGCCTGCCTCTTGAAGTGTTAGTGCGAGTCTGCATGCTGTCATTTCCCCCCTGCTGGGCCATGTGTTTGACCTGTTGTTCAGGGGAGCTGAACAACAGCATAACACGCAGTCACATTCACGTATATACTGCTGTACAGTGACAAGCATGCACACGCTGTCTGTTGTCGTAGAGTGGATGATAAACCAAATCCTCCACATGTTTTGAATTAGTCTGAAGGATAGGGTATTTAAAGCGGGGAAAGACAAGAAACTTAACTGGAGCTTTTAAGTATGTGTCTGCTTGTTGTCTGGATTCTCTCACTTAAGATTTCTGCTGTTGTCAACCCACACATTCTCAAAAACACACACACACACAAAAGTGATCTTCTGCCGATGTAATAACGGAAGAGGATCTACTTAACAGGTTTTATTGTCTATTACTGAACTCTTTAAGATATGATGTGGTCTTTAATGTACATATGCATCTTAAATCTGCATTTCTTCCTGTTTTTCATCTCTCTTTAACTGTCCTCCTCTTTCTCCTGTCACAATTTTTTTTTATATAAATTTTTGGGTGTTTTTGTGTTCTCTCCAAACTCCTGCCCAGCTGTCTGTTGGTTTGAGGTTTTCTGTCCAAAGGTTGGATGATGCCGGACCAAAAATCAGCTTTGAGCTACAGATTCACAGGTGACACACCCTGTGAATCACAAGTCACGCATACTCTTCCACCTCCCGCTCACACGCAAACACCCATATGCACACACATACAAAGAGCTGTTTGTTTTTCTTCCTGAGCCATGTAAATAAATTCAGTGAATGCCCTGATCCTGTCACTGTCTGTGGTTTGATGAAACCAACCGCAGCGACAGAAGAGGACAGATGGCCGCGAGGAACCCCAAAGAAAAAACAAGCTCTGTACAACATGTCCAGTGTTTTACTTCATTGTATCAATTTGGATACAGCACATCATTAGACACAGACACGGGGAGTTTAAATACAGGCCAAGCCCACAGCCAGAGGAATTCCTCTTCGAGTCAGCTGAACATGAAAATACAAATTTATCATGAGCTTCTCTGGCCTTTAGTTTTGCTCTTATAGTATGGCAGTAACCTGTTTCCAAATAGATACATAATATAGAGCATAGTCAGTGAGGCATGATTTTTATTCTGAGCCTTAGATTTTATATAAACGCCCTGTGTATCTCTCCACAGCTCCAACAAAGATAACTCCAACAGCAATCCAGTCAGTTTGAATCTGCCCATCGTTGCCAAAGCTCAACTTGATTTACGTGGGTGAGTAAAGAATCTTTGCATGTGAGAGTGAGGCGTCCTCACCAAGAAACAGTGACAAAAATTCTTTGTTGCCTTGTCTACTAACCAAAGATACAACTGATCTTGTTTGCATCTAAATTTATTGGTGTGTGCAGGAAATCATTGCCCCTTTTGACTTTGTAGAGTCTGTTTATATACAGACGGAAAACAGCATGAAAACACATTTCTACGAATAAATTTGATCTAATCATATGCACATGGGATGCTTATGAGCCTTTGACATGTACATAGATACCCATATGGCCACTGACACACACAAACACATACTTCAAAGCTTGGAGCCTTGCATGGCGTTGTTTGGGTGTGGTCACTTGTACACACAAGCCGAGGGGGACCTGGGATGAGAGAGATGAGGCAGAAAAGTTCCTGTGTTTGAAATGTGAAACCGTTCTCCATCAGAGATTTTTATAAAACATAGCGCTGGTATTTGCTCAAATCTGATGAGACATTTGAAAAATTGTGATAAGATTAAGAAATCAGATTTGTATGCAGTGTATTTCAAGTGCATGTCCATGCATTTGGTATACAAACATTGCACCACCATTTAGGGGCATGAACATTATTCCCACTTAGGTAAGACTACCTTGAAATCTTCAGTGTGATGTGAACAAATGGGCCAGAATTGGTTTCGCATCAGCTTAATTTCCAAACCAGGAAAATCTCCACCCTGGCATCTAGAGCTTTATTTACATGTCTACTAATGATGGTATATGCTTTATTTTAACTGCTCAAAATGTTTTTTTATAAAAAAAACCCTATAAAACATAACATTCTATAAAAAACAAAGCCCATAATCCATGGTCCTTGTTTGTCTCATGCAAAAAACTAATGCTAATATGATATGTTGTGATATGCTTCAGTCATCTGAGATACCCAAATTAGACAGTTGGGTTTTTTTCAAAGTTATCGGCCTTTACGGGCAAAACTTGTACTTGTATCCCTCTGTCATAGCTTTAAAGGGAACACTTTGGTGAATGATTAAACTTACAAATAACAGCTACCAACAGTCAAACACAGAGACACATATACACCCCTTAATGTGTTTTTGCATCAGTGTCACCAAGCTGTTTCTGCTCCCTCCAGGGTGTCTCATCCCTCTCAGGTGGTGTTGCCTTTCCCACGCTGGGAACCCAAAGAAAAGCCTGTCAAAGAGGACGAGGTTGGACCACAAGTAACACACATCTATGAGGTAAACGGAGGCCCTTACATCGAAGCACAGCCAAACGTCTAAATGTGAAGAGGAAGGGTAGACGTGTACTCAGAGATGCAGAAGTAGAAGGCTGGCCGGTGGTGGTCAGAGAGCCTGTCGTTAAGTCGACTGTTGAGATGAAAAGAGCAGAAAAATAGGTGTGTAAAGTTAAGGTGTAAATTAGGCTACAGCCAGAGGGGGGATCTCTAAGGTGAGGTAAATAGAAACACACACACACACACACAAAACCCAGACACACACACACAGACACACACACAAAGACACACACACTGACACGCACACAGGAACACGCACGCACACACTCAGACATGCATACACACACACAGACACGCACACAGGCACACACACAGGCACACACACACACACACATACACGCGCGCACGCACACACACGCGCGCACGCACACACACGCGCATGCACACACACACAGACACACACGCATGCACGCACACACACACACACAGACACACACACACACAGACTCACACACTCACACACACACCTGAGGTAAAACCAGTAGCTCTATAAAGAATTGGGCTCTGGCTGATCAAAGGTTTCCAGCTCAGGAGTAATTACTGCTATGAAAGCATGAAAAAGAGAAACAAGGGGGGAAAACAGAGAATGGCATATGCAGCGTGGCAGGGGAGGAGGAGTAAGCAGGGGAAACAGGATTTTTCTTAGGACTGGACACAACTGGATGTAATCGTTGGCAGAAAAAACAAGGTCAAAAAAAGGTACAGAATAACAGTTTGAATTAGGGAGGATGGCAGATAGACTGCCAACAGTTTGTAATAGGGGTGTGTACATGTGTGTTTGTGCGTTTGTGCAATGTACGTGAGGTTTCTTTTTTTTTTTTTTTTTTTTTTAATAAAGCTCGTTGCTTCATTGAACCAAAGTGCAGCACTGTCTGGCCTGTCCTGCAGCTGATAATGATTTTCATTTGTGGTACTTTTTCCAGTTGGCAGCTGCTTCTAGTTAGAGAAGACAGGAGTTTTTTTGCTCTCACAGAATTCCTGCCCCGCAGCACCAGGATCATGTCCTGTTTAGATGACTTGCTTCAGTGTTAATGACCATGCGTGTGTGTGTGGGTGCATGAGGCTATGTATCAGTGTGCATGCATGTGTGTGTGTGTGACAGAGAGCAAACACAGGGTAAAAAAGGGGATTTATTGAATTGATGGTTCGTTTAAGCTCATAATTAATTTATCCTGATTTAGATGTGGAATGATGAGCCAGGTGAAGCAGATTTTACTTCTCTTTTATTTTAATCCCGGGTGACTGAAGGCTGCATTAGTATCATCTTCACTAAAACACAGGTGGCCTCTGTCATCATCCCACAGTTAGGTTAACCTGATTATAGCCTCAGTCACTTGAGACCTACTAATAAGACGAAGAGACACGGTATTAAAAACTTTCTTCCCCCCTTTTTACATCTCCAGCTCCATAACTCCGGTCCCAGCAGTATTCGAGAGGCTGAGCTTCAGATCGGCTGGCCTTCCCGTTTCCGTGACGAAAACTTGCTGTATGCCATGGAGATTCTAACTGATGGGCCTATTAGCTGCCAGACGAACACTAGCCTGAACCCACTTGGCCTTCAGGTAACATGAAAATATGTGAACATATGTGCGCTTATGCATGCAGACATACTGTATGTGCAAAAACAAACTTCAAGACCGAAATATATAATTATGGGAATGTGGTGGGAATGAATATTTTTCATAGTATTTCTAACCACTATATTATTTTTCTTACACCTAAAAAATTGTATACTATACAACCACCAGACCCTCTGCAATCTCAATTTTTTATTTATTACATTGCTAGCTGCTCATTCATCCTTCCATTGGTCCATCACTTGTAGCCGCTCATTTAAATCATAATTATGCCCGTTTTGCTGGCCGCTTCCCATATTCTTTTGCCAGTTGGCTCAAAACAAGGAAGCTGGAGTATTATGCTTATTAGAAGAAATTAGAGCTAGAATAGTTTCCAATATCTATGATATTATCTGTAATTTAAAAAGAAAACATGTAGTTATTTCAAAACATGTGCAATTATGTCAGAATGTGAAATGTACCACGCTCTAACCATCTATGAAAACAAAGTTACTCGGATATACAGCACACGGTCAGAGGT
>CM029126.1:15204026-15463526 GCA_016859345.1 Istiophorus platypterus
CCGTGGCAGGTTGGCAACGAGGGTCTTTCTTTTGTGTAGGTCTTGGCCTCTTCCCCAAAATTCCTCCTGATCATCACTTTCCACCACTATTTGCCCCCCACAGTTCATTGCTACACCTTCATTCAGAAGTGTCTCTTCAATCTCCAGTTCTGTCCTCATCTCTTGGCCCAGACTCATGCTAGGATCCTTGTGGAATGAATTGTAGGGAAATTCTTCATTTTTCTGTTGGTCTAAATCCCCTTGGGGTGAAGTACCATTTGCTGGAGAGACATCTTCAGGCTCTGGGGAAGCTAAGAAGTTGTGCGGCACCTCAACTGAGTCTGACTGGCTCAGATCAAATGACAGTCGAGTTCTTGGTAAATGTATGGATGAAGAGAAAGACAGACTTGGAGAAGGAAAGTTTCCTGCACTGTCCTGCCAGGGAGAGTGAGGAAAGAAAGACGAGGAACAATGAGTCACTGTATTTCCAGGGCATCGGACTGAGGAAGCACTTCTTCCTCCAACTGGGCGGGATGATGGAGAACTTATCAAGTTGTCTGTAGCAAGTGGGAACAATGGGGAATTGGGGAGGGAAGATTTTCCAGCAAGAAGGGTGACTGATGCAGTCAGCGGGCCCAGAGGAGGGGGGGACATGCGACTGCGGAGGCCTGTTGTCTGTGAGTGTGGGCTGTGACGACGAGCCCTTCGAGTCTCCTCCAGATCACTTATGGTTAATATGTGGTGGGGTTTCAACTGGGCTACTCCTAAGAAGTAAACAGAATTAATCATCAGCTTGTGACTTGCATATTATGGATTTGATTGACTGATTTCCTGCTTGATAAAATATTTTTATCAAATTTTTTTTTATGAATTTATAATTTACCTGGGGATGGCAAAGGTCGGGACATTCCTCCAGCTGGTCTCCTGGTTTGGGGATAGCTAGGAATCTTTGGCCTTACACCATAATCTGTTTTTGGGAATGGTCCGAGCACAAAGCTTTCCTCCATTGGGGGCTGAAGTTCTGTTGAATCAGTTTCTTCGGCTTCAGTTTCTGAAGATTCATGAAAACAGTTATTAACAAATTACTGGTGTCTTTATCTATAAATTTACAGTAAATCATTTCGTGATGTACTTCAGTTTTTTAGTGGGAAAACACGTACCAGGTAGTTGACAGGGGCTGTGAGCAATGGTGTGATTGTTTCCTTGGTCAGGCATTTCCTCAACAGGCTTCTCAGGGACAGCAGGCCTGACTTCCCTGACAGTACATGTATACTTGCACCGGCGCAATGGATTAACCGTACTCCAGTACCAACGAGAACACCTTAAGAAAGAATAACAAAGTTTTAAAGGTGCTTTCGTTTAATGTTTCAAATATGTTTTTCACTTACTCAAGAGAGGCTGAAATGATAAAATGCAACTTACTGGAAACCAACAGGACACAGTTTTCCTTTGCTTGCTGAGAGTTCTGTCAGCACACCCAGTTTGTCTATCTGTAGGGAGCCTGTATAGTGACAAAGTGGATACAAATGTGAAATGTGAAACATCATGTGAGTAAATGCCAAAGAATGGAAAAGGCAACAAACTAAAATAAATACACTTACCAATCATGACGTTGATCAGTTCTGGCTCCAGTCCTGTCAAGAACTTTCTGCGGAGGGTGATCCCCTCAAAATCAACATACACCCTGCGGTTTACTTCAAATTCTTGACCAGTTATCATCTGTACAAAAACAGACAAATGATAACAAAACTCAGAATCCAATCTGAAACCTTGAAACTGTAACAACACTTTGTGAGGGACAAGTTGGAAGAGCAGAACTCACCCTGCCACTGATGAGATGTCGATGTTTGTAGCAATAGACCTTCTTATCTTCCTGGAACACACAGTGACGGGAGCGGGCACACATGAAGTGATAGTTGCTTTGACAAGATGTCAGGCAGCAGCCCACTGTGGCACCTGTCTGGTTGCAGCGTTCACATCGCTAAGAGGGTGTTAGATTGAAGGGGGTGAGAGGCAAAAATGTTTAAGTTATAAAGAACCATCACGTAGTAGAGGCTAAGTGGTGTATTGTTATCAGATTTTTTTCACTTTAAAATTGTCAATACTGGCTCCATTTACTAGGCTCCAAGTGATCAAACTCAAGTTTCTAGTAATATTGTCAGTGAATAAACATTATTAAACAAAAAGGTAAAATTGTTTTCAATGTAGATTAACCACCAACCATCAAGCGCCCCCTTGTGACAGCACTGTGTACATGTAACAGAGAGCCATTGTCCTCCTCAAACACCTCAGCTGACCACAGACAGCAGTTGACATGTGCCCACTCATTCTGACCCAAGTACAGCAACCGGCCTGCTTCCTGTGGAATAACACAATAGAAATTGTGATGTCCACTGCATAACAAAGTAATGATGAATATATAGTATTTACAAGTAATTTACTAAGTTTACAATGTACTATGTCCATCATTAATTTTCATGTTTAATGCATTACTTACATTAGGTTTGAGGTCTCCATATTTTTGGCACAAAGAGCACTGTCTTTCATCATCTTTAGACCATCCAGTGTCTAGATCAGCTTTTGAGAGCCGGCCCCTTTTACCTGTATAAATGTGAAAAAGTAAAAACCTAGAGGCAAAAACACTGCAAAAAAAAAAAAAAAGTATGCAATTTCATCAACTCCATGGTCATCTCTTCTGAAATGACCACATTACCTTTGAATTTGAGCCTGACAACCCTACTGGTTTTGAAGTGGTTCCAGCTTGTTGGCTCCCCAGACATTGGAGAAACTGCCTCTTCTTCCTTTACATCTGAGCTTTGTCCATTGTCATCCTGCAAGAGCCCTAGTGGAGCCCTGGACAAGAGTTCCTCCCTCTCCTGCCACTGAGCATAAACATGCTCTGTTGTTGGAGGATGAACAGCATTGGATAGCATACCCCTATCAAAGAAAGAATTAATGAAGAAGTTAAGATTTTAAAAGCTTATGAATATTTCTTTTAATCCCATAGAAAGACAGAAGAGTTCATGTAACTTTCACATATGTACAAAAGAATGTATGCACTGCAATACAAAAACATATTTACACTTCATTACCTCCACCAAAGAAATCCCCCCCCCCCAGGGCCAGCTGTTTTGTTTTTTTGTGAGCAGGATCACACCAAAAGTACTGAACTGATTTGCAGTAAACTTGGTGGAGGGATGGGACAGGGATCAGGGACAAATCTATTTAATTTTGGTGTCGATCCAGTTAAGGGGGCATATAATAGAATTTTTTAAAATCACTTCCCTTAACAATGCCAGATAAGGCATTTTTCGATGTTCTCTTGAATATTTTGCCTCAGTGGAGGTATGCACTCTAATGAGAGCCATTGTAGCTATTTTTGACATAGGTCCTGTATGCAGAGAGTAAGTTTCACATGAATGTAGACCTGTGCACAAACCAGTAAACGGAAATCATTACTCACATAGGCAAGTCTTTGGTACAAGGGTTCCACACCTTTGGGTCTTGGCTGTTGAACCAATTAAATACCTCCTCGAGGAGCTAAAGAGAAAAAAAATCTCATCAGTCAATTTGAATTGCTAATGCGCCTGCATTTCTAAAACTATTACACAACTTTGGTGTTTTTCAGTCCCACTAATAAAAGAAAAAAAAGTTTTTCAGATAATATCGAAATTAATAATATATTGAAAATATTGATGCATGAGAGAGCAGCCATTTCCTCAAGGTTTTATTATTATACCCCACCTTTAAGTAGTAAGAGCGTGCCAGGGCAGTGTGTCTCTGTTCCTCTGGAAGATCCTCTTCTTGCTCAAGCCTCTTTCGCACCACCTGAACCACATCTTCATGGAACATTTTCTACAAAAAAAAATTTTTTATATCCATTAGGTTCATACCTTAGTTCAGCCTACCACTGTACGGACATGGTTCTCAGTACAACACTTACATGAAAAACACTATTAGATACATTCCTAACAGACAGCAGGGGTACACCATCCTAAAGAACTGTATTTTACAGTGGGAGGATCGGGAACCTTTTCCCAAACTTTTCATTTGAAAATCGATTAGTAACATAATCTCAAGTTAGATATGCGTTACAATCAAATTTTGGTTTTGAATTTTGTTTTAAGCAACATTATACTGTCTGCACTTCCTAGTTTCCTGTGTAGCAATAATTGGAGTTCTTGCAAACATTTAAAGACAGCTGCATTGGATCAAACCCCTGACTGAAAAATTAAAAAGAAGAATGTCTAAGGTGAAACTTTGTTTCATACTGAACCTTGTTATTAAAGTGAGTCTAACTGATAGACAGTGTGTTGATTTTGAGCGTGTTTCCATATGTGTCCTACATTATGTTGATTTCACATACTTCTCACTAAAAGTGGGTCTTCGCATTTTCTTTTTGCTTATCTTTAATGTATCTCTTAGTTCTCGTTGAGATTTTTGTAATTTAATGTCCATAAAGCCTTTTACAATTTAATAATGACTTTTTCAACCCATTTTAGAAAAAAATACATGCACCACTGTGGTTCTCAAGGATTCAGACACTGAATAAGAAGTTGCATACTCACCAATGTAGTATAAAGGCCCTTGTCAAATTTCTTGCCTACAGCTCGGAGGTCACATGCTGGCTGTCCCTCTATTCGGCTGTCAGGATCAACCGACTTTTCACACTGCAGCAGAAACCGTAGCATATTCTACCCGCTGTATTTCATGTACAAGTTAAGTTTTGCAAGCACTGTAACAAAAATACACCATGTAAGAGCACACATGGTACATTTGAAAGCCAAGTCTCTTACCTGTGAGCAGGTAACAAGGTGCTGGGTGAGGGTGGAGGAAAGCAAGCAAGCAAGCACTTTCTCCACCCCAGCCCTGAGCTCAATGTAGAGCAGCTCTCTCCAGGCACTAGGCTGGGTCACGCTGCAAGGCCGACATGAATACACTACACTCTCTGGTAGGCTGGACAGGATCTCATACAGCTCATCTGAAAAACATTTTACAGGAGAGAGAAATTTAGTGATAGAGATAAAGAAGATGCAGCTCTAACCAAAATCTGTTCACATTCCTCATGCTTTTCCACCATGCTCTAAAGAAAACAGAAATCCACAGTGGAAAACGTTATCACTAGAACACATGCATCTACTGTGAAGCAGGGATTTTAAATGCACGCTTAGCAAATAATAACAAATGCAAATAAGAATTATATATTCCTGCTCAATATATTATTTGTTATTATGATGTTTTTTATTATTGTTTGAAGTTCTGAAAATAAACCTAACCACTTAGAAGCATGTGAGAATTAAGAGTAAGCATGACATGGTTTCACCAATGGAAATAGCTGCATTGTTAATTAGCAATAAGCTATCAATTAGGGTACTTTTATTCTCAAAAGACAGAAATAAAATGTACCTGTTAGATCCTCACACTTGGCATGTACCCAATGATTACAGGTGCCACACTGCATCATCTGACTATCATAGTCATTGTCCTCATAGCACTTGAAGCAGATTGGACAGTAGTTACCTTAAGAGGGAAAGATAGAAAGGGTTTGCCTTAACATAGATTGGTAATGTAGAAAGATAATACAGGGGCTGACCTATCACCAGATGATTAACAGATGTACTATCACAGTTGAATTCTCCACTCACCCTGCTCATAGAGTTTTGAACAGTCTGTACAGAGGCCTTTGTCGTGGTTCCAGTCAGCATCCCAACTCTTACCTGGTGTGACGCCACAACTTTTACACCTGATGCATGTCATACAAACCTGCATGAAAACCATCATATCAGGGCCAGCAATCAATGTGTTCCTATCTCAGCAGGCTTATAGTAAACATACATTACTTCGTTTGTTTTTTTCAACATTAACACACCCAAGCTTTCCTCTTCTTGTTTTGTTTTGGATAGTTGGGTCCCAGACAGCAAGCATGATAACAGTTCTGGCATCGTTCACACTCCAGCAAAGGCTGAGGGAAACACGAAAAATTTGAAGTTTATTAACGACCAAATTACATTAATACTGAAAAGTAATTTATAGCAAAACCCAACTCAAATCAGCAGTTTCTACCTTTGTGGGCTTGTTTTGTCTGCCGCACACATGGCAGAACTTGCAGCGACGACAGCACCAGTTTTCCTTGTTCTCTTCAGAAGGGCGCTCCGCTGGCTCAAGGCAAAACTGGTGGAAGGGCTCACAGCATACTTGGCAATACAGCATCTACAAAAAGGTATTCATATAAAAAAAGAGCCCTTTAATCTTAAAATTGCTGTAAAGATGAATAAACTTCAAAATATGGTGAAATTCATGTTTGTTTGCTTTTTTACCCTGCGACCACTACAAAACACTAGGAAATTCATCAGTTAATATTTTACAAATTTAATGTGGCCAGAGTGGCAAAGTAACCAATCTACAGTTTCAATTAAAATAGAGCAGGTTGTGTTGAGCGGTTACCTCGTGTTGCCCTTTACTGGCACAAAGGAAGCAAATATAAGGTGGCATGAGCGGCGCAGAGGTCAGTATACTTAAACCACCCGTATTCCAGACATTCTCCAAAGTACAGTCCTCCTGAAAATGAGATATAATACAATAAAAACATAATAACGGCTGAGAAGAGGGTGCTCACCATAGTTGCCAGTCTGATACTGCATCTGCTGACCATTCTCCATGAATAAAATAACCAGATCCATACATAGATTTTTTTATTTCATGTGGTTTGAGTTATAATGGAACAGTGGGTTGGCGGTGAGAGCAGGAGGATTACAAGTTTTGGTAAGGGAAGTAGGAAGATCAATTAAAAGAATTTTTCAACTAGTCATGGTGAATACTGATTCTGGAATTAAATAATAAACAATGACCTCTAGTGGACAAAATTGATAATTTAACATGAACTAGTGAGTTACAAAGGCTTTATTTACTACAAGTGTTAATCTGAGATGAATGCATTTTCTAAAAAATGTTGGATGAAAATAAATATATTAAAATGTTAAGACACCAAATATCTTAGAACACATGGATGTGACTCACCTTGAAGTCAACCCTGATTTTGTGAGTAGGTTTAGAAGACTCAACGTGTCTCTGCTCAAATCCATGGGCCAAAGCTGCCAGGACACTGGGAGGAGTCTGCTCCAAAGGACCCTGGGATGTCTGAACCTGAAAGACATGAGTGGTGGGGCCAGATTCAGGATATGATGTCAGGTGAGCATTTTGTAGCTGCTGCTCTTTCTGCCATGAGTTTGAACTTCTCAAGGAAGATATTTTGTGGGGGCCAAGGATTATTCACAAGCATCCTGCACTGACCAATTACATGTCTTGTGGTCCCCATGTGGTATCTCTGTAACTGCTGTAGCCCTAACCATAATTACATTCATAAGGAAGCACACGTCAGCTATGGTGAAGTCTAAGGCACAAGTAGGGTGTCTCCTTAACTACGCATTAACTTCTTAATACACAACAATAAATCAAGCTTCAGTCTGGCTAATGTTCCAAATGGAAATTAAAGTGGCAGTGTCCAAATGATGCTATTGAGGCCAAAACAACTGGGTATATTTGGTCTATCTGAGGTGTAATGGAGATGGCCCACTAACTTAAACTGAAATGCAAAGGGCACCACAGTATTATAGGCTCTAGTTGAGGAGCTGCTGAACAAGAACTGGAACTGTGATCTACTAGCAGTACAGACATTTCTTTTGGAAAATTAAACTGCAGTAATGGAGCTGCAGAAAGAGACAGCATGGCCTGGACTTTACTAAAAGGAACAGGAAGGAATGAGGGAGGTTCTCAACCACAAAATGCAAAAGGCTGGCAATATACAAACAAAGCTGTATTTGGCATGTTCTCAGACAGAATCGGCCATATCCTGACATGGGACTGTGACAATATGTTACTAATCAGGATTGATCAGGGTGCCAGTGCTGGCCAGGTGACCTTATTGAACACTTTAGCAAAGCCATGTTTGTCAGCAGCTCGACAGATACTTCTTGTGTTTAAGTGCAACACAAATACAAAAATGCCACAAATACAAGCAGTGTAGGCTAACCATCGAACTCAGAATCACCTACCTTCTCAGGTTTGCGTCGAACAGGTGGTACACGGTGTGAGCTGGGCTTTCGATGCTTGACTTCATCATCTGAAATGTCTCCAAGGAATCCATCCAGTGACACAAAGTCTTTGAAGGACAGGATAAAACAAGATTTATTATTAAGATGCACATCACAAAGCTTTGCCTTTTTAATCAGACTAGATCACAAACGAAGCATCTATCTCAACTTCTGAGTGCAAGTCTACCTTGACTGAAACGGTGCCCAGAGCCCCGTCTCCTGGCCGGTGAAGCAGAGCTTGAGAGCTTGTCATCTAGATCTGAGTCATAGTCCACCAAGTCAAAGTAGACACGGGGTTTCACAACACGCTTTGGCTGTTTCCTTACTGACGGACTGTGGCTGTCACCCTGGGGACCAGATGGTGAGTCTGCAGCACCCTCATTCCCTTCGTCATTACTTGAATGACCCCCGCTAAGTGAGGATCGCCGTCGCTTAGAGGCAACTAAAAGAAAGGGGAGGCATGTAGCTGAAAAGCTGAATGTTATGGCAGTATATACCAGCAACATGAAGCTTGCAAGCTCAAGTGAAGAATTACCTTTGGGTGCTGCTCTTCCACTTAGTCTGCGTGCTTTCCTCTCTTCGATCTGATCACATCTCTTATACCTATTGGCAAAAATAAATAAGTAAAAAAAATTCTTTACTATCTTAGAGCAAGCTTCTGTGCTCTGCTATGACTAATATTTGAGTCAACTTACACACAACACTGCCGTTTCGTATTGGGACCACCAAACTTGGGCTTGTCAAGGCAGTTCATGCACATGCCACAGTCCTCCTCATGGTTGCAGCCTTTGCATACTCCACACCTCCGAGAGCGGTACCCAAACGGCCCAAGTCCTTTCCTTTTAACAAAACTCGAAGGCTTCTTGACTTTTGTGACCTTTAGATCTGACAGCCCAGGACTATCTGATTCCGAGGGAGATCCAACATCTGCCAAAAACATACATATAATAAGTATGGGAAACTAATAGCAGCCAGATACTGCTAAAATTTGTTTTTCATTAGTAGTTCAAGATTAATTTTTCAAAATGCATTTTAAGCGACAGATAATTTGGTGGCATTCATTTTGGTTTAGAGATTAGAGAACGCAAATGTGGATATGTCTGTCAATCAAGACACATCTACCTTTAGTGATGGCTGATGGAGAAATGCCACTTCTTTCATGCAGAGGCAAGGCACTCAGTCTGGGAATGTCATCTGGTACCAAGGCTCGAGGCTGCCCCAGCACCACAGATGCTGCACGACACACGTGCTTGATTCGTGGACCACCCGCTCTCCGGAACTCCTGGCACAGTGGGGAGATGAGCTGCAGCTGGAGAGGGGGAGGAAACAAAGTAGGACAACAACCGATGTTAAGAGACAGGCTTTTTTCAGGCTCAGTTTTTTTTCCTCAAATCTGAAAATCTGAATAATTGGTCATACTTTTTAGTGCCATACACTGAACAAAGAATGCTTTCTTTTGCTATATTTTAACTATGTCAGTGGGTTAAATAAACAGCCAATAATAAGCAAATAAATACGGGAAACCCCCCCCCCCCCCCAGCCTAATGATTTGTATGCTTACTTGTCCTTGAGGTGGCTCTATCTTAACTGGAACATCAGCATCAGGCTGCACCCTCTGCTTCCTCCTTTGTCTCTTAGAGGTCACATCCCGAGTCCTTGCGCCACTCGGGCCAGATAACAGCTACAGGGTTAATGGGCAAGAGGGCATCGATACAAGCCTCAGAAAACTAGGAAATCATCTTGTATCATCAAAACAGCAGAAACCACTTATAGTGATCACATCTGTCTGGGTCAAATTGATCACTATAAATATTATAACCCAAGTTTTTCTTTATTTATCAAGCAGATTACCATCTAACTGACATCTATATATTTATTACATGAAATTAAAATGATGAAATGGACAGCTTAGATCTTTACTGATTTAAAGATAAAATAACAAACTGCGCCGTGGCCCTTTCCTTCTCAAAGCCCAGTCCGAATGGCCAGGGTGAAAGCATTACACTCCACCCACGTAAGACACCTGCTACTGTGAGAGAGCGGGGGAAGGCAAGTACACACTGTAAGAGTCCTGCAAGTAGAGCAGGAACGTAAGGGAAAAATAACTCACTGCACTACAGCAGTGTGAGTAGAAGGAGAGACCACATGGAACATGAGTGGGCACAGCAAGCACATGCACACACATATATGTAGAACTTGTTGGGAGCACATGCAGGGATGGTAGTCCCATATTGTGGCCGTCCAAAATCCTTGTACAGCTTGCAGTGGTAGGCTACAGCTGTTTTCAATTCTTTTTCCATACGTTTTCATGTATGAAAAGACCTAAAATGAACATTGTATCTGGAGTACTTGATTACTATAAATAAATTATTTAAACAGCATTTGTATAGGAATGAATCTGTCCCAAGCTTTTTGATCAATATAAGCAGTTTCCACTGTATTTGTTTTTATATGAGGTTTCCTCCTCTATAACAGACTCCATAACATAAAACATATATAATAGCAAATAGTTCAAGTCCACAATGACCAAAAATGTGCTACTGTTGATCATGACCTTACCCCAGATGACTTAAGCTGTTTCTGCTGGTCAATTTTAATGAGCTGGACCTTGGCTTTCCTGAGGAGATTGAACACTCTTTTATTTGCACCAGTGAGGCGCGCTCTCTGTGAAGCTCCCTTCTCCACAGACCCAAGGTAATCGCCTTCAACTGTGCCTGAGTTCTGTTCTGAGTGCAGCTCTCCTGTGGATATCAGGTAATATAAGCCAGTGTCTGGTCCATTATAAGGTCTGAATTTCATAGTTGCATCAGTAAGAAAACAAATGATGTTTGCTTAGCATGAAATAATGCTGTGCTTTTAATCATTTTGCTTACCTGAGTGAGGTTGGGCAGTATCTTTCCCTGCTAAATCCTCCTCTTTACCATGCTGAAATGCAAGGGACTTGGAGTTTATAGTCCGAACACACACAGAAACCTTTCTCACCACTCCAGGAGTATCAAGGTCTTCTATCTTGAGCTTGGACTTGTCTTTCTCTTGCTCCATCTCGACATTTGTATTGCGTTGCCTGAGGCTGATGCTCATGGCCTCATCATCAAGTCCTTCTGCTAAATCAATAGGGGGCTGAGGAGGTTTACCCATATTATCCATTTCTGTTGTATTTTTGCTTTTGGGGAAAAGCGTGTGCACCTTCTTTAGCCTTTGATAAATCTTGAGGTGAGCTGTTTGTTTATTAAACTTGGGGGAAATTTTCTTTTTCTGAGCATCCAGGAGGTCAGTAGATAGTTCTGTGGGCTTATCAACTGGTGTAGATAAAAACAGGTCCTCACATTTGTTCTCTGGATTTTTGTCCAGTGTGTACACTTCCTCGCTAGACTCCTCTGGCACATGCCATGTGAAAGTAGAGTTCTTTAGAAGAGACCTCTTTTCACTTTTGCCACTTTTTCTCTCAGAAAATAGGCTGTCAGCTATATCAATGGGGTCATCTAGGTCCTTAGCTGAAAACAGGTCAACATCCAGTTGAGCCTCACTCAATATGTCCTCCTCATCTACTGGCAGGATAGGTGATATTGCTCTGCCAGTCCCATCATCTCTCCTCTTTCCCGTACGTATTTGCAAACCAAGTTGTACACACTTCTTTGGAGAGTTTCTTCGTGGCAGTACAGACATCCCAGCATCATCCATGAACCTTTGCGGGGTCTTGATCACTCGTGAGGATCTGGCACTTACAACAGGCATAATGAAGTGCTTGATGTTTTTTACAAACTTTGATTTGCCAGGCTGGGCATCTCCAACTTCTGCCTGTCCACTATCAACTAATGTGTCTGTTTCTTCTTGCTTCAAACTATCTTTTTCAAGCCCTATTTCTATTAGCTTAGAAATTATTTTAGATTGTGGTTTTGGCCTTTTAGACCCAAAAATCTGAAGGCCGGGCTGTCTCGTAGTGTAGTTTTTATGTACCCCAATAAGATTGGAGCTTGGCGCTGGTGTGGTAGCTACCAGTGCAGTAGAAATGTCACTTTCCCCTTCAACAATTTTCTGACTTTCAGATAATTTGAGTGGAGCAAACTTCCCATCTCGGCTCCTGTGCCTGTGTTTCTGACGCTGGCCTATCAAATTTTTACGTCTCTTTTTTACTTTTTTGAGCGATTTCTTTTGCAGGCATGATGTTTTTGGATCACTTTCTTGACTTTCTGACACCACAGATTGTTGACTATCTATCAGCTGAATGTCTGTTTCCTCTTTTACCGGTGGCTGTATCTGTTCTTCTTCCACTGACAAAGTGTCTGGTTTTGCCTCTGACTGGGTGCAATCGTTTGTCTCTGGCTGACTTACCTCTTTTGCCAAAGGCTGAGTATCTTCCTTTAGTACTGACTCTGTGTTAGTAGCTTCAACTGTAGCCAAATCTGTGTTGACAGCAGTTTCAGGGGAGACAACAGCCTTTTTCTTTTGAGCAGACTTCTTTTTCCCTAAATTATTATTTCTACATCTTTTAGGTTTTAAAGGCACAGGCAATGATTTGGCCTCTTTTATCTGTGGTTCTACCTCATTCTCCACCTTCTGTGGAGAAATTTCACCCTGCAGCTGTGAGGGCTCGTCAGCGATCTTTGAGGAATCCCCGTCTGGAACTTCAGTGGAGTTTATACTTGACACCTGTGAGGGTTCCTCAGCCAAATCCTGACAAGATTTTTCAGGAAGCACATGAGAGCTGGAATCTTCAGTTGAAACCTGAGAAGAATCTTCAATGTCTACCTGCAAAGTATCTTCATCCTGTGGACTCATTTTAGGTCTCCGTTTCTGACTGATCACTGGCCTATGACTGATACACTTTATTTGTGGTGAACCAAGGCTCGATGTCCTCCTCCTTAGTCTCCTAGTTGGTGCAACTTCAGCATCCAAACATGACGATTTATCCTCATTAACTTCACTTAGATCTTTCAGAACATCCTCTGTCTTTTCAGGCACAGGACTAACTTGCTGAATTAAAAAGGACGGCTTTGAGCTTTTATGTTTACCGGGAGAGGAAACTTTTTTGATCTGAAGAGGTGGGACAACTTTCCCGCAATCTGTTTTATTGTTTTCTGGAGGGGTTGTTTCAGGTACATGTTCCACTTCAACTTCCATCTGTAAAGTGGACTTTTCCTCACATGACATATCAGCTTTGTTTTGGGAACAGTCATTTTCTGTGGTTTTAGTACTCTGTGGGGCTGAGTTATCCAGTTTTGACTCTTCATCCATGCCATTCAAACCCTCGTTGACACCCGTTTCACAAAAAGTGGAGTGATCCACTTCACTCACAGTCTTCTCTGCTACTTTGACAGTGTTTTCAGCAGCCCGGGTCTGACTTCCTCCCTTCACTAATGTTAGAGTCCAGACAAATTTTCTACGTTTTTTCTTCCGAGCTGAATTCTTCCCACTGGCCTGTGCATCATATTTTGGGTTTCTGATCCGTATCAACTTTAAACTTGGAACCCTTATTTCTTCTTTTTTCAGAGGAAAACTGTCACTGGGCTGTACAGCTAAATGATCCGTGTCTGTGGATGATGGACCATGATTTTCTGGCACTGTAGTATCCTTATTCAGCCTCTTACTTTGCCTTCGCCTATCACCTCTGGACAATGGTTTGGCCTCCACTGCTCTAGAGATTTCTGATTTTGACTCCCCCAGAACAGCATCACATTTGATCAGACTCTCTGGTTCTGTTGCACTGTCTGAGATGCTTTTTGAGAGTGGGTTAGTGACTCTATTGCTCCTACGAATAACTAGTTGATTAACTTCAGAACTTTGCTCTGTTGCTGTTTCCTTATTCTTTATTTTCTTTACATTTGTTTTTGGCTCTTCTGTCCCGGTCTCCTTTGCCGTGTCAAGTAGATCTGTTGATTTTCTCTCCTTTGATTTTTGGTCATTAACCACAATTTTGGCGCTGGTCTGACAGACAGGCTCTGTTTTCTTTGAAGCAGATCTCCCCCGCCTTCTTGCAGGTAAAGTCCCCCCTCCTTTATCTTCTGTGCCGTGTTTATCCTCAGTTGATTCAGTTTTTAATTTGACGTGAGCACTTGAAATCTGGTCACCCTGAATGTCCTTGGTTTTAGACTGATCCTGATCCTGAATTATTTTCATTTTCTTCACAGATTTTTTATGAGGCTCCTTTATAGCTTTCATTTTCTTTTTGGCCACCAACTTTATAGTAATCCTTGGTGCTGCTGATGAAGCTCCGCTTTTAGTGGACTGTCGATCCATAGTGTTTTTTCCTTTTGAACCTTTCCTGCAATCCTTTGCAGGCTCTGCTTCAGGAGATAAGCTGTGTATTTCCTCCAATGATTTAACATCTTTTACAGGATCAGATGGGGTAATAGCTGCCTCCACTGCTGGCGTTTTAAGCTGTAGCTTCTCACTTTGTCGTTTTGATTTTGTGTTGACAGCATCACCTACAAAAAAAAAGAGACATTAATGATGAACAAATCCATAGGCCCTCCACTGGATTCAAAACTGTAATAGAAAACAAAAATCTTTGATATTTTACTGTATGTTTAATTTAATTGTTAAATTGTGTGTTGTTCCTAAATGGGACTATAAATGTCATCTCCTGCAGTGATATGTTCTTCTTCACCTTTGGAAAGGTTTTGAAGAGACCATGCAGGTCCTTTGGAGCCTTTTCTCTCAGCTTCAAATCCTCTGAAGTCATCTCCCTAGAAAAATAAAAACAGGTAATTAACATGTGAAACAACTTAATACCAACCTGCTGGAGGCTGCTATACCATCAGCAAAAAAAATAACTGATATATCTGGTTAATAGCATTAATTTTGTATTCCAAAACATTACATTAATTATATCAACTGCACAGAAAAATTTAACTGAGATATATGATGGGACATTTCTCTGAATGTACGTTCATTATGAGGAATGGATTCATGTCCAGCATAATGATGGTTCTTTCAAAAGCACTAAACAAAACAATGTAGGTTTAGCTTAGCATTTTATTCTGAATGCTTTGTCTAATAATAATAATAATAAAAACAGAAAAAAAGACAACACAATGTTGTCTTAAGATTTTAGAGCAAATAATATCAATGACAGAAAATGAGCAATTGTTTTCCTTGGTCCACATGCAAACCAAGTATTTACATACATCTAATCTGAGTTGTAATACATTAATCACAAATAGGATTTGCACTGATAGCAACCAAAGCTCCATTTGCTGTGTGGTTGTTTTTTTTTGGGGGGGGGCTCCCCTTGAACTTTTCGTGATGTAATTGTATTTATGATGGATTATTTACCACCTGATGCAAAATCACAACTCTACAATCTTTGCATGAGTCACACTTGAGTAGTAAGGACGAGCCCCTACAGCACCGACCAAATCTGCAGAAGGAGGTGGGTCTGTAATTACTCTACGCTCCTAGAACTGTACATCTTTCTCATGCTTGCAGCTGTGACCCGAAACCCTACAAACAGCTCCACTGGTGGGAATCAGTATGAGACTTTTAACGACAGTATGTTTCTGACTAATGAGCCTCCAGCTCTAACACTGAGGGTACAACCAGCTTGGGCACACTTCTGCACCACCATTTAAACCTCTGTCGTGTATGGTAACATTAGCTAGCAGTTAGCCAAACCCCCTGATCGCGAAAGCATTTAAACTCACTTCTGCCTACAGAAGAGCCACGGTGCCAAAATTAAAACTCTCTTACGTGACTGTTTATCCTCAGTTGCGTTAGCCAGACGTACGGTGGTCTGTCCTGTCTCATTAAACTAGCCAAGCAAACAAAAATCTGCCAGCATCTAGACAGCGCACTAAAACAGCTCGGTTAGCATTTAGCCACTGTACAGGATACTGGGGCGCTTAGCCCTCACGTTCTTTGTGTTCGCTAGTACTAGCTAGCTGCTACTGTGGCCCGAGAACGAGCGGGCCCGTAGACGAAAACTGCGATCCCTGTTTACAAATCGGCGTACTCACTAGCTGGCTTTTAAAAATATCTCCCACTGGTGTTTTCGCCATCTAACATTTTAACCTTGGCGAGAGCAATTTGGGGAACGGCACGAATCGGAGTTACAAGCGTCCCTCTGCTTCGCCGAGGTGGTATTTTTGTGTTGCGACTGTTCATTAAATGTCATGGAAAGCTGCACCGTGCTAACGTTAGCTAGCATGTAACGTTAGCTCGCCGAGCTTGAAGCTAAAGTTAACGTTAGCCTAGCCAAGGGATGTTGACATTTCTCCATGGCACTAACCAGTCACACCGCTGTGGACAGCACTCAATCGCGAACATTTAGTGATTACAAAAAAATGTTAGAAGATGAAATAGAGATACTAACTCCTGGGTCGGTTTGGGACCTCACCTCTTCACTCCCACTAGAGCTGTATCCAGCCTGGCCGAGGATCTTGTGGCTCGCCTCTATCCCAAGCAAGCGCAAGTGAGACTGGTCTTCGTTTAAGGACAGGACCAGGTTTGCGGGCCTTGGCCCTCCGTTAGTCACATCATCGGCTTCAAAGCCCGATCGCCCGAGTTGCCATCGCTTCTCGGAGCGCAAACGGCTTCGCGACGACCAAGGCCGACCGGGGAAACGACCTCTTGCCGTAGCAGTGCCACCTTGGCCTCCTACGGCAGCCGCGGTTGCTGATCCGCATCCCGCCGCCGCCATCATTGCTTCAACAACAACACACACCGACGGCAGTTCGAGGAGAGACGAGAGGGAAGGCGCGAGATGGGAGGGGGGGGCGCAATGGTGCAAGGGAAAGTGAGTTTTTTTTCTCCCCCTCCTCCTCCTCCTCCTCCTCCTTGAGGTTCCAACGTGAGGGGGAAGCGGGTCGACCTCTGCCGGCGGCTGTGCGTTAAAATCGCCGCTCAGATGCGTGTGTATTACACCTCAGCCTGTTCCGTTCAGATCCAGATGTGAGTGAAACCCCGCTGACTGTTTTAATCTTAACCCCCCGATGACAACAGGACTTAATTCACCGATCATTTCTCATTCAATTTAGACGTATCCTTTGCGTTAAAGTTCATGTCTTACACGCTTTAAAAAAAAATTTAAAAAAAAGTTCTTAAAAAAAAAACCAGCCAAATTTAAAAGCATAAATCTTGGTGAGTCACATATTACAAGATGAAATACACGTATTTAGCATTTGCTCCTTATTATTTTAAATTCCCCACATGACAATAAACTTGGGGGGGGGGGGTTGTACCGAAATTGAATGAGGCAGTAATGCAATAATACATGTGACATTCTGGCAGAAGGGATGGGATGCAGAGGCAGGTAATAAAGAGAAACACTGAATTTACACCCTGTTTTGACGATAAAGTGCATTGCATTCATGATTCGTGATCCTGGCTCTGCACATTGCAATACAGTAGATGGCAGTGTGCATCTTTATTGTCGCCTCAAAAAGTAGGAGAAATCTTCAGCAATGGAGTATAACTCATTTTAAAATATAGCTTTGTTTATGTTCACATCTCAGCCAATGTAAAAGAAGGAAATCAGGTTGCAAAATAATCCGGCTAAAGAAGCATTAGTAATGTACGCTATTAGAAATTAAGCAGTCTCTTCTTTAATAACAATTTAATCTTGGCAGAAAATATATGACTATTAGTATAGAAGGTTAATATTTGTTTGTTTTTTTATGCTCAAATTTCAGAGAAACAGCTAAGAATGTGAGACAAACAATGAAAAGCTCAGGAGGTCAGGAAGAGTAATTAAATTGACGTTCTGAGGTTATTTTGTGAAACTGGATGTGAAATGTGAAAAGAACAAAATGCTCAATGCCTAGACTAGAGAATGTATATAAAGATTTTTAGCTTTATATACAGTCATTGGTTTAGACTAGATTGGGACTGAGTCATAAAGGATGTTTTAAAGATAGCAGGGGAAGAAAGAGCGACTTCATTTATCTCCCGGGTCTAAGTCCATCCGTCTTTTATGAATGAAGTCATTGTCACGCATGTCACGCACTCCGTTACAGCAGGCGGCGGCGTGTTAGCGTGCGCTCGTCATAAAAACAACAAAGAGGGAAGACGAAGAAGAATGAAACGAAGCATGTGACTCAGAAGAAGAAGAAGGCGGAAGTGCTCTTTTGTTGTTTCCATTGAGTTAACTAGCGACGATTCTCTGACTCTTTGCATTTAAAAATACCAGGTAATTTGTTACATTAGCGTACGGTATCCTTATTCAGTAGAATTAGAGTAAAACGACCTCTCCCAGAATGCGGAGACCGATGTAAGTTACTGCTACAGCTGTTTGTAGCAGTCGGAAAAAACCCTAATCTCCCACTGCTTAGCGAACGAAATGCTAACTGTCCCCGGAGTTGAATTTTCAGTCAGTGCAAATTGGGTCAGCAAGCATTAGCGGGAGGCTCTGTTGCTTGGATTTTGTACAGTTTTCCTAAGATTACTTTGTTTAATTCATGCCTAGGCCAGTAGGCGATCGTTTCTTAATCGCAGCTATCGCGTTTGTTTCACGTCTTTGGGATGGTCTCTCCTGCTGGTTCTGCACTGGAAATTTTTTCTTCAATTTTTTTTTTTTTTTTTTTTGCAGGAATCACAAAAATTCACAATGAACCTGGAACGACTGCCCAACGAGGAGAAACTCAGCCTGTGCAGAAAATATTATTTAGGTGAGAGTATCTCAAAAGTAATCATGAAAGAATCCGCCTCGATTCAAAATCCATATTAATTACTACTCTTCCCGTTTGCTTAATACATTTCCTTAACATACACAACATCCATAAGTTATGGTTGAATGGATAGACTTTATTGGTCCCATGAGAGAAATTGGCATGTTACAGCAGACGACGATGAAATAGAATTAAAACTTAAAACCACAACTACAGAATTGCAGACTTGCAGAGCCAGATATAAAAAAAATCAAACAACAAAAAAACAACATACAGTGTATACAATAAAAATATACAACATATTTACATCACAAATGAGAATAATTGGAAATGCAGTGTGCAATTTATGGGAGGTTTAAATACAATAAGAACTTTGCAAAATAGCAGTATAAAGCATACAGTGTATAATAAATACCACAATAGTATGTTATTTCAGCACAGACTGTTATGCAGCAGCGTGTTCACCTGTAACTCAGCTGAGCTGTTGTAAAGTGAATGGTAGGAATGATTTCCTGAAATTTTCTTGGTTACAGCAGAACTGAATGAATCTGTTGGAAAATAAGCTCTGCTGTCTCTGCAGTGTGGATGGGATGGGATGGGATGGGATGGGATGGGATAGGCTGGGATAGGCTGGGATGGATTATCAATGAGTTCAGGGACCTCCTGCTCCACACTGAATCAAATGTCTCCAGGTTCTGACCAGTGATGATCCCGGCCTTTTTGATGAGTTTGTTGATCCTGTTGGCATCACTGGCACAATTGCTACTCCCCCAGCAGACCACAGCACAGTAGATGGCACTGGTTACCACAGCCTTGTACAAGATCTCCAGTATCTGGCATCATACATTGAAAGAGCTTAGCTTCCTCAGAAAGTAGAGACTACTCATTGCCTTGTTTAAGTGGATACTCAAGTTCTTGTAGTGCTTCTCAAATCGTACCTCCTCTCCCATCATGATAATGGATTTGGTCGCAGTTCTTATCGTCCTGTATAATTAACTGGCCTAATGTACTCCCATTTAGCAAGGATGGGTTATCAGTGTAGTTCCTGTAAATAGGAGCCGTTTATAAAGTAAAAGAGAAAATCTTGAGTGCTTGCATAAATATTTATTCAATAAATTACCATTGAATGTGTTTTATTTCACCTCTATTTTTAACAGGTGGCTTTGCATTTCTCCCATTTCTGTGGTTGGTCAACGTTGTTTGGTTTTTTCGAGAGGCCTTTATAAAGCCAGCCTACACCGAACAGCTCCAGATAAAAACTTGTAAGTCTCAGCACTGCTACAGTATTTCAGAGATTCTACAAAGTACCACTGCTATTATTTAATTTTGATAAAAATATCTATTAGGAAACTCTGAGTGTAATGTTTATGCCTCCAAGTTTCCCTTTAGTAATTATGCTGTGGATTCAACACTTATAGGACTCTGATAATTCACTAATTAAGTTTTTAATCCAGTCAATATCTTTCAAAAGAGTTATCAGTAAAAGTTTAAAATCAAATGTACATTTGTTATACAAACCTATGAGAATATGTTTGATTTTTTTTTTTTTTTCATCAAAGTTGAACTGCTTGGATGTCTTTTCAGTTCTATTGTGTATTAGGTAACCTAAACCTTGGACAAGAAGTCGTGACTTTTTTTGGTGAAGCAGTTAGATTAAATGTTTTATAAGTAGAGCTGGGCAGCAAATAATTTTTTTTTATGATTCCTTTTAATATAACACATTTTTAAATAAAATTCTTTCATACACTATAGGATAATACTAAAAACCATGTGACTCACCAGTGATGAACATGAATATAGCTTGTGATTTTGAATGCTTTTGTATACATTGTTGAGATATTGATATAAATAAAATTCAGTGAAAATTATCACAGTATTTATTTCATCCATAGTTCTCAACCTTACCGTTAATATTGTAAGTAGGAAAAAATATTCATAAAATACTTGGGGCTAGCTTTTATTAACAGACACTTTGGCTAGTATTTTCTTTTTGAAAAAGAAAAAACTTTCCCATGTAAACCTGTGTTACTGTTAACACTTTTGATTTAGAACACACTTTCTACTTAATAAAACGTTACTAAAGTTTATTTGCAATTTTCTGAGCTATTTTCTTTTTTTAAAGAAAGCTTTAGGCAAAGTCAGAGCATTGTATGACCCATGCTTTAATGCCAAGTAATTGTCTTAAGGTTTTTTGTTTTTTTTTTCCCATCTAGATGTAAAACGGTCAGCGCTGGGGTTAACCTTATGGGTGGCTGTACTCACCGCATGGATTATAGTCTTCCAGCACTGCAGAGCAGCGTTTGGGGAGGTGGGAGACTACCTCTCCTTTACAATTCCACTGGGCATTCCTTGAGATGTTTTTTGATGCCAGATCTTTTGAAAATAGCTAATAATCCACTATAATGGACTAAAGAATTTTCTTTCTTAAACTACAGTGAAAGATTCTGATGAATTGTCTGGTCTCTGGAGCGAAATTAAATGGCCGAATAACCATTAACAGAGTAATCCTTATATCTTCTAAAGATAAATGCCTTAGGACTTGGAATTTTATGTTTTTTTGTGCTTGCCTAGGCATTTGAGAAAGTCCTTTAATTTAGAGTAGGCCACTTAATCTTTGTGTAGCGGACATTTTTAACTGTCATGTACACTGTCAAATGACAAAGCTGGATGTTCATTGATGTTTGTTCAGGATATTGACCAATAGATTCAAGTTTGTTTTTTTTTTTTCTTGACCAAAAAATGTTTATTGTTAATGTTTAAATGTCATTGTTCACCCAAAACTATTTTTACTAGTGTATGAATGACAAATAATAAAAAAAAAATCCATATGTCAGTCAGAATTTCACACTTATGTTGGAATATCATTGTCTCTCTAGGGCCTATGAATCTGTATGGACATCTTGTTTTATGCCTTTATGACTAGCCAGCTATTTCTCTATATATATTCCTAATATTTTGCATTGTTAGTCTAGAAAATCATCGGCGCCTGTTGTGAAACCCAATAACTTAATCCCCCAAAATGTCCTCACTTCCCTGTTGTCCTATATTAGTCATAACATAATCAGTGCCATTTTTAGACCCCCCCCCCAGTCAAAGCTTAAGTGACAGGTTCTACATTACTAACTGGGAGAACATGTGCTGACTTCACTGGCGTGTGCCAAGAACATGAAGTATCAGCACGTACTTTTCATGATGCAGGGAGTCACCTAATAAAACTAATTTATGAGGAGTAAATACAAGAATCTGTTCATGGATATTGTGTATTTTTTCCAAATGTGTATTTTATTTGTGTATTCAGAGTTAAATGGGAGTAACCACATTTACACATGTACTGTAAATGCAATTTTGGGCACTTCCACTTCATTGTATTTCATATTTGAGGAACCTTTTTTTTTTTTTTTTTTAACTCTAAATTTATTTGAAAACGAGTTATACTGATAAAAATTGTAAACATAAAACTGGTAACCATATTCTGAAATCAGATTTATAGTTTAAGAGTAAACTTCCCAGAAGATTGATAAGTAGTTCACTTTCGCTCCACTAAGGCCAACTGTTGGGTTGAGGTGCCATTTATACGTTAACACATCAATAATAATCAAACACAAATCGAATATACCATGCACTGTGAATACCTGTGATACCTAGAAGTACATTTTTGCTGTTAAAGTTCATTAGATATTAGATCATTAGATATCGAATACAGGACTCTTCACTGTGATCGAATGTATTTACATCGAGGTAAGGCTGCTTTTAATGTATGTGAACGATGCGAATGCCTCTTCCTCTATTGTGAGAACGAGTGATGAAGAGAAGGGGGCTCGTTGGCAGCACACGTGCTCCAACATGTGTTTGACGCCCCCGCTGTCACTGTCTGTCTGGCGTCGGCTCACGAGGGTCAACAACACCGTCTTTTGAACTTATTTTTGGACAGACCTTCCTTGACAACCGACCTTAAGCATGTAGTTCCTAACAGGTCTGATAACCCTACGTGAGTGGTCTGTGGCATCGGTGCCATCAACTCTAGGAATAAACTAAAGGCTACAGAATTGGCTAATGGCTAATATACATCTTAATTGCCAATAGGACCGCAACAGCTGCGCCACTGCTCAAACAATACACTATTATCCGGGCATGGCCCCTGCCTGAATACCCAAGGGTGGGCATTAGGCCAGGACATGACAGAAACAAGGTGCCCAGCTACCCCCATCCCTCCCTCCCCCCGGACTCATTATGCAACTCCATGTATAAAACACAGCACAACAGTCGGTCACGCCCAGCAGCCAGAGGAAGCGGAGGTTGGAGTCAGGCGAGCGGACGCACCAGATCATCCCTGGTACTCACTGCATCTCTCCCAGATTTACACAGGCGGCCGACGCGAGAGGCTGAACAGGGGCTGCCCTTTCCCCATTGTCAACTAACTCGGTCAGGGAATTCAAGAAGAGGTAAGTGTGGTATGCTTTGTAGACTGACAAGCTGAAGCCTCAGCTGCTGTCAGGTCAACTCTTCTTTTTCTAATTTCCCACTGATCAGAAATGGACTTCATCCTGCCAACCACTCTGCCAGCTTGTGGTATCCCATGGGAGAAGGTCTTACCGCCTCTTATTCCTCGGCTGAATGGGACTTATGGGCAATATAATTGGTCCCCGAATTTACTGATGCCAGAGACTGACAGTACCAGCTCTGCAGAGGTAGGTTATTTTTCGGTTACTATGGCAAGCATTTAAAAAGACAAACAGTGGATTGCGTTCATTTTGGCTCAGCGGAACCTCATGAAAACTAAGATCAAATGGCCTCTTACAATGGTAACTTGTTCAACAGGCTGAGAATCCATTCTATCAACTTCAAAAGTATTGCCCCCAATTTAAAAGCTATAAATCTTATTTATTTTGACAAAAAAAAAAACTCAAGGTCTACTTAGTAGCTTTTTACAGAGCTTTCAACTGCATCTACTGTCTTTTATGGCAAGGTGCAGTTGAATGCCCCAGAAAACAACTTATCAATACAAGAATAGACTTAAACACTCGAACAATGTCAAGGACATCTATTACATGAACAATGGCAAATAGGGCTTTCTGTGCTATTACTTTGCTTAGGTCTTTTATTTCTACATGATAATACGAAGTATATGGATTCATTTTGGCAGGTGAACTGTGATGATAGCGGATTTACGGTTCAAGTAGATGTAAAGCACTTCAACCCAGAGGACCTAATGGTCAAAGTGATAGGGGACTTTGTGGAAGTTCAAGGAAAGCATGAAGAGAGGAAGGTTGGTATTCTTGGAGGAACTGACCTGCATTTTTTTGGTTTATTTACAACAGCTCTGATATGTGTCATCCGCTGAACTTGAATTACTTTCCATTTTGTTAGAAGGATGGTCCTGGGTTTACGACACGGCAGTTTAACCGCCGCTACCGAATCCCAAAGGGAGTGGACACTATGGCTTTGGAGTCAGCAGTCTCTCCTGATGGCGTCCTTATCATATCTGCACCAATGCTGCAAACCGAGGCCTCCAGATCCCTGGCTTAATTCCATTAATACCTCACACTTAAATCACTCTACCATCGTCAACATGAATGACAACAAATGCAACAGAAGCCAGAACACACAGGCACAAGCAGAAATAACTTCAGGCTCCTCCAGTCGCAGCAATGCTCAACATGTGCCAAAACACACATTTGGTATGTTCCTGGCAAATGTTCTAATAGTCCTTGCTCTCTGAGGTTTGTATATACTGCTCTGCTATTACTCAGCAATCTTACATAATGTTTAAAGGAACCAGTCTTTGTAAATATTCTGTGTCCACATATCAAACTGCTGCTTCTTTTTGTGCAACTTTTGTAATATGCACTGTATTGTGATTGTGTAATAATGCACACAGATGTATCTCAAAACTCTTTATTGTAGAAATATTTCTTCAAAAAAGTACAAATAAACTTTATTTCTTTTAATTAAAAAAAACGACTGCTTCAGGTGCCTCTTGCCAACTTTCAAGCAACTTGTTGCTCATCCAGCAATCCATTCAACATTGAGTCCACTTCACTAAAAAAGAAAAATATACAGTAATAGATTTGTCTGTAATTTGGGGTTGATACATCTATGTTTAGATGAATGTAATAGGCTTATAAGACCCACACTTCATGGGATTTAAGACTGACAGCCTTCTAGGAACATCACTTTACTTGCATAATGACAATCAATTTGACCAGCCGAATAATTTCATTTAAGTTGTACCTGATCTGCTCCTTTACCCATTTTCTCTGTTTCCGAAGGACTTGTAATAAAGGGTCCTCTTCAAACTCCTTTTCATCTGAATCTGAAATTTAGAAAAAAAAAAAAAAGTTCTGTTGAGGGTAATGAACAGTCGAGGACAGGGTTGATAATGGAATATTACCAGCATTTACCTATCGAGGACCAAGACTAGAAGTTATGGTTTTAGTATTGATTACTCTTGAAAGTAAAATGTAAGTAGTTATGACAAAATTTGACCACTAATTCAACATGTGACCAGCTCCACACAGAAGCAGCATGCAAAACAAAAATATAGAAAGTTTGAGGGGTTTCTACCTAAAGGGGTATGGAATGCTAGGAATGGAAACTATTCATAGGTCAGAACATATTCTCCACAATTAACTATAGGGTCAAGGTTGGTGCTCTTTGCTCACCTTCAGCCTCTTGCAGCAGCTGTGAAATGACTTCCATAGAGTTCTGTGTATTACATGGAGGGACTGGGGATTGTGAAGGTGCAGAAGCAGTGCAAGGAGGAGAAACCAAAGGGGCGGGGGACCTTTGAGCAGGTGATGAATCCACTGTAGGGAACAATACCTCGGATACTACCTGTCAAGGCACAATGAGAACGACCTAGTGGTTACTGAACTTTTTAATAACAATATTCACATTAACATTAGATGATGATGAATGACATCTAAAAAATACAAGGTTTGCAGGTTGATGGCAACACATTTAAGTCCTGTGGTAAATTTATAAGAATCTGTTTCCATTTAAAAAAATAAATATTATTCTAACATGGCTAGAAATGAACACCCGTGTTAAATTTTTTAACAGGATAATATATCACATATGATCCCTCTCCTAAAGACAACATGGAAGGATAATTTTTTTAAACTAATGCAATCTCAAATCTAGGATTTCACACAGATCTCACAAACTACTGTTTATTGAGCAGCTACACACTGACATCCTTCAGTTCAACACACATACAGCTTGCAAGTTATCAAATTATTAGGGCAGCAGGAAAAACATTAGGACCAAATAAGCAGACAGCCTCCTTGGCTTAAGGCTCTTATATTTGTCCCACTACATAGAGAACATGAAAGAAAACAACTTGAGAAGTTGCTAAGAATCTTTGCAGGTTGTGCATGTGCTAACCTGTCCCATGGCACTGTGGACTGGAGAAGGTGGCGGGGCATGATCACGAGTACAGCTCTCACTGGTAAACCCCTGGCTTCCTTCCTGTTCCTGCATCTCTGCCAATGTCATGGCTTTTTTGGGAAGTCTTTGATGTGAAGAACTCCTCTTTTTTATAGCACTAGGACCATTAGTATGTGGTTTATCCAAAGCATATCTGCAAAAAAACTATTTTAAGCATTCAAACTTGAATTTTGTACACTGTGTGCATGTTTCAATACTTCACCTTGTTGATTTTGTTTGAATTTGCTTCTTGAAGGACATTGCCATCTTCATCTCATTCTTTGCTGACTCTTTTGTTTGAGCCTTGTCTTTCTTGTTACTCTCAGATCTTCTGTTATGAAGAGAGCACGCTTTCTCTATGGCTCCAGACGAAGGAGATGTTGAGAATGACATAGGGTCATGACTGGGCTCATCCTTGAGGACATCTGTTGGATTACCAGGGACTTGAGTCATTTTACTGACAACTTTGGTCTGGATCCCATCTAACCTCTGTGAAATGTTTTGTTGTGCACACGCATGAGATAACTGGATGGGACAGGGCAAGACATCACAGAGTAAATGCATGTGGGAAGGAACATGGGCAACAGTCTGGGGTTGAGAGACTGAAGGGCCATAAACAACGGAGGCAGTGGAGGGAGGTGGAACTGAACCTAGGGCACATGAACTGTGATCCTCTTTAGCTTCCAGCTGGGGAGCAATCGTGTGTGGATGAGTGTCTTCATGTGACAATTCAGGAGGTCGAGTACTCTGTAGTTGCTATAGACGACACAAGAAAGAGAACATTAAATAATATGAAATCCAACATAAGCATTAAACCAATATATTTAACCAACCTTGTAAGCATGTCTACCAGCTGAGGGATGGCTTAAACTTGAAGCCTGCCGGCTGAATGTGGGGCCATGAAGACTAGAGTTTGCCAGGGCCTGTGGCAACTCCCTGGCCTGCTCCATCTTTCTCCTAACACGCCACTGGAACAAGATGTCCTCTTCTGGGCGTGTGGGGGTTCCCAAGGAAGGAATGACAGACATTTGGCAGGGGACAGCTTGGACTGAGTTTGAGCTGGGCTTTGCTGCAAATGTTAATGAAGACATTGCACAGTAACACAAACACAAGAGTAGTTTAACATACAAATTATGAAAAAAAGAATCATATACTATAAACTGCATGAAAGGGAACATCAGTTTACACTGGAAGAAAACGACAACAAAAAAAATCCATGTCAACAAATGGTATTCTACTCCACACTGTTGCCTTACCTGTAGTAGATTTTATTAAACTACGAATAAAAGGTCTTCGCACTGGCTCATCTACACTGACTGGAGAAGAGAAATCTGAGCATCCCAGGCCCTCTGAGCTGACAGGCATGGATCCATCACTCAGAGTGCACTCACTGTTACAAAGGGAACAGGTTATTTACAGTTGAAAGACTAAATTCATTTATCATTAAAGTTACTCACTGGTCTACATATCCTCTCAGCAGAAGCCTGTTGGCCTTCTCTTGAAGGTGAAGTATCTCTGTGTCATCAAATTCCCCCTGGGAAATGTCTGACAAAATCTGAGAAACAAAGAGGCAGACAGGCAGAACACTCAATGAGCCACAGTTTTGGTCTTGATATTTTAATATTAAGAGCACTCATAATACTGCGTAAATGGATTCAACCAGATAATTACATTTTTAGCATTTGAGTAAAAAAATCTAATAGGATACATTTTCTGACCATATAATTCTAACAAACTTCTAACAACTTCAGTAACTCCAATTCTAACAACTTTTTTAGGAGGCTTACACATCTGACATGAGCAGGCTGAACAAGCCATAAATGTATCAAATAAGGTTGCATAAAAGTTGACCTCCCAGGCATTTAGTAAACACACAGGTTTCCAAATGGACATGTGCTGTAGTGTTGAAATGCAAATATTTATATGCACACTAAGTTGGAACAAGGTGTCCCTCTTGAATACACATCTCTCATAAACCAGGACATAGTGGAGATCCAATAACCCATTGTAACAAACAATATGGAAGAGTATCCGTTTTTTTTTTTTTTCAACTTTTTAAGAAATAAATCTACATTTTTCGGTAAGTTCAGAAATTTATTACAAACAATACAACTATCATTTCTATTTTGTAGAGAAAGATAATACAGTAACCAGTTATAGCATGGCTCATTCCCAGTACACTCACAGCAAGAGATCCTCGGCATGGGGAAGGGGATCTGTCAAGTTCGCACTGTTCAGCTGGTCTGAAAATGGTGGGTACATGGTCATCTCTCAGAGCCTGGAATAATTTATCTGTTCAGAGGAAGGGATTCCACAGAAGGATTTGACCAGAAAGGTTGCTGTCTCCAATTATATTTAGGAGCTGGTAAATGTCAATAACCCCTACTTTAAAATACAATACTAAATGAAAATATACCTTTGTCATCAGTTTTAGCTGGTGTTGAACTAGGGGGTAAAGATGAGGGTGACATCCACCAAAAAGGCAGCTGCTCCTCTCCAACGGCAGAAGCCGTCTGCTGGCGCTCCTCTCTACTCTGCGGTTGACCATGGCGAAAACGTTCTACGTATCTGGAAGACAAAAAGGTCAGTGCTCGCTACAAGTATTCATTCCCACAGCTAAATAAAAAAAAAAAAAAAAAAAAACGCCATCAGTTTCATTTATCTCCCAGTCTTAACGTCACAGTGATGCCTACATAATACAACTTTATACTGTGAGAAAAAGTTACAGTTCTATTTGAGGAAACATAGGGTACAGGAACCGTTTCAGGGCAAGGTCTTGCCTCTGTGAAACTAAAGCATACTTTGCCAGCACTGAATCCTTGGATGTCTCCATGTTAGATGAGGTCGTAGAACTGTCAGGAGGTGATCCACAGTCAGAGGACGGCCAGGACTCTGAAAAAACTGGTCGTCCGTCTGCGGTGGCAAAACGGTGGTCATGTGTATCAGACGGCTGTTGGCTCCCTGTGCTCAGTGTGTTTATTTGTGGACTGGATCGCTGATTTGAACATGCAGGACTCAAACTCTGCAAACGAACAAAAAGCAGTGATGGGTACGATGAAAGCAACGTAAGAATGAGTCGTGTGTGGTAGTATATCAACATTCACTTTGAAACATACCGTTTTCTTCTTTTTTTTTGACAGAGACTGGTTGCAGGATGGGTGGTAGTGTGCCTTCCCCACTTTGGATGCTGGTTGGAAGGGATTCTGCTTTGTGAACAGAGAACCACTGCAAAAACAACGCAGGTGACCAACTATAACTCTAGCTCTGGGCACTATGAAAAAAAAGTGGTCTTTAGATCTTACCTGGACTTCATAACAGCTTCTGAATACCACTGATGCAACAGAGGACAAGATGCACAGTTGAGGTTTTAACTAAGCTCTTTGGCCCCAGATTATAACAAGCGTGGCTGACATGGTAACTTAGGCCTCAGTATGATATAATTTAGAAAGAGGTCATCCACTTCGAGTTTAGTTGTCTATTTGACATGTCCACAAAAGAAAGTTCCCATGGGACCAAACGCCAGTGCGACGGCAAATTAAGCCGCTACAGCAGGCACCTGGAAGATTTATCCATCCTACGAGTCGAGCCTTTGGACCGAAAACATAAATACTTTGCTCTTTGTGATAAACATTACTTCGCCGAAACCAGAAGAAAGCGTCGATAGCTGCACCGATCGTTATTTACGCCGAGACTTCCGACCAATGGGCGCCGAGTTAAAGATGACGAACATGACATTTACCCAATCACGACGACGCTTCTTTAAGCACAAGGACCAATCGGTTAGCAAGGAACCGGCAGCGCGCGGAAGAGGAACGTCTGCAAAGGCTACGCGCTCGACAAAAATAGGCTAAGTTAGCAACGATAATACGAGCTAGCGGGTGCCACGGTCCGCTGTGCTAATAAAACGACCACTCTGCAGTATATTTCAAGTGACTGTATGGAAACCGCAGGGGCCTAGTGTCAGTCAACAAATCGTCATTCGTGGTAAAAGTGAAAGAAGTCGGGTTTGCGATATAGCTTTGACGTTATAGAATGCTTATTGCTAACGCATAACCGCAGCCTGCTAGCCGACGTTAACGCTAGCAAACAAACCTACGTGAGGTTTATGAAGTAGCCTCAGTTACAAGTCGTTGTCGGCCTAAAGATTCCGGTTATCAGCGGTGAACGTTTGGCTCTAAAAGTCGGTGTTCTTTTGTTTTGTTTTGTTTTGTTGTTTTTAATCAATTACCGTACGGAATACATACGTTGAAAAGGGGGACAAAATGCACCACGTCAAGATCAAGACTGAAAGGCCAGGTGAGACACCCCCCCCAAAAAAAAGAACAAAAAAAATCACAACATCCTATAATGACTCTTGTCAGAAATCCCAAAAGAGACATAGCTCACTGCATTTGTAATTAAACTCTATTCAAATCCAGGAATGTTATATCACCTACATTAGACATTAAATCACCTTATTGTGGGTTTAGTTAGTAAGTTCTGTTGTTGTGTATAACTTTCATTGTTATTGATACAGATTTAGAGGGGACTGGTGCACGCAGCAGATTGGATGCTGTGTTAAAGGGACTGGTTGAGAAGAGTGAAAATGAAAGGTTGGACAAATAGTGATTATTTATATCAAATAATGTCATTGTGATTGCCTTCCAGTCGAACTTATATCATTGAATGTTGAACAGGGAACAAAATGAAGGTGACACTGGAAAAATATCAGCGGACTCTTTAAACAAGTATGGATCAATTATTTGGATTTCAGTTGTGCATTTTTTGTGGAATGAATGATATATTGTAGTTGGTGTTGTGTAGTCACTTAATATTTGTTATTTCAATATAAAATTTAAAGGTTAGATTTTTATAAGACTGCATTTTCCACTTTCTCTTGCCAGGGATTTGTCTCCATCATCTGTTGGGAAAAGGTAGGTATATGTATTTTTCAATCTGAGATGACAAAAACCTTTTACATTTAATATTTTCAGGAATTTCTATAAAGTCTTTTTCCCTGTTTGCTTGTTTGTTTGTTTTTTTCTTAGACCTTCAGCTCGATTTCCACAGCACCGCAGAAAGAAGCGGAAAGAGATGGATGAGGGCATACCCGAGAGCAATCAGCATAAACAAAGTAAACTTAGTACAAATACTGAAAACAATACTACAAGAAACGGTAACTTCTGCCCTTTTTGATCCTCAGGTACTGTTCGGATGACTTTGTGTTTTACCTCACTGTACAGTTTCTTACCTTTTATTTTTCTTGCTTTTCTCTGTCTTTCTCAATTGCTAGATGCTTACATTATTAAGTTGTTTGATCGCAGTGTGGATTTGGCTCAGTTCAACACCAGCACCCCATTGTATCCTATCTGCCGTGCCTGGATGAGAAACAATCCTTCTGTTCGAGAGCCAGCTACTTCCCCGAGCCCCCCACACAGCATGGTAGAGGAAGAGGTAAGACCATGCACTTATGTTAGATAACTTTCAATTTATTAAAATTATACAAAAAGTTTTAAGTTATCCACTTTAGACTTTAATGGTGGATTTGAAGTTTCTTGCTTGTTCCTTTGCGTAGTAGGGATGCCACCATTATTGTGGCCAGAAATAACCCAGCACAGAATGTAATCACAACATTGTATTGACCTTTGCGGAGCTCAAATGTAATAAAATTATCTCATGCTATTCCTTGGATTTTATCACACCTAACAGACAATTAACAGTGAACTATATCATTCAACTTTCTTGGACTCTACAGTAACATTAATATAAAATACACCTAAGAACACCAGAAATACAAGCAGGTCGGTTGGTAAAAGCTCAGGACTGTTGACTGTGACTTGAAAATGCAACACAATGTGTCATTTAATTTTATGCATCTGTAAATGTTTTCATACATGGTCTGATTCATTGATTATAAATGGTTAAAATACAAAATATTATATGTCAAAATCTTAACACAGATGGACATTGGCACAGTTATACTGGGCTCCTACAGGCCACTGGCACCACTCAGCCTCTTTCTGACCATTGCTTAGCCTCAAGGGCACTCCCTTGTGGCTAAGTAATATAAAACTGCTAATGAACACAGGTGTTTTGTGCAGTGTTCATAGTGCCTTATGAAAACTGGTAATCAGGGTAAAGATAATAGAAATTTTAAACAGGGTTGTCACTATCAATATTCAATGCTTAGAACACTGCAAAAAATTCTATCTCTGTGTTTGATGTATGGAGGTTGCAGTGTCTCATCAGTAGCTATCATAGAATCCCTGCAAATAGAGCTTAAAGTGGATAAGTGTATAACAAAATATCACCAGCAGTAAGCTTGAAAAAGCTTTTTGTGTTGTTATTTTGATTTTGTAATTAGTTTGAACAAACTTTTTAAAACACTTTAGCATTATTATGAACATTAATTTTGATTTAAAAAAATTGGAAATTAACTTTAAACAAAATATTTATGAGAGTACTAATAGTACTTTCTAGAATTTTTCACTCTAAACTTCTTTCTTTTGCCAGGTCACAGACATGATCAACGGTAAAAGTCAGAATGTGTACAGACTCCCCCCTCCAACTTCCTGTCCAATCAACACCTCTGGTGAACCAATCAATCTCAGGATCCCACAGACTGAAAAACCCATTGTTACCAAGGTTCTGCATAATATGTGAATGAGATTTATTGATGGTGTTTTACTTGCATTATGATAATAAATTGCACACAGCTACAGTGACATTAGAAAAAAAAGTTAAACATGAGCTATAACAAAATCTGAACATTTTCTCTCTCCACAGTTAACAGATACAGTTCCTGTATCAGGTTCTCTCACATGTGACCACATGGAACGTTGGAAAAAGATAAGGCAAAAGTATGTTTTTCATTTAAAAGCCATTGTAGACACAGTATAACTTGTACCTGCTTGGTTTTGTTGAAAAGAATTATTCACATTTTCATTGACCTGTGTACTGTACACAGCCTGTCTCAAGGTCAGGGTTTAACCCATGGGTATTCAATGTGTCATTTGATGCTTAGGGGTAACAAAGCAACAGTTGGCCAAACTGTTGCTTAAAAACAAAACAATTTCTCTATTTACCTGTTTGTATTTTTATTTTTTTCTCTGTGAACAGAAGCAGAATTTTAAAGTTGGTCTTGAATTATTTTCAGCACCTATGACATAACCATGGTCAAACTCCATGTCAGTATCCATCCATTCATATAACCTTTAACAATGCTTTTATTCCTATTACATAGTTAAAATTATAGTGGACAATGGAGGATAAGACCATGAGCATATTTGATAAGAGTATGCATTTTCAAAATTAGCAACAGGGACAAGTGGTTTCAACATGAGATCTTGTTATAAAAAGAGATTCACCATCTCAAAAAGTTAAAACAAAAGTCCTTTACACTTAAAAATAATCGTGACTTACTACGACATACTTAAGTTGTTACTCTTTTGAAGTTTTGTCCTAATGTACAACTTATGTGATTGTTAAGTGTGTGCAAGCTTGGCTTTTGAATTGCCACTGAAAAATCCGAAAGCTTGGAATGTGTTGAACTGATACATATTGATCTTTTTTCCAGATGGAAGGAGTGCTCCAACAAGAACCAATTAAGATACAGCGATAGTATCAAGGTTCTAAAGGAGATGAAGGATCTCTATGATCGATAACTGGCGTCCTTGTAGCTCTCGATCACAGAATGGACTTTATGCAGTTGGAACGGAGTCATGGCTAAGACTCAATAGGTGAAAATATATATGCCATCTAAACAGTCAGACTCCTAGAAAGCATTGACTGAACCTGGAGCCTTAAATAGACCATAAGTTCTATGCTTTGCAGATTTTTTTTTAAGGACCTTTAAGTTTTTTGCTGTTTCTTGTGCAGGAATGTATTCAAGCATGATGTTTAATTGTTTTTATTCATAAAAATTCTGCGTATGCCTCAATAAATTAAGTCACTCATCAGTAGTATTTTTCCACAAAAACTTCAATTTGTGCATCTTCAACATTAACTACACTGATTAAAGTCCATTGTGATCTCTTACACTTTAAGATTTGACTTCTTGTTTTTCCACCCACAGCAATTAAGATAAAGTAAATACAGAATACTCTGTGTGATAGAAGATAGCTGGATCCTACTGTGCTGTTTCGTGTTTAGACAGGGTCCTAAATTAGCACCGCCAGGCACAAAATGCGGGTAGATTTTCTGTTTGGCGATTAAATGGTTGAGCACTACCCGCCACACTTGTGGCTAAGTTTTTGTACAGGTATAGTTTTGAAACGCTATCCTGAGAGTCTAGCGCATTGTGTTTTATGGGTGTTCCGCTTCTGTCCTGTGTCTGTGTCGGAGTTCGACAGCCCCCCGCTACCACACACACACACACACGTATGTCCCTGCTATCCATAAAACATTGCTGCTGTTTCTGACTTTGAGGAGTCAAAAGTTTGGATTTACAATTGAATTTATTTCTGACTGATCAGTATATTAAAATAGTTTTGCAAAATATGCGAAAGCCTCTTTAAGATCATATTCAACAATACTTTCTTATCACACATGTATATATGACACAAAAAAGGAAATTAATTTGGCCAGTAAAAAATATGCTTGGCTTATGGATTTTCTTCCTCAACGGCCACCTTGGCCGGTGAGTCAAGATGTTGAATTCAGACCCTGCTCTCGGTATATGATTGTATTTACAAAACGTGCTAAAGTGTTTTGTGAGATGAGGAACTAATTGGCGTTCCACATAATTGCTTATTCTAAACAAACACTGCGGTGTGGTTTCAAGACTTCAGATGGTGGCTTGATAAAGAGAGTGCAAGAAGCAAAGCTTATACAACTGTAATCCTGTAAAAAGAAAAACCGTCTGGTGAGTAACGTGTACTTGTGTTATGTATGTCAAGGAGAAAGAAATGTACACCTCATCAAAATTACGTTTTTATTCCGAGAATGGAAATGCATAAAGCTCTATTATGAAAGCTCAGTCTTGTGTTCCATAATCAGGGATGCTGCTCTGGACAATTTGCTTGTTGGCAAACAAGGATAAACTGGAGCATCAGATGCTTAAAAACATCACCAAAAACATTAATTACACACAGTTCCATATTTCGAGGTGCAAAAGAATTTACATCATAATGTTTTATTTTCTTCAAAGAACTCAATATTGAAATCTTAAAAGCAGAAACACACATACTAAGGAGTTATCAACTATACTGCCTAATCAACAGAGAGAGCCATGTGATGTGATCAAACTACATGTGCTAGTAAGAAACAAAACAGGAGTTGTAAGACATGAAACAAAAGTGACAGGAATTAGAGGATATATCTCATAGGTCAGAAGTGAAAACCCCTGCTGTTAAGTACGCATTTTAATATTAATAAAAAAACATCAGTTTGTGCACTTCCCACTACTGATTGAAAAAATTGGTTCAAAAAAAAAGTGGATAATTACAATGTACATAGCCTGCCTGATGTGATGGTCTCATTCAGTGCTTAGTGTCTCCTTCTCCTGGGGGGTGCCCGCTTCGCTTTCTGTAAAATTTAAGGTAAAGGCTTTGTCATTCCTCTCCAAGGGTGCAGAAGAATCAGACTTCCGGGACATCCATGAGAGGTGTGAGGACAAGGAGCGAGAGGACATAAATGACAAGGGGTCCTCTGCTAGGGCACTCTCTAGGACAAAGCACACGGACTGCTTGAGCTTCTTCTGGAATTCATCACACATGAAAACATAGAGGATTGGGTTCAGGCAGCTGTTCATAAAAGCCAGACACAAAGTTAAGGGACCCACAGAGACAAGAGCAGCTATGAATTTTTGATTGTTCTTCGCCTGTAATTCCATAAAATGTACTACATGGAAGGGCAACCAGCAGATGAAGAACGCAAAAATAACAGAGAGGATAACTCGGTGAGATCTATGTTTCCTTGTCTTGTGCAGACGCCCTGCACGAACACCAATGGCCACATTAGAGACACATATTACCAGGAATGGGATGAAGAAGCCCATAATAAAGCGAAAAATAGCGAGACTCCACACTGGTGCGTCATGCACATAAGTACAGTAAGTCCCTTTCTCAGATGACCTAACTTCTCGAAAGATGGCATAAGGGGCACTGCAGACCATAGAGCTCACCCAGATGACAGCAGTTATGAGCTGAGCTTTGAGAACGGTGCGCTTGTTTTGTGCCCACACCACCATCCAGATGGACAAGCAACGATCCAGACTTAAGGCCATCAGAAAAAAAATACTGGCAAACATATTGACTAAAGTCACAAAACTGTTGAGCTTGCACATGAGTATTCCAAAATTCCACTGGTGCTCCTGGGAGGTACTGATGATCGAGAAAATCAGGAAGGCCGTAAAGAGGAAGTCGGCCACGGCAAGATTGAGAAACCAAACTGAGTTGACTGTTTTCTTCATTCTGCAGCCTGTCACGTAGATGACCAAAGCATTTCCAAGTGTCCCAACCAAAAATATCATGCAGTAGATGACCACCGAGATGACAGACAGGTATTTGTCAAACATAGCTGTCCCACTTTGTTGGCTTGAATCAGAAGTGTTGCTAACTGTTGGACACACACACACACACACAGAGAATTTGGTTTCCTTAATAACAAGATTAAGTAGAAAAAATAGAATTTTTGCACAAGACTTCGTGAAGACTTCACAGAATATGATGTTCTAAATTGCCAGTTGAATCTACCTCTAAAATTTTTCAATTTCCAGTGATGAGAAAATATGACCTTTTTACTAAAACTAAGATTAGTGCAAACCTATTCTAGATCAGTTCAACAAGACATTATGACAGAACACCATTCTGTTAATGCAATTTAAAAGCAATGCAAATATACATTACGTTTTAAGTATCTTACCATTAGTCATTTTTCCGGGAGATGAGAGTCAGTCTCTTTCTAGGTTGATGATTTATCTGCTTTCTATACTCGACCTCTCTGATTACTCCTTCTTCTCATTTCCTGCAGCTGCTGAAACAGAATTCCTTCTGCCTCCATGACTTTGCAGGAAGGTTTTACATAACTAATAAAGTCTGAACAAAAGCCAAAATAAGATCCAA
Source organism: Istiophorus platypterus (assembly GCA_016859345.1). Taxonomy (NCBI): domain Eukaryota; kingdom Metazoa; phylum Chordata; class Actinopteri; order Istiophoriformes; family Istiophoridae; genus Istiophorus; species Istiophorus platypterus. Next base: position 15,241,170 of record CM029126.1, read on the forward strand.
TAGGCTAGTTTTTGTTGTAGGGTTTGTAATTTGTATATTTCATCATACAGAAAACTTTTTTTTTTTTTTTAAGATACCCTGTGGTAAGACCCAATTTGGTCCCAGAGCTTCTTAAACTGCTTCCATTTGCAGTTTTGTCTTAATCTTAAAGTTTATATTTGTTGTATGCTGTAGTGTACTGCTTCTTACCCCTTTCGCCCAGTCATATACAGGTTAAGACTCAATAGGTGAAAATGTATATGCCATCTAAACAGTCAGACTCCTAGAAAGCATTGACTGAACCTGGAGCCTTAAATAGACCATAAGTTCTATGCTTTGCAGATTTTTTTTAAGGACCTTTAAGTTTTTTGCTGTTTCTTGTGCAGGAATGTATTCAAGCATGATGTTTAATTGTTTTTATTCATAAAAATTCTGCATATGCCTCAATAAATTAAGTCACTCATCAGTATTATTTTTCCACAAAAACTTCAATTTGTGCATCTTCAACATTAACTACACTGATTAAAGTCCATTGTGATCTCTTACACTTTAAGATTTGACTTTTTGTTTTTCCACCCACAGCAATTAAGATAAAGTAAATACAGAATACTCTGTGTGATAGAAGATAGCTGGATCCTACTGTGCTGTTTCGTGTTTAGACAGGGTCCTAAATTAGCACCGCCAGGCACAAAATGCGGGTAGATTTTCTGTTTGGCGATTAAATGGTTGAGCACTATCCGCCACACTTGTGGCTAAGTTTTTGTACAGGTATAGTTTTGAAACGCTATCCTGAGAGTCTAGCGCATTTTGTTTTATGGGTGTTCCGCTTCTGTCCTTTGTCTGTGTCGGAGTTCGACAGCCCCCCGCTACCACACACACACACACACACGTATGTCCCTGCTATCCATCAAACATTGCTGCTGTTTCTGACTTTGAGGAGTCAAAAGTTTGGATTTACAATTGAATTTATTTCTGACTGATCAGTATATTAAAATAGTTTTGCAAAATATGTGAAAGCCTCTTTAAGATCTGGTGAGTAACGTGTACTTGTGTTATGTATGTCAAGGAGAAAGAAATGTACACCTCATCAAAATTACGTTTTTATTCCGAGAATGGAAATGCATAAAGCTCTATTATGAAAGCTCAGTCTTGTGTTCCATAATCAGGGATGCTGCTCTGTACAATTTGCTTGTCGGCAAACAAGGATAAGCTGGAGCATCAGATGCTTAAAAACATCACCAAAAACATTAATTACACACAGTTCCATATTTCGAGGTGCAAAAGAATTTACATCATAATGTTTTTTTTTTTTCTTCAAAGAACTCAATATTGAAATCTTAAAAGCAGAAACACACATACTAAGGAGTTATCAACTATACTGCCTAATCAACAGAGAGAGCCATGTGATGTGATCAAACTACATGTGCTAGTAAGAAACAAAACAGGAGTTGTAAGACATGAAACAAAAGTGACAGGAATTAGAGGATATATCTCATAGGTCAGAAGTGAAAACCCCTGCTGTTAAGTACGCATTTTAACATTAATAAAAAACATCAGTTTGTGCACTTCTCACTACTGATTGAAAAAATTGGTTAAAAAAAAGTGGATAATTACAATGTACATAGCCTGCCTGATGTGATGGTCTCATTCAGTGCTTAGTGTCTCCTTCTCCTGGGTGGTGCCCGCTTCGCTTTCTGTAAAATTTAAGGTAAAGGCTTTGTCATTCCTCTCCAAGGCTGCAGAAGAATCAGACTTCCGGGACATCCATGAGAGGTGTGAGGACAAGGAGCGAGAGGACATAAATGACAAGGGGTCCTCTGCTAGGGCACTCTCTAGGACAAAGCACACGGACTGCTTGAGCTTCTTCTGGAATTCATCACACATGAAAACATAGAGGATTGGGTTCAGGCAGCTGTTCATAAAAGCCAGACACAAAGTTAAGGGACCCACAGAGACAAGAGCAGCTATGAATTTTTGATTGTTCTTCGCCTGTAATTCCATAAAATGTACTACATGGAAGGGCAACCAGCAGATGAAGAACGCAAAAATAACAGAGAGAATAACTCGGTGAGTTCTATGTTTCCTTGTCCTGTGCAGACGCCCTGCACGAACACCAATGGCCACATTAGAGACACATATTATCAGGAATGGGATGAAGAAGCCCATAATAAAGCGAAAAATAGCGAGACTCCACACTGGTGCGTCATGCACATAAGTACAGTAAGTCCTATTCTTAGATGACCTAACTTCTCGAAAGCTGGCATAAGGGGCACTGCAGACCATAGAGCTCACCCAGATGACAGCAGTTATGAGCTGAGCTTTGAGAACGGTGCGCTTGTTTTGTGCCCACACCACCACCCAGATGGACAAGCAACGATCCAGACTTAAGGCCATCAGAAAAAAAATACTGGCAAACATATTGACTAAAGTCACAAAACTGTTGAGCTTGCACATGAGTATTCCAAAATTCCACTGGTGCTCCTGGGAGGTACTGATGATCGAGAAAATCAGGAAGGCCGTAAAGAGGAAGTCGGCCACGGCAAGATTGAGAAACCAAACTGAGTTGACTGTTTTCTTCATTCTGCAGCCTGTCACGTAGATGACCAAAGCATTTCCAAGTGTCCCAACCAAAAATATCATGCAGTAGATGACCACCGAGATGACAGACAGGTATTTGTCAAACATAGCTGTCCCACTTTGTTGGCTTGAATCAGAAGTGTTGCTAACTGTTGGACACACACACACACACATAATTTGGTTTCCTTAATAACAAGATTAAGTAGAAAAAAATAGAATTTTGCACAAGACTTCGTAAGACTGCTGTCCCACTTTGTTGGCTTGAATCAGAAGTGTTGCTAACTGTTGGACACACACACACACACACACACACATAATTTGGTTTCCTTAATAACAAGATTAAGTAGAAAAAAATAGATTTTTTTATATGTTTTATCATTGTTGTTTTATGCAACAGTAGCTCCCACTATTGCACAAGACTTTGTGAAGACAGAATATGATGTTCTAAATTGCCAGTTGAATCTACCTCTAAAATTTTTCAATTTCCATTGTGATGAGAAAATATGACCTTTATACTAAAACTAAGATTAGTGCAAACCTATTCTAGATCAGTTCAACAAGACATTATGACAGAACACCATTCTGTTAATGCAATTTAAAAGCAATTCAAATATACATTACGTTTTAAGTATCTTACCATTAGTCATTTTTCTTGGGAGATGAGAGTCAGTCTCTTTCTAGGTTGATGATTTATCTGCTTTCTATACTCGACCTCTCTGATTACTCCTCCTCCTCATTTCCTGCAGCTGCTGAAACAGCATTCCTTCTGCCTTCATGACTTTGCAGGTTTTAATTAATGCACAGAGAAAAGACAAATTAACTAGAACATTAATATAATATAATAAGATTAGTGGAACTAATTGAACATAACTAATAAAGTCTGAACAAAAGCCAAAAAAAGATCCAATAGGCTAGTTTTTGTTGTAGGGTTTGTAATTTGTATATTTCATCATACAGAAAACTTTTTTTTTTTTTTTTTTTTTTTAGATACCCTGTGGTAAGACCTAAATTTGGTCCCAGAGCTTCTTAAACTGCTTCCGTTTGCAGTTTTGTCTTAACCTTAAAGTTTATATTTGTTGTATGCTGTAGTGTACTGCTTCTTACCCCTTTCGCCCAGTGATATACACACACCATACACTTCCTGCATGTAACACACTTAAGTTTATCAGGCTGAAATGAATGTAATACATGAAACCAATACTAGTTTTCTTCAGGGTTATATTTTATGCACGATTTTTCATAAATGCACCAAACATAGCAGTACAGTGAGTGGTTGCTACCATTCAGAGTCAACAGCAACGGTAACGTCTTTGTGTGAGGTAATACTCATGTTGTAAAGAATCACGCACTGATGTGAGGAGCACACTGCTGAAGTGCTGAATGTTGAACTCAGTTGGAAGCGACAGTCTGGTCGATCCAGCTGCGCAGGTAGGACACACGGGCGTACACCGCAGGAGCGCGCACATTGCAGTTGGAGGTACCCCAGGACACGATACCCACAAGGGACCACACTGCACTGCTCTCACAGACCAGAGGGCCACCAGAGTCACCCTAAAATGGAACAGATATGTTTTTCTTATTGACTTTAAGAGCACGCATTGAGTCGTATAATACAATAAGACCTCAACTCAAGCTCTTGATATTGTTCGATACTTTTTAGGGGACTGTGCATTCTCTACAGCCCTCTACAGGATGTGGGCTAGCCTGCCGTTAGCGTCAAATTATGACAATAACAGGATACAGATATGAAGCCTGATAATTATTGTTGATTAAGATGATATAAGATGACAAATAACACTTTTATGATTAAAACATTAACAAGTTGTTAGTTCATTGATAAAAAAAATGATTTGGTTAACAAGTTGTTTGTTTGCAAAATGTATAAATGGCTGTTTCTGTGTATTCTGTGAATACTGAAGTTTACATTATCAATCAGGACACTATGTAGAAATTAACTGAAAATGTTTAAGTAATGATTCATTTTCAAGATATTTTTTTTTTATTCACTTCTAACAGTTTATTCATTGCAAACTAATGTTGATGAAAACGGCTGTTAAATATTTTTTATGTTTAAAGATTAGCTTCATTTGTAACATATAAAGAAATCATATCATTATGAACCATCTGTTTATAACTAGCTTGCAGATGTTTTGAAAATTTACTTATTTTTCCAACAAATGTGTATTTAAGGCCAGGAAATGGTTGTTACCTGACAAGAGGACACTCCAGAAGCACCAGCACAGATCATGGCATCAGTGATTCTGTTATAACCCCAATACTGCTTGCACTGAGCAGGGCTAAGCAGAGGCAGGGCAGTCTGCTGGAGGTAGCGGGGGCTTGCTGAGAATGGAGATGAAACGGGGAGATGAGGCTAGCTCCAAAAAGAATCTTTTATATCTTTCTTAAGGAAGTTTGGTCATTATTTTGCGGTGCCTTTGTATTTTCTACTGTGGAAATCGAGATTAAGTCTGTTTCTAAATGTGTCCTGTGCGTAAAACTTGGAAAGCCCTTGCTAACTCACAGGTTTGGCCAGTCTTGCCCCACCCAGTGGTGACACATTTGGTTCCAGAGGGGATGCTGGTGCTGGAGGAGGCAAGGCACACAGGAGACACACGGGATGTCATCTGTACTGGGGAGGACAGCCTCAGAAGGGTGATGTCATTGTTGAAGTTCTGGGTGTTGTAGTAAGGGTGAGTGATGGCCTGGATGGAGAGGTGAGCATAAATCATAAGCAAATATAATGTTATTTTACTTCTTTGCAGTGCAATGGCACATCTACCCAGGACCTGAGTTGTTCAGGCAAAACTGTACATTATATAAAGAAAAAAGGGCTTTACTTTTTTATTGTGCTTCTTACCCTGGCTATGGACTTGACCTGAATTGGCTCACTGTTGGACTGACGATCATGTTCTCCCAGGATAACACGGTGGTTTCGAGGACTGTAGAGAGCAATAACAGACAGAGGAATTTTTAGAGATGGCAGTGTTGGGATTATCTCATATGGATGTGGGACACATAAAAGCTACTTACGACACGCGGCAGTGAGCAGCAGTGACAACCCAGTACTGGTTGATCAGGGATCCTCCACAGAAGTGGAACCCTCTACCATCCTAGGAATTAGAAGAGGCATATTTGCAATCTTTTCCTTATGACATTTTTTCATCCAAATTACACATGGTATTAAGACTGTAGCAAAAGTACAGTGGCAGTGAGTTTGGATAGTACATTACTTAGGCTACCTGAAGCGAAACCTGCCAGGGCCAGGACCCCGACACAGCAGTCTCCCCATTTACTATCTTGTTGTATCCGCTCACTTGGGGCTTGATAGCAGGTACTCCACACCCTGAGGCCCAGTCACACAGATGAAAAATGATGTGGTTGTCCAAAAATTTGGCATTAACTGTATACTGTTTACCAGGAAGTTTCAGAATGTGTTACATCAATGATATGTTCGGTTATTACTCCACTGTCACAAACAATTTTCCCACAGATAAATTCATAGATCTGGTGGCAAGCCACAAGTTACTCACCCACTGCAGAAGCCACAAGGGTCAAACAACTAATGAGCAAGAACATTGCTGTTATGGTCATGGTTCACGTTCCTGAGTCTTAGTTATATGGGACACTGGCTTTTATATACATTTCTCACACACATAACCCTGAGTTCCATATATAGAACTCCATACATCAGCCCCCCCCCAAACAACAGGTGCGATAGGTGAGGGAAGAGAACATCTGGTGATAAGCACCTGAGATGAATTTTAGCATTCACCTATTTAGTCTTATGCTTGTGTTTATCATGTTCTTGTGCACTTGGGTCATGGCTGTTAGCAAACAAAATGTTACATGATTACCCAACCCTGAAGCCAGAGTTGAACAGAGTTGGGTAATTATTCCACTGGTGAGAGGCAATAACACCACTCTTGTAATTTCACAGAAAAGTAAAAACCAACAACAACTCTGTTTGTATTCTGTAGTTGTAGAATCAACATGTTTCTTGAATTCATATATAGGATATATTTGTACCATATTTAATATGTTGAGCTGTGTGTGCCCTTGCTTCATATCTCACACATATTCAGAAACAAGGTGAAAATACTTAAGATAAACTTTTCTTATTTTAACAGATGATATTTGAGACCTACATTTACACATTTTTATAATGTTTTTCAAAAAAAATTTGAATTATTTCCTGTACATAAAGGAAAAGAGATATTGATAAAAAACCTTTCAGTGTATTACAGGAACCAGTTTATCTGCAGGTTTCAGAAGCTGCAAATTGGGGGTTCCTGTACATACCTGTTTTATGCAATAATTAATACACGCTATATGAGTTATTAAGAAATGCAATTGAATTTGAAATATAAATCACAACAAACACAAACTTTTCAAATCAGAATCCCATTGGTGATCTTTATTGATTGAATGTTTGGGTATCTCAGAAAAATGAAATGACTTTTTGAGAGCCGTTGCGCACATTATCACTATAGAGATGAAGGAAGACAACACCAAACAGACTTTGATCATATCTCATGTGACTGAATAACGTGTGCAAGCGTGAGATGTGGTTACTTAGACCTGTTAAATATTGCAGCAAGAATTGAAGTACAAATAAGCCTGTGCTCCAATGATTATTGGATGTGTATTCTGGCTAAGAAAATAGTTTTAATACAGTTAAGTGTGTGTTGGGATCTGAGGTAAAGACACTGTCAGAAGTGTTCAGTCGACCTCCTCAATAGTTGGGCCAGAGGAAGAGCCACCTCCAGCTCCACCAGGGAATCCTCCTGGCATCCCTCCAGGCATCCCTCCTGGCATACCACCCTGGTAGAGCTTTGAGATGACGGGGTTGCAAACTTTCTCTAGTTCTTTCTGCTGGTGATCATACTCCTCCTTCTCTGCCATCTGGGTGACAGAAGGAACAAGGACTTCATTGTGAGAGAAGACTTGGTTTCATAAAAACAATAATAATGGGAAGTGGGAAATTGTATCATGTTGCTTACACAAAATTAATTTCTCTGCAATCACAATGTGAGCCAAAGGGAAACCTCTGTCTGGTTACTATCAGGACTCATATTTTAGTTAGTGGATTTTTACCTGGTTCCTGTCCAGCCAGGCAATGACTTCGTTGCATTTGTCTACAATGGTCTTTTTGTCCTCAGGACTGATCTTGTCTTGGAGCTTCTCATCCTCTACAGTGCTTTTCATGTTGAAGGCCAGAGACTCAAGGGAGTTCTTGGCTGTAACCTTTTCTTTCTGGGCCTCATCCTCAGCCCTGAACTGCTCTGCCTCCTGCACCATGCGCTCAATGTCCTCTTTGCTCAGCCGTCCTATGGGAGGATGAAATACAAAGCTCTGTACCACCTACACAAGATTTATTTATTCTCTTTCGGCTTTTGTGCTACATTATTTTCATTTTTCATACTCCTGAAGAAGTATTTAATATTGTCATTTACCTTTGTCATTGGTGATGGTGATCTTGTTCTCCTTCCCAGTGCTTTTGTCCACTGCAGACACGTTAAGAATGCCGTTGGCATCAATGTCAAAGGTCACCTCAATCTGAGGAACCCCTCTGGGAGCAGGTGGAATGCCAGTCAGCTCAAACTTGCCCAGAATATTATTGTCCTTGGTCATGGCTCTCTCACCTTCATAAACCTGAAAGCAATTACTCAAATCAAATTCCGATGCATCAGTGAACCCTTTTTTGAATTAACTGTAATAAATTACAATGGTGTGTGAACTGTTTTTTTTACTTCTAATTCAAGGTTGATTTACCTGAATGAGCACACCAGGTTGGTTGTCTGAATAGGTGGTAAAGGTCTGGGTTTGCTTGGTGGGGATGGTGGTGTTCCTTTTGATAAGGACAGTCATTACTCCTCCAGCGGTCTCAATTCCCAGGGACAGGGGCGTTACATCCAGCAGGAGCAGGTCCTGTACATTCTCAGACTTATCACCAGCCAAGATGGCAGCTTGCACAGCTGTGAAGAGTTTCCAAAGGGTGAAACTAATGCCATGATGATAATATAAACCTTTTTATTATTTTTGAACAGCTTTTATACTAACATACTAAAATGACTAGAAAACAAATATAAACCTAAATGTTTTAGTGATAGCTACCTGCACCATAGGCCACAGCCTCATCAGGGTTGATGCTTTTATTGAGATCCCGGCCATTGAAGAAGTCCTGGAGTAGCTTTTGAATCTTGGGGATACGTGTGGAGCCACCAACTAGCACAATGTCATGGATCTGGGTCTTGTCCATCTTGGCATCCCTCAGGGCCTTCTCCACTGGTTCGAGGGTTCCACGGAACAGGTCTGCATTTAGCTCTTCAAAACGAGCCCTGGTGATTGAAGTGTAGAAATCCGTTCCTTCATAGAGAGAATCGATCTCAATGCTGGCCTGGGTGCTGCTGGAGAGGGTGCGCTTAGCACGCTCACATGCTGTGCGCAGACGACGAACAGCTCGCTTGTTGTTGTTGATTTCCTTTTTGAACTTGCGCTTGAACTCGGCAATAAAGTGGTTAACCATGCGATTATCGAAGTCCTCACCGCCCAAGTGAGTGTCACCAGCTGTGGACTTGACCTCAAAGATGCCATCCTCAATAGTCAGGATTGACACATCAAAAGTACCGCCTCCAAGGTCAAAAATGAGGACATTACGTTCACCACCAACCTAAAACAAATGGTAAGAATTAATAATGAAACATTAATTAGGTTTAGGTTTATACTTTAGTGACTAGTTACCTTTTTGTCCAGGCCATAAGCAATGGCTGCAGCAGTGGGCTCATTGATGATGCGCAGCACATTAAGTCCAGCAATGGCTCCAGCATCTTTGGTAGCCTGACGCTGGGAGTCGTTGAAGTAAGCAGGAACTGTGATAACTGCATTGGTAACAGACTGTAAAGACAGTTAGATCTTGAGTCAAAAAATAGCATTTGTTTACTCACATTATTCTACTTTTTAAAATCAGTCAGCAGTAGGTCAAACATAGTATTGTACACTTGTTATTAACTACCTTGCCCAGATAAGCCTCAGAGATCTCCTTCATCTTGATGAGGACCATTGAGGAAATCTCCTCAGGGAAGAAGGTCTTAATCTCACCCTTGTACTCGACCTCCATCTTAGGTTTTGTCGAGTCATTCACAACCTTGAAGGGCCAGTGCTTCATGTCAGACTGCACCACAGGGTCGTCAAACTTACGACCAATCAGACGCTTAGCATCTGAATTAGATTTAAGAGAAAAAACAATACACTATAAGTCACATGTTAAATATGCAGTGTATGTACAGTAAATAGCAAGTAATTACTTTTCTCTTTCAGAAGGATAAGTTGTCAACACAGTGAAGAGAATAAAAAAAAAAAATTTGATCACTGTTTTTGAGCTCACCAAATACAGTGTTGGCTGGGTTCATGGCCACCTGATTCTTGGCAGCATCTCCAATCAGTCTCTCAGTGTCAGTGAAGGCCACATAGCTGGGCGTCGTCCTGTTTCCTTGATCGTTAGCTATTATCTCCACTTTGCCATGCTGGAAGATTCCCACACAGGAATAAGTGGTGCCCAAATCAATGCCCACTGCTGGTCCTTTAGACATCTGAGATAAATAAAAGAAGCAAGTCAATAATTGTAATTTAAAAAAAAAAAATTGGACAGTAATCCCAGAGTATTGCATGTATTCATCATTACTTAATAAATGGTCAACGTTCTTTGTTGTTTGCTTACAGTATTAATTAAAGCAAGTGTATGCACCTGCATTCAATTCACCCACATTTACCTTCTGTATGTGTATCTGCAAAGGTGTGCCTGTCCCCTTTATTTACATAAATCCAGATGCATGACTATGTGAGGCTCAGCTATTGGTGCCATGGCATCCATGGCATAGATGCTTAAACTACCTTCTGACACTTGAGACCAAATGAGCAGACTATGCCCTTTAATTCCCTCACCACACTGCTACTCTCCCTGGGCAACGTAACACTACAGTGTCTCAGTCAGTCTGGTCAAATGTGATTTACTAAATCTCCTATAGCAATCTGTGTGCCTATTTTCCGACAGCTGGCTCCGAATAGCTCACAGTCACTATAAAAAGCAACAGTGTATCTGCATGGCAATGAATGGAAGGTGGCTACAGGTTCAAGGATCATTTATCAGTGACCAGTGGACAAATTCACCTGGCTCCATTTAAACCAAAGGGTTTCATAACCAAAAATAACCACAAATATCTGCAGCTTTTAGGGGAAGTGATAAACATATTTGATTAGTGAAGAACTAAACAAAAGTCACTTGTTGCTACACTTCTTGAGCTGTGCTCTGACAAAACCGGAAGACCGTGTCAGGAAATATGATATTTTTTAGAAGCAGACAACACACAACACTCAGTACATATTCCACCAAAACTTCCTTGATTAAAATTTCAATCATTTAAGATTATCTCTTTCTTAAGTTTGTCTAATGGGTGAAAGAAGAGACTTTGTTCCTTCAGTGGCCCAGCACTGCTGCAACTAGACAAGCTTATTGAATTATTACTTGTTATCCAGTTGTGTGACACAGAGCAGAAAATGCTGACACACTGTAGAGCTGTTGGTTCACGCCCTGTTCTACAAGCACATCTGAAACATGGAACATGCATGTAACAGAGATGGATGGTAACGGAGATGGTTTATATTAGATTCTGTCAAAGCCAAACTGCAATTCACTTATTTCTTCTAATTGAAGCAATCCTGAAGAGGCAAGGTCACATTCAACTGTAACTGAAGTAAAATGTAAATGAATAATAGGACATTTTGATTGTGTGTGTATGTGTTTTTGTGGGGATTCTGTTTCAACATGTCATGCCATTGTTTGAAAGAAACCATGCAAGCCTTGCTTTTATGGGAATACCTCTCACATGTGGCGGTTAGGCTTTTAAAGCAGCAAGCAAGACAGACTAGGAAGCCAGGATGAATGCAATACTTCTTATATGAGGGGTTACCTTGCGCTGTCAGATGTTCAAGACTTGAGAGTTTACTGAGATAAAGTGGTGTTAAGTTTTGGCCCAGAATACAACACCAACGTCTGAGCTCCTCTCCAGCACTCCTCTCCCTCTCCAGACGGACTAAGAGGATGAGTATCTCTGCTCCTCAGTGTTTATAGAGCACTGCACAGGGAGAGCCCATCCGGGTGTCAGGTGACTCCACCAAAGAAATTTCTAGGTCCATGCTTCTCCTCATTGAGGGTTCTCTTAAAAGCAAGCTTACTGTTGTTACTTCTGTAGCCCTCTGCTAGTTTAGAAAAACAACAAAAAGGTAAAATCGAAAATGCCAAATATTGAGGCTTTGACTTGACATCCAAACCAACCATGCTTGTGTTATTATATGAGCATTACCTCTGCAATAAAAAGTAGTTCCTGAACATAGATAATGTTGTTCACATGCTCTGTTACTTGAAAATTTGGGACCTCAAACACTACAGTGTTACCGATGGACTTTTTTTCCTTAATACTTTTTAACCACTGTGAAAATCTTTAGATAGAACCTGAACCTCTGGAATCACGTAACCAATCATGGTGCCAGATGTTAATGCAGTATGGAAACTGAAATAGACAGCTCACATGATCAGCTCACATTTCAGATACAAATAGCTGGCAGTAATGTGTTTTGCGGTACATTGATGGTCCATACAGTATACCTACTGTATGAATGAATGTAGTACGTATATTGCATTCACATAAAGTTTTGGTACAGTGGTTCCAAGGGGTTGGACTCAATGTTTTGGCCTCTTCTAGAATAAAATAAAGCTTTTTGAGGGTGTAGAATTACTTCAGGTTCACAAAGTTGTGCTGTTGTGAGTTTTTTCTCTAGTATTTCACTGAGGAAATTTAATTATTTTTCATTACATCATTTCAAAAACAATGTCTAGCTATTCTTTATTCCAGTATATTAATTAACCAGTTAGGAAAATGAGAGATTTTTCATTAAAAGCTCAAAAAAAGGTAGAGTTATCAAAGTGAATGCTGAACTACAAGAAAACTGAACATGAATATTGTCAACACCCAATAATACATACTCTCCAGTAGTTTTATTGAGGTATATTTTTTCTGGTTATTTATATTTTTTTGTGTTTCATTCTCTATTCAAGACACAGCTGCAGTAAGTTGTCCTTCCCCGAACTGCACGGTCCCCCTGCCAGTGCTCAAAAGCTGGATGTCTATTCTTGTTACATAGGCCTCACTGACACTTAGGCCAAATGGCATTAAATATAACTGCAGTCCATTACAGACACCACCTGTTGCGACACACCGGATCTTAGTATTAACACATGCTGGTCTAGTAGTTGTTTTCCTCTAGCAGTTGAACATTGTATAAGCTGTAAGAACAACATTTTTAAAGCTTCGATTCAGAGGTAATAAGATCTTAAGCTTAAGCTTTTCATTTATGACAGTTCAGGAGAGCAATCAAAATGACTAACAGTCAGTTTTGATCAACTTTCATTCAATAAATACTGTACATTTATAATTAACAGCATGAAAAATAAATCAAATATAAGGTATGCAGCCATCAGAACATTAGTGTATTTCCCTCAGAAATAAAACCTAGGACAAAGAATATGTGCCACCAAAACTCCAAACAGGGATTATAATGTATGTCCCTTGTTACAAATGACAGTTTCCTTAGAGTCCTTAACAGGTATTTAAATATTAGCAATCACTTCAAAACAAATAAACTACGGAGATGATAAAGAAAGTCCTCTTCTTTGCTCTTGTTTGCACTACAGCGCCCATTCATATAGTCCCAAGCACAGCGTTTGCAGTAGTTGTAGAAATGCTCCTCTGCTTTCTTCAGTGTGCTATTCAGGTCCAGTGTTCCCTGAAGGCTGCACAAAGAGGCACAACATGATCACAAGATCACAAGATTCGAAAATGCAAACTCCCCTTTTTGTGATGAGATTTTCATGTTTTAGCATACAGACAAACCTGCTGGTAAAATGGATGAGCTGTACATCATCTCGACACTGCAGCAGAGATTCTCTGTTCTCTACCAGGATGGCTGCACAGATAAAGAGCTCAAAAGTGAAGTCAGTATTGATGGTCTGCAGCTCTGACTCTGAATTGTCATCTGCAAACATCACAAGGCAAAGACTTATAAATACATTACTTTCAGACTTTTAAGATGAAACTATCCTTTATTCTGCCAATTTGAGTTTTGCATTTCACCTGTGCTGTATTTTCGCGCCAGCCTTTCATGATACCTGGCTTGGTCTACTTGTTGGGAGATAAGTTCAAGGTGGTCACAACTCAGGATCTCGAACAAACGTAGTGCATCACTGTGTTCAAACTCCCTCTGAAACCCCAGCAGCAGCCACCTTAAGGAAGGGGCAGCCAATACACAGACATCAATAAAAATGTGCATGTGGAATAAGAACGCATGGAAGCATATTCAGATACAGGGAATATTAATAGCAGTAACAAAGATCTACCTGTGGCAGAAGGTGAAGCTCTCCATGCTGTCTGTGACTAAATGTGCATAGAGCTGTGGGTCCAGTTCCTTCAGCAGTGCTGCCTCCAACTCTAAAAGACATTAAACACAAATCTTCAAATCAAGACATTTGCTTAACTTAAATATACTTAACAAATTTATGGAAAGTAATTTATGAATGGTATTTCATTATTTCATAACCAAACTTCTTCTGATTACAAAACTAAAGACATATTCATTAAACTGTACATATCAGATTTCTGAATAAACTATTCAGTCAAATATACAGTATGAGAAAGCTCCCAACATTTCTGTTTATATGCAGTATATATATATAAAGAATATACACATGGACTGTAACTATTAGTTTTGAGATACAGTTTCAATATCCTTGTTTTACCACTAGAGATCCTGAATATCTTTTGCTTTTTACAACGGGGAACTAATCTAATTTCACGACATAAACATATATCTTTGAAACATACCACTTATCACACATAAAATTGCATTTCTTTTTGCTGATCTCACCTATTTTTCTGTGCAAACCATCAGCCCTGAAGTCCTTGGAGAATTTCTCCATGTAGCAGGAGAAACTCCAGAAAGTGAAGTCAGTATTGATGGTCTGCAGCTCTGACTCTGAATTGTCATCTGCAAACATCACAAGGCAAAGACTTATAAATACATTACTTTCAGACTTTTAAGATGAAACTATCCTTTATTCTGCCAATTTGAGTTTTGCATTTCACCTGTGCTGTATTTTCGCGCCAGCCTTTCATGATACCTGGCTTGGTCTACTTGTTGGGAGATAAGTTCAAGGTGGTCACAACTCAGGATCTCGAACAAACGTAGTGCATCACTGTGTTCAAACTCCCTCTGAAACCCCAGCAGCAGCCACCTTAAGGAAGGGGCAGCCAATACACAGACATCAATAAAAATGTGCATGTGGAATAAGAACGCATGGAAGCATATTCAGATACAGGGAATATTAATAGCAGTAACAAAGATCTACCTGTGGCAGAAGGTGAAGCTCTCCATGCTGTCTGTGACTAAATGTGCATAGAGCTGTGGGTCCAGTTCCTTCAGCAGTGCTGCCTCCAACTCTAAAAGACATTAAACACAAATCTTCAAATCAAGACATTTGCTTAACTTAAATATACTTAACAAATTTATGGAAAGTAATTTATGAATGGTATTTCATTATTTCATAACCAAACTTCTTCTGATTACAAAACTAAAGACATATTCATTAAACTGTACATATCAGATTTCTGAATAAACTATTCAGTCAAATATACAGTATGAGAAAGCTCCCAACATTTCTGTTTATATGCAGTATATATATATAAAGAATATACACATGGACTGTAACTATTAGTTTTGAGATACAGTTTCAATATCCTTGTTTTACCACTAGAGATCCTGAATATCTTTTGCTTTTACAACGGGGAACTAATCTAATTTCACGACATAAACATATATCTTTGAAACATACCACTTATCACACATAAAATTGCATTTCTTTTTGCTGATCTCACCTATTTTTCTGTGCAAACCATCAGCCCTGAAGTCCTTGGAGAATTTCTCCATGTAGCAGGAGAAACTCCAGAAAGTGTCAACCTCAGAGTCAAGAACCTCTAGGAAGCGGCTGCACAGGTCATTCATTCCCTGGGCATAACCGACCTCTGGACCAACAATCAAAACAAGCGATGTGCAAATAAAGGGTCAGTGTATATAATGGCACTACAAATGGCCTCTACTGCTGTGTGATCTAGTGAGTGTTAAAAAACCTGAGATGGGCCTTGTCGTTGTTTACCTGGATGAAAAGCAGCATAAGTGATGAGGATATCTCTCAACACCAACAGATTACCTGAACCTTCACCTCTGCAAACAGATAAGTGAGCAGAATTACTTGAACACTGCAGAAAGCTGTATGATGTGATGGACAGCTTTATTTCTGAAAATTAGCCCCTATAATTATGAAAATAATCCACAAAGAACATATGATATGATGCTCCCTTATATTTACAGGGCAGGTAAGGAAATTAATTTGAATTTATTTCAACACTAATTTAGTTTAAATAGTTAACCTGAATGGCTTTTATTCTTTAATAAACATTCCTCAGTTTCAAAGTAGTGATGATTGATATATTTTTTCTTATTCAAACCACATCCAAATCCAGGAGACATAATATCTTAGCAGCTCCAAATCCGGTGTGGTCTATGTTTTTCCAGTAATTATCCAAAATCGGAACACATACTATCAATTCCGTTTTTTTATTAAAAAAAAACAACAAACAGCTTACTAGACTTATTTATCTTAATAATAAAAAATCTTTTATTACAAGATGAAAAGTCTTTCTGTTAACAGGTAGAAAATGCTAATATCCTGTAAACAGCTGGTTGTAAATAATTTTAAAACACTAAACATCAATAGAATCCAGCATAAGATTAATATAATTATCATTTTTGTGTCAATGGAGGTCAGCAGAGAGTAAATGATTCCTTTAAGCTGCTGTAAAACGAACTTCATGTCAAAGGTCAGTAATTGAATTCCATACAATATCTGTGGGCACAACAACAAACACAACAATGGCTCACAATCACTCACTGGTAATAGCTTAGGTCTCTGGTAGTTCTTGGTACATCCTTGTCAATGATTCGTATCGCCTCCCGGAGCTCCTCATGGTCAAATGTGACCCGCTCAAATAATATCTGTTAACAGTAAGGAAATATAGAGACAACTATATTTGACCACTATTAATTGTGATCTTAATGTTAAAAGCATTTTTGGAGTCCAAAAATTTGAATACATTTCAATTTTAATTCTATCCTTTCCTTGCACTAGAAATGGGAATGCTAATGTATGAACTGTAATCTAATGTAAATATTGTGCTGATAGTAGCATTCTGTTAAGTTGCATGTGAAGCATCACTATCTGAAATCTATCAGCTGCTCCTAAAAGCACTTACTCTCCAGAAAGAAGTGCTTAAAACGTCAGGTAGTATAAAGATGTCAAAAGATACAATATATAAACAAATTAAACACAATTTGTTTAACAAAAATAAAACCAGTTGTGTAATTTACCTAAACATATAGGTAAAAAAATTTAATTGATTTATTATAGATAAAATTTAAGGATTTAGATTAGAATTATATTAATATATAGCACACTTATCTAACCTGTGCCTGAAGCTCCAAAAAAGCCAGTCTGTCCCTGACCTCCTCAGACTGGTCCTTGGTCTGTTGCTGGGCCTGTGCCTGCCTCTGGTCAAAGTACTTAACAGCTGCCACCAACTCAGCTGGAATCGAAATAGGCTCATATGGTCATATATGTTTTAAATAATATATGGTTTTTTTGACACACTTGGGAGACATAGAACTTCCTTCACTGTGACTGAGTATATGTGTGTTTGGACCTTTACCGTCAGTGCCATTGAGGTGCATCCGCACACCTGAAGGAAGGAACTGCTGCCACTTTCTCTTCATGACCCTGTATCGTATGACCAACTGCTCCTGCAGAAGGGAGCGCTCTAAAGCTGTGGAGCTGCACGGGTACATGCCGAACAGGAATCGCCACGCCAGGGCACGCTCGGAGGGAGACACACCACCTTGGCAGGGATTGAAAACCTTTTGATCATTTAAAGTGATCAACACAAGTGGTTCTTCAGTGTTTCTGAGCCACGATTTTAGGCATACGTTTGAGCAATCATCATTCAGTCGCAGCCATCACTACTAGATCAAAACAAATCCCAAAGGGAGCACACGTTAGACTTTGTAGCTAAAGAAAGAGAGAATCTTTAGGAAGCAATCACTTATTCAAACTTAGGGAAAACTTTACCCTGCTGTCAGAAAAGGATTTGAGTTGTCTTATTTAATGATTTGCTCTGCAGGTTCTTTAATCTTTGGTTTCCATGTTTGTAGGGATGAAATCTGCATAATGGTCAGGAGACCACAGAGAAGGAGGGTAAGTTTCCACATTCCTGCTCCTGGATGATTGATTCAGTGTGATGTTTTACCCCTTTGAGACCTCCTCTGTTTAGATATTTCTTGTCTAATGCCTGTATCCCGCTGAAACATTGAAAATTTCTAGGAAGAAATGTAAGAAATAGCCAATTAGCATTCCAAGATATTGCCAGGACCAGTTCAGTGACAGTCTAAGGGCTAAGGGCTTAGAGACAGCTTAAACACATTCATGCACTGGAGCCACTATTCCAGAGGTATCCTCATTTCTTAGTTTCAGTTTTTTCTGACTGTTGAGTCTCATGTGACTGCAATCTGCTGCTTAGAAATCTTACCAACTCTATAAATGGTATCTGTTGTTTTATCTCACTAGTCACGCTGAGGCTCTTTGCTCGAAGCGGTAGGAAGCACAATAAAATGTCAGATTTTAGAGAATGGGTTGGCTGTGGCTTGGCTAATGGCCTGAAGCAAAGCAGCACTTGACTGCCTCTTGGTCTGTAGGAATGGGCACAACTCACTGATGTTTCTGGACACGTGATCATTAAAATCCTAGCTGGTTAATCTACTGCACAGAAAAATAGTTCTCAAATGAACGCTGATATATTTCTCAATAAACTAAAGTCACATGTTAACTGACAAAATTTTATGAAAGTTAGATATTTATTCAGTAAAACAAATTTGATCATTGCTGAATACATTGTAGTAAGTAAGTCCCGCATCACTAGCTGTAATTCTTTCAGCCTGTTATATTTCACTCAGGATAATATCAGGCCTCATCAAAACAGTGTTCATGTGAAATACCATGTATATTGTTTTAACTCCTACCAACTGTATTTGCTCCATAATGTAGTAATACATAAATGGACAAATAATCCTTCAAACATGAGTTTCACTGGTTTAGCAAATATTTCTGGGATTGTTTAGGAGTTCTGGCTCACCTGTTGTGACCTTACAATAATTAGTTCCCATTGTATTAATTTAAAACTGAGCCTGTGACAAATGGCTCATGTGTGACATTTCTTGCATGAAAATAAAGATAAAATTTGCCTCGTTGCTATGCATAGTCATGCCATATAGGTAGCATATATATCGAAGAAAAAGCACCTAAGATTGCTGGCAAACTATTCGCAATCAGATGCAGGTGCAAAGCATGTGGAATGTAATATCTGCATTTCCCCTGAGTAGGATAATTCATACTAATGACTGAATATGTATGCAAATGACTGAATCCTTTATGCATGCACATGTGCTAAATGAGGGCTTTTTTAAAATTTTCTTTTTAGACAGCCAGATAGATAGATAGATAGATAGATAGATAGACAGACAGATAGACAGACAGATAGATAGATAGATAGATAGATAGATAGATAGATAGATAGATAGACAGACAGACAGACAGACAGACAGACAGACAGATAGATAGATAGATAGATAGATAGATAGATAGATAGACAGACAGATAGATAGATAGATAGATAGATAGATAGATAGATAGATAGATAGATAGATAGATAGATAGATAGATAGATAGATAGACAGACAGACAGACAGACAGACAGAGAGATAGATAGAACTACCGTTTTTAAATATATGCATCCTCAACCTTGACTCGTCGACCCTGCCCTGAGCGTCCATGATCCCAGGTAAGGTGAGGCGAGCGACGGACAGGGCAGGACAGCTGACTGCTGCTACCGTCCTCTGAGCAAGAACCACCGGCCGGTGAGCGTCCGACGAGCCCGTCCGGTCCCCCGCCGCCCGCCGCGGACTCCGCTCCTTCAGCTTGTCCATCTGCGCCTGCAGCGTCCACTCCCGCCACGCACAGGTAAAGAAGAGCTGCATCCACGGAGCTTGGACAGGCAGACAACTGTCATCCTCCCGTGGCCTCGCCGCTCCCTAAACTACACGTTTCTCCCCAAACCGAAAGCAGCCAGGACTGATTTTCCTCCGAAGGGCGTCGGATCCCGTCAAGATCACGGAAACTTGCCGAGTTAGTTTGGCGAGACCACCCGCGGCAGCGTTGTCGGTTCTCTCCCAGCCATCCGGGAGTCATATGACTGAACCCTTAGATCCCAGTTTGACCCACATTCCAGGTGGAGTCCGGACTTCAGTGCCAAAGTTCACTCCGGATTTGCGAGCATGTCTCACTCCACCCAGTGGTTTAACAGCACCAAGCGCAACTTCCTCAGCTGGATCCCACAGCCCTGTTTCCTCCTCCTCCTCCTCCTCCTCCTCATCACTTTGAATTGGGGTGTTTTTAGGAAACAAAAAAAAAAGTGACACAAATCTCAGTTACGGTCTGATTAATTTTGAATTGAGCTCAATTAGAGAAACATGTCGATATTAGACCCGTGGTACTCACTTAGGCCCTTTTTTGAAGGTTGTTTGTATTTCCCTTGGAATTAAATGTGGAAACTTCTAAAGTTTGCTTGCCCGCTTTTGTTGACGTAGACATGGGGAAACAAAACAAGATTAGTGGCTTATCAATTTTTTAATGGATTCCATTCGATAATTGTGGAGTAAAGGGAAGAATGAAGCATAGGGGGAAAATAAGTTACCCATAGGCTACTGAATTGGTGAAATAACTGATGCCTACATCAAAATCACAGTGTAGAAAGAGTTAAAAGATGAAAAGAAAGGCTCACATTTTCAGAATCCAAACTATAACAATACTTGAAAGAGAATTTGAATACTGTAATTGCTCCTCCTACCAACAATGCCAGCAAAGTGTGCTCTTCCAATGGCAATTTTAATAGAGGGGATGGGGACAAAATCCACAGTTGTTTTTCTGTGGAAATTGATTTGATTGCACTTAATCAACCTATAATTTCAATGCATATTCTTGATATCAGTGTGGAGCAGATGTGCCATCAACAATAGGGTAATTGCAGAAATGCTAAATAAATCTATGTTACAGTGGAACAAATGCATAGTTGGCAGCACTGGGGGGGCCTTTTGCTAGGTCACAAAACATTTATCCTAGTTAATACCACATTTGGTCGCTTCCTCCCCTGCACTGGAGTAAGAAATTTACCTTATGGCAATCACTGAACTGCTCAAGGGTTAAAGTTCAACTGCATACATAAGAGTTGCCATCACCACGTCACATTAAATCAAAAACACTGCAAAGCTGGTCAAACTGAAGGCCATCATGTTACATGTCATGCTGACTGAAGAAAACATACAACTATCGGAGTAGCTAGTTAGTTTACCTACTTAAAAGTCACATTACAAACACACAGAATAACCAAATAATATCATGAATAAAATTAGGTCCAAACCGTTATCCAACATTTTTTGGCAAGTATGCAACATAACCAAGACTCTCTTATTTGTGCCTATGAACAGTCACCAGTGGGATCTGATGACTTATGCTTAAATCTGACTCACACGCCATGAATCCGAAGACATAGAACATGTCTTTTGTTCCATATGCCATGTGCTACACGAGCATAGGTGCTGTTCAGGTGTGTGACAACATTTCTGTCTGAGTGAAATATTACACATATTAGGCTACGCTGATGGGATACAAAGAACCATGTTATTTTACAAGGATGTCCTTCATGTAAGCACAAGATTCTTGTTGCATATTTGCACAACACCAGTCTTCAAACTCAATGAGAAGGATATACAGTGGTCAATGTTCACTTTTCTTTAATAACTTCCCTTTTTTCTTGCAATTCATCACCATTGAGTAACAGGAACCACACCCAAAAATTTCACCTCAGTGCTAAGATCTAGTATATCATTTTAGCAGAGCATAGCAAGCACTAAAACCTCTTCTTGTCCTTCTCAATGTGAGTATTTACCTTACAAAAAAAATAGCAGAATACAGGTAGTTTAACTCCAGACCTTGGTTAACATACACAAGTCAGTCACAACATTAAAACCAGTTACCTGTTTTAATGTTGTGGTTGGATGGTAGATTTATAGCTGATTTCAGGATTGATTGAGTTAACCTCATGTTGTTTTTCCTGGATTAGATGAAGCTGCAGGTTCTGATAGATGTTGGTCTCATATTGATCCTGGCCTCTTATACAAAAGGTAGGTGACATTGTGTTACATTTTTTGTTTTTATTTCTATCTAATGAAATATCAACTTTAATTAATAATATATAAAGAATATAAATTCAGATAATAATATAATAATGTAAATTCTGGTTTGGTTTGATTTCAAACAGGTCAAAACTGGAGTATTTCAGTCAATTCCAGCCATAATGCAACAAAGGGCTCAACCTTGACCATAGAATGTACATTTACCACTCCGGAAAAAGGAAACAAAACTATCGTTCAAGTTTACTGGAAAAGAGACAATGCAAGTACCTCTGAAATGAAAGAAAAAGGCACAAATCAATATGTTTTTCACACGAATAAGTCGTTTGTGGTTGATCGGTACAGAGGAAAGACTGAACTCATCGGTGATATAAATCAGGGAAACTGCTCCCTCAAGTTCAAAAACATCCAAAAGGGGGACGAAAATATCTATGTGAGAGTTATTGGAAAAAGTAAAAACTACAGTTTCGTCAAGTACCCTGTCTCAATTCTTTTAAATGGTAAGAACTTTCCTAAAACATTTTGAATATGATCTAAATTATATATATCCTCTTGAGTAAAGGAAAATTAAATTAATCTAAAAAGATCACTGTTCAGAGCAGTTGTAATTTTCTTCACAGAGAGAAAGGACGAGGGGAAAGAAATTTATATGTACATCTTTGCACCTCTTTCTGCACTTCTGATCATTATTCTTATCACTGGAATTTTCTGTTGCATCAAACACAAAAGGTAACTTCACTTTAAGTTCATTTGTAAAATGAGTTTGTGGCTTGCAAGTCAGCCACAGTATTTATGTTTCATGACTGATCCTGGTGTTATCCTTACATGGGTTATTTTTTCATTTGTTAGGAGACATTTGGGGAGGGGTCTTTATTTGTTAAAATTTCATTTTCTGATAAAAAGGCCTTGTTATTATAATGGTAAACTAATACGTCAATATCTTTGCATTAAATTCATAATCACTTCTAGTAACTTGCCAGGAATAATCTTTTTTACAGGTCAAAATCTTTCACCAGGGAGGAATCTGGATATTATGCCAACTTTAGCAGAGCATCATCAAATCAAGCCCAAAGGTTTGTTTTATGATACAATTGTTAAATCACATTATAAATTCAATGTTATTTTCATCACTGTGTATATATGTGTGAGCAATACAGGAACCAAACTCTAGTGCTAGGCAGATGAAGATTGGAGCTGTTTGTGGATACATTTGACTCATACATATATGTGAATTGAAACATAATAAATGACACATTTCTGTTCTGTTTTTCATATTAGAATCCAAACAAGTATATTTTGTCTTTTTAGAGAAGTATCTTGCATAAATCCTGTAAAGAAACTCCCTGAACTGAAGGTTATCGACGAACCCGTCTACATCAACACTGAAGTAAAATAACCCCACTCATTTTGATTTTAATATCCTATGAAGATAGTTATAAGATTAAAACAACAGAGAAGTCTTTGACTCTTTTGAAGCTTAACTTACTGTAACCAAATATCTGTCCTTGCAGGCCCTTACAGGTCAGATGGATCAGAGTATGGATCACATGGACAATATATACCAAAATGCTGATTATTCAAAATCCAGCAAAAGCTGAGTCTCGCAAATCTATTTAAACTTAAATTTTATTTAATTGCAGTATTTAAATTCTGCATTGTTATGTGCACATGTTCATCTCTATGTGTGAAAATATGGCATGGTGTATAGGATTAACTTATCATAAGGAAGAGAGGATGTACAGCATCTACTAAGAAATTTTATATATATATCTTAAAAAACAGATGCCATCGCAGATCTAAGAACTACAGAGTTACAGTTATTCTATATTTACTGGCTCATGGTTACAAAAATTGTGAGATGCCAGAAAGACAGGGCTCTGTAGAACAGGAAATTATAGAAATTTATAGAAATGTTTCAGATAAAAATAATACCTTTTATCAGTTATAATAATATTTCCCTAACCAGCACTGCAGAAACTGAAGACTCTTCCCTACAGAGTCAGATACAGACCCAGGGCCTGTCAGGTACACATCCAAGGACCCTGGACCAGAACCTCAAAATGAAGTGACTGTTAAAATTTCTTGTTGTACATTTCTTTTTGGACAGTCAATCAAATGACCACAAAAAGACGGAAAACAACCACAAAGAGGTGTAAAACTACAACATGGTTACATTTGTAGTCATTTTATGTCTCTTTTAGTTTGGGTGTCTTGCTCCTATCTATGATTGGTCGGAGGCAATTAACATCTGTGTCTGTTACTTCTATGTCCATGGGGCCCATTTTCTTATAATCTGTCTATGGCTGTAGGCTAATTAGCGCTATTTCTTTATAATATTTCATATTACAATATTTAAAGTTGTTTGGTATTAATTTATTACACTGAGTAAACATTGTAACTATCAATATTGTACAGTCTATTATCAAGGGTTTTTTTTTTTGTTTTATTTTGCTTGTTTGTTTGTTGGTGTTTTTTTTCTAAATTTTGTGTTTGAGTTGACAGAGTTACTTTGCTGAGCTTCAATTTTTACCAATCAGCAGTGTAGAAAGATGGACTTGAGAGAATAAGAACCTATTCTTAAAAACTGGCGTATTTTATGTGGTTTAGGGTCTCTAGAAATTATATCTATATTGGATTCTGCACCTCACAATTAATGCCCAGCACCAGCGTCCAGAGTTGCAAAATTGTCCAGTATTAGTGTTCTTAACCCAACTTAACTGTTCCACAGCCCACATGAAACTCAGTCTAGCAGTGTCCCGATGTGATCTTACTTGATATGGCTTCCTCAGATTGTTCTTAATGTTTTGGTTTTTTTATTGTTTTTATGTTGCAGAGCAATGAGCCCTGTCACCCTCTGTTTGCAAGCTCTTTGTTACATCTCGTGGCTGTTGTTCTTTTTCTCTGTGTACTTTATTCATGTAAATTGTAATCTACTAAATGAATCTAAAAGCTGCAGAGAAAGAGCTCATACCATAAGGCTGTATAACTTCACTCGACCCCTCGGTTCTGGTAAATTTATACGTTTTTTTTTCTTTTTTCCAGTCTTTCTCATTATGTTTGCAAATTAATTTCCTGTGTCATTTTTGCTAGGGCTGAAACTTCTGTTTTCTTTCTTAAATCAGTCCTCTAATTTAGAGATTATTTCTTGGAATGTTATGTTTACTTTAAAGGCATTATCAAAATAAACAGTCAAAAGTAGATGTTTTTGCTTGTTGTATTATCTACCGTTTTCCACTACACTGCAACAGGTTTATAAAACTGAACTACACAACAGCGGCCAAAAAAAAAGGTTTTCAGGAAATCTGTAGTTATGCAACTGTACCATAACTACAGGATGGTGTTAGGTATTGTTAATCCATTTGGTGTAATATTTAATCTTTCTCTGGAGGAGATGCACAGGCTCCATCTCCATCTGTGAGAGTGAGTGCTAAAATAACTGTTCCCTGCTCTGTGTCTCATTGCTGCCCATCTTCTCAGACTCAGTTCTTAATAAATGGAAGTGGGGAATAGTGTGAACCCTGACCTTTCAACCCCTTCCTGCTGACTTCAATGAGCCTTTAAACTGCACAATGCAATATAAAAGAGGGAAGCAGGCAAAGAGCTCCAAGAGAATATGAAGTGATTGTGGTGCATGACCTAAATATCTCCTTTCATCCTGCGCGGTAAATGAATACATGCAACATACTGTATGTTATCAAATGTAACACCTTACATATGATACATTTGCAGGTTTCCTATTTACACAGATGTTGATATTGATACTGTTGGACTGAAAGTGTTCATTTACAGACTGTATCATTTTCAAAATAATATAAGATAAAAATTCCTAATGATAATATATATGTATTAAAGTAAAAAAATTTAAAAGGCCTAATAATTTAAATATTAGGGTACTGATGAGGTTTAACCTTTAAGGGGTGAAACAAAATAAATTAATAAACAATATTTGAATTCCTCCAATGCTTATACATCCTATTAAAAGAATATAAGAATAAATTAAGGGTTATTGTTCACTAATGTTTTTTTCCTGCTAATCTGAATGCTAAATTATTAATCAGAAAACAAAATGTAAGCAGGTAGTTTTTTTCTCTGATTTTTTTTTTTGGGGGGAAAATTTCTCATTCTGCCCTAAACTATCAATCTGTCTCTTTCATTTAAAAAAAAATAAATAGGTGTATAGTTTCTTAAAACAAACAGATCTTTTAAAACCAATGAGGAAAAAGTAGATTCAGTTGTGCACAATTTGAAAATTAATGACAAAACACACAGACACACAGACAAAACTTAATTGACATTTTTGCAATTCTTTCACCATTTCCTTGTTAATTTTGTTTTTCTGCTCCTCTGCCCCTGTCAGACACTATCTCAGTCCCTCAGGGTTCTACATTATATGGGACTTTTATTAGCTCCCATTCCACAGCCATCCACCAGGTGCCACCAGACTTTCCTTCCTTACCCAGTTACTTGACCTCCGCTTTCCCAGTCACACACCTGTTCCCAGTTTCCCAGATTTACCAGATAGTAGCACGTTTCAGTGTGTTTTCCTTGGTGCTGTTCTTGCTGTGACTCATAGTACACTCTACCTTACCCATTTGCCTGTAACACTTGTTCATTTTTTTAATGAAGGTCTTTCTTAGTACCTGCCTGCCCATCTGTCTGGGTTTGGATCCTCTGTCCACCAACCGTGACATTAGCACAGTAACATGTTGGTGGGCACCCAACACATGAACCCAGGTGTGAGTTTGTGTGTTACGTCTGAAAGAAGAAATGCAACCGCTTCAGTACTTCTATCTGTCAGCCCAGACAGGGACCAGCTTCCCCTTTGCCTTCCTGTCAATTTACCATTTGCACAGCTTTAAAACTCCAGAGGGTTTTATCACATTGACCTGAGCATACCCATGATGTTTTTACTTTCACTGTATTCACCCATCTGCTTAAACAATCTGGGAGGCTACATAAAAGTGGTGCTGTCATGCACATAGATATATTTACAGCACAGACTTTTGTAAAGTCCAATAGTTAAGTCGGCATTAAAATTACTTTTCCCCAGTGTTTTTTTACATTGTGATACTACAACTTGTTATGAAGGGATTTCTGTATTGTGCTGCTGTGAATTCACAGAGCGCAGAGAGCCTGTTGCTTTCACAGCAGTGAGCAAAATGATCAGCACTTCAGCTGCACTCAACAGGAAACCAGCATTTTGAAATTTTAGAAGCTACGTTCTTATCTGTCACTTTGTTGAAGCCAAAGCAAAGAGGAAATTCAAACAGCACACTTTGGTAGTGTGACTTGTGCAGTATGTGTTGTTATTAGATGTGTGTTACTGTATGAGTTATTAAGAATATTTGCAAGTTAATTATTACAGTGGTTTAATGGTGATTTATCACATCATATTGTACTGATCAGACAAGCATTTAGGAAAAGTACTGGGCAAGAGATACAATAACTGTAAACATAAGTGCATTAATCATAAACGTATTTTAGGTCATAAACAAGTTTTTTTTCAAGAATGTAATCTGTGAAGTGCACATTACAGAAATGAGTATTTATGCAATCTATTCAGAAAACAACATTTTAGCATTTTTCTTTTTTCTTTTTTTTATTCACAACTGTCTCGATCCACATCATCTGGACAACACGCAGAGGGACTGCAACTGCACTTCCAGTGAATTCAGTGATGTTACATATTGGCATAGATAGCATCATCCCAGTCATTCTGTATAGGAAATGAAATTAGCTCACTCTCTTCTCTTATGCATGGTAATAATGAATGAATGGTGAAACACTTCACATACCTCCGTGTTGCCATATACATGATCATTGGCATGACTGCTAGGATACTTCACATCATCATAGCAAATCTCTTTTCTGAGAGCAGAATGGAGAAAGCAATATTACACATTTAGTAAATATATATATGAATCTATGCAATATTAGCTTCCTTGCATCATTTCAAATAATGAGGAAAGTTTTGTTTATTTAAAGCTGAGGGTACTAACTGTAAACTTTTTGTAGAATTCTGAGAGTGCTCCGCTGCTTTGTTTGTCATCATGGCACTCATGTGAGGTGTTGGCGTACCTCCAGATGTCCCCCTACTGGAAGAATAATGAATTTTAATTTAGGACCCTGAAAAAAAAAGCAAAAACTATTGACACTTTACAAAACCCCTGAAACCCAGTACCTGCAAACTGCCAAATTGAGACCATCATTTCGCATTTTCGTAAAAAAATTACAAGGAAACCCACTGCTACAAAAAGAGGTCAAATTAAAGTGGTTTGACTTTTATAAGACACATTTTGAGCACGAGCTAATTTTTTTTTCTTCCTTCTGTGTAAAGTTGATTTTTTTTAAACATTCAACACACTCAATGTCCTTTCGCATTTATATTATAATGCCTTAACTAAAATACATACCTGAAGAGAAAAAAAACCCCAAAACAGAATAATTTCTCTATGCTCTTGAAGTGAGATGAAATATTTTCTATACCATCTTACCATTTTTTAACAAATCCCACTGCTATTAAAAGTATCACCAAACCAACACCAGCTCCAATGGTGACAGCAATGTAGAGATTATTCATCTTGCCTGTACAAACAGAAGCCATGTGCAGTCATTTTCGCTTTCTCTACAATTCAAGCTAACAGTCATTTTGAAAATGTCATGTGTTCTACAGATTTTCATATTTCCTTACTTTTGACAGGTACAGTAAGTATGTGGCTGGCTTTGCCCTCTGTGTTGTTTGCCAGACAGCTGACAGACTCAAAAGAGCCAAAGTCTGCCTGCAGTGACCCAATGGTAACATAACCATGCCTCTCTATCTTGGTGCCTGGTAGGACTCTGTTAGAAAGCACAAAATGGACCATGCAGGGAGGTTTGGACTCCACAATGCACATGCACTTTACCACGCCGTCCCCTGAGGAGCAGGAGGAGATGGTCTTAATTTCAGGGGCATCTGTAAGGGCAAGTAATGCATTCATGAGTTTGTCATACTTCTATTACATGTGTTTTAAATAAAAAGAGATCCACTTTTTCATTACATTTTGTGGATTGCTTACTTACATAACACACTGAGCTTCACAGGGCTTGATCTGCCATTTCCTAAAGTATTGATAGCAGTACAGTACAATGCGCTCATGTGTCTGGAGACATTTGTCAACGTGTAGAGGTCTCCCTCATGCAGCTGAGTGCCATTTTCATAATGCCACTTGTAGGTGCTGGCAGGAGGGTAAGCATCACTGGAGCATTTTAGCTGTACAGCTTCTTCCTCCCTTACATCTGACTTGTACTCAACCTTCACATTCACTGGGGCATCTGCATGGAAACATACAATTAACTATTTATGATTCCATAGTGTACTTTTACAGACTTTAAATTTGGAGTCTTTTACAAAGTAATGTCAAAGCTGAACTGGGGCCACTGTGCACACACAAACAAAATTAAAATCTACAGCCATGGTAGCAAAAAAACCTAAATCCAAGCGTGTAATAGATCATCACCCTAAAATTTCTGCAGTGTTTGAAGCATCCACTTTTATCCTCATCACTGCTGTATATGCTTACGTTTTACTTTGAGGAGCTTGAATGTTTCCTGCTCCTTCCCTCCTTTGTCTCTTACAGTGCATTGTAAGGGCTTGTTGTGGTCAGCGCTGGTTGGGCGGAAGGTCAGAGAGGCTTTTGCTTTCCACTGGCCTTCATCAAAATGCACTGAATGGAAACGTTCCTCTCCAGAGTGACTCCAGCTAAAGACAGGAGGAGAGGTGGGACAGGAGGGAGACACAGAGCAGAACGCCTCCACTAGTTGACCCTCCACTACTTCCCCTTTCATGGAGATGGCAACATTTAGTCCATCTGTAACAACAAGAATGGTTATGATCACATGGCTACTGTTATGCATGTAAGAGAGAGCACTTAATCTACCAGGCTGTTCAAAGCAATTTTATGTCTTTTGAAGCTTTGTATTCTGCCCTCACTTGTTTCAACACTTTGGAATTTGGAAAATTTGGAAGCATTTCAATTGACAAAAAGAAAAAGAAAAAATTCAAATCACAGGCTCACTGAAAATATATAAGGTAATTAAAAAAAAACCCACAGGACCACAAAAGTTTACACCTCTAACAATACACAGGATGTGGAGTAAAGTTAATGAAAGAAAGATACTTTCGGTTTTATTTGATGTCAGTTAAACAGTGCATGAATTGAAACTTCATTTTGGTATGTCTACTTAACTTAGACATAATTTCAATCGTTTTCAGTCTGATTTTCAAATTTTACGGCAGATAAAAATCTTGATAGAACTGCTCTGGGCACAAAATGGAGGAATTATTAAGATGGGTAACAATTCGCTTTAATATCACACATCTGTTAAGAGAAATGAAACTTAACTTGATCTGTTTTGTGATGCAAGTTATTTAAAGAAAGAGGAGGGCAACTGGTGAAAATGAGGAACTGGGAGTCTGATTGATTTGCTTTTGGGGTTATACTGTAGTTACAACCTGACATAAACCTGATATAAACCATAGAAGTAAACACTTATTATAGTTAAAACATTTTCACAAATGTAATATCACATATGAAGTTGGATGAGTCATTCAATAATATACAGAAAGTAACGACATTATTGTAAAATGTTCGTATCGCACTCTGTTCCAACACTGACCACACACTGTTCAGTGACCTCTGATTAGTACAACAACTTGTTTCAGGACTGGTTAACTACAAATGAAAATGCTCAGAAATGCAAAATGTAAAAAGAAAACATTACAAGAACACTTGAATTAAAGAGGGAATTATGGGA
The DNA here is from genome assembly GCA_016859345.1 of Istiophorus platypterus. NCBI lineage: Eukaryota > Metazoa > Chordata > Actinopteri > Istiophoriformes > Istiophoridae > Istiophorus > Istiophorus platypterus. Next base: position 15,271,977 of record CM029126.1, read on the forward strand.
AAATTAAGGCTTTAGCTGTAATGTTAAACATGTTTATTGAAAGTTCTTAATAGTACTTACTATTTATTGTTATGGAGACGCTGTTTTGTTTGTAAGAAAAACTGTTAAAGTCTGCAATTTCAATCCTGAAATAAAAAGGCCCTTGGTCATTCTCTTGGAGGGGATCAATCTTCAGTGAACAATTCTTCTGTGTGACGTCTCCCTGCAGCTTTGTCCGATTCCGATACTGCTGCAGAATTTTGGACTCAACTGGATGATAGATATGACTTGTTTCCTCATTCCATATCCCAGTGAATTTAGTGACCTTCCCTGGATCTGGGTAGTTAAATGAGCAGGGAATCACCACACATGATCCAGGGAGACCTTCAACTGAGGATGGCAAATTAATGGTCCAAGACGAGGCTTCAGTCTGAGCAGCTTTAAAAGAATGCAGAGAAAAAAGCAATGAAATGAAACCGAAAGAGCAGAATAAACATCACCTATAGAGGAGCCAACATCAATAAAAATTCACCTGGAAATTAAATTTTATGCCTAAACAAAAGAGAAAATAACACACCAAAAAGAACAATCATATATCTTGTGAGCAATAAAAGATTCTTGCTGGTTATACAGTACAGAGAATGCAATATACCTCCAAAGCAAAGCCACAAAAGGAACAGAGGCCATTTCAAAACATGCATCTTATCGTCTCGGGGTAAGACCTGCAAATAAAGTGACAAATATTTCCAGGCTTGTGTTTGGTTGCTGTCATTTCCTTCTGATGAGTGATGACTTGTTTAGTTTCCATTCCACTTTTAATACACCACATATCCAATAGGTTATATGTTCTATATTTTACATATATATATAGTTTTACAGCTGCTGTCACTTCCTTCTCTGGAAATAGAGGAATTTCATGTATTTTAGTATCCATGACTTCTCCTTTTTTATTTTTTTTGGGACATTTTAAACCTAGACTCCTTGTACTCATCAGCACTGTCCAAAATACCCACTGACAATTTTTTTTTAAAATATGATGAACCAAAATAACCAAAAACATCTAAGGATTGCCAATTTGATATTTGGATTATATAAGGCATTATACCACTGACTCACTGTAAGTGCTTTACATAATGCTAATTATATAAAGAGAGACTGGGGGATATCATAATGGGGATATCATATTTTTTTAATCATCTGTTAAAGGGTAGAAAATGCCAGTGTTATTTGCCATATTTGCCATAGTTTATTATTTGCAAAGAATGAGTGTGAATTTGTTTGTTCTGTCAGACAAGAAATAATAACAAGGAAAGCAGCGACCACACCTCAGAGAAGCCCACAAACATGTTTTCTAAAAAAAAAAATTGAGTATGATGGCCTACCTTTGCTTGAAAATAAAGAGGAAGTTTCAGCTGGAAGTTTTGAACATGATTTTCCAACAAGCTTGATTACATCTGAGTTACAACCTTTGTTTATTTCAGAGAAAGGACTTGACAAAATTATAAAGAAGAAACATTTTTTTCTGGACAGCAAATGCTGTTTAAAAGCAATGACATTTAGACTAACTGAGAGACAATAGAAGTTCAATAAATTAGAAGAAAATATACTTTGCTCTATTTACACTATGTGCATCATAGATGAAGAGTTGCAAAGACAGGATTTCCTTGTCGTAGTTGATGCTTTAAGTTAAGATGGGCTGACATGCCTGACAGAAGTTCAGAGAAGTGTTTCAGTATGTGTTGAGATCTCACCCAATGCACAAAAAGCTTTGTCACTGGCACCTTGAGCCGAGCTCACACCTACAGTCTTGTGGTGTAAGAGAAAATGTTTTAGTGGAGGTCTTCTTCGACATACCCACACTGAAGCTGCAGTAGCGTCTCAGGGACTGTTTACTTTCAAACACCACAGCTGAGAGGATGCTCTTGTTGAGTTGTTGCATGGATTTAATTGTCCAAGGTGAATTCAGTGATTCATGGACCCTGATCTCCAACAAAAGTGGGGTTCAGCATTTCACCCCTGCTTGGATAAAAACTGTTGCAATCATGGACAGCTAGATCAACATAACCAATCCTGCGAGTGACGTGGACCTTTTTCACTGATAGACTTTGCTTTCCTTTGACTCTCCAGAGATCCTCTTCGCATTGTGTCAAGAAGTCCTCCAGCTTGACTGTGTCTTCTTTCTGGCGCCCCCAGGACAATTTCCTGGGAGTAGGAGTGATGAAGCCAGTGGATGCTGAGTTCCCCATGATAGAAAATGTGCTTGATCTGGAGGTTTGGGATACGCAAGGAGCAAATCTGGGAAGTCACCACATGAATATCTGTTAGTAGTTAGACATGACTTGTAAATACAATTACGCCAAACTGATGATTCCACATAAAGAAGTTTTTTACCTGTTTATTGAAATAGGTCTCTGTGATGTATGTTCTTGCTGCTGGTTTATCTGCTGAAGTTCCAACACTGAATCAGAAGTGTCAGCCTCCTCCATTATAAAGACAGCCCTGCAGGGCAGACTGAAGGCCTGACCTCGTCTGTCGTCAGAGGAACAATTAATCGGATCTAGATGAGATTAAACAAAGCAGTAACAATACAAGTTAAACAGGGCTGATTAATAGGTCTCATAATCAGTTGTTTATATTAATCAGCCAGCCTGTCAATCAATCAATCAATCAATAAATCAATCAAACAATCAGTAAAACACTGGGGAATTCCTTTAATCACAAACAGACAATCAAAGACTTTGAACGTTTCATTGTTTAAAAGTTGTAATTGCATGCATTTATTGCAAACTGTGTTGCCATTGTTTCAGTTTGAATTCTTTAGATTCACTTATCATCCATGTGCTGTTGGATGACTTAAAACAAGCAGAGCTAATTTATAACAACTAAGTGTGACATTGTAAGTTTTGTGTTCTCTAAATGCCTACAGGAAAAGGTTAAACATAATCAAATGAAACCTTTTTTAGTTTTCAGAATTACACTTTAATTTCTCTCAAAGTATTGAAACGTGAAAAAAGTAACTAATAGAAAGCATTGTTGGACCTCAGAACCTTTACATTTGTGCATCCTGCCCTCTCCCCAAACTGGTGTTTAGCTGAGAGGGTTTTGAGTGTTTCCACGCTGAGGATTGTGGGTCAAATCCAGACTTTTCCTTCAGAGGTCATAGCCTGAAAAGATTTATAGTATAAGCTCCCACAGAATAGTATTCGTATGTTGCTGACTGCAGTCTTCATTAAACCTATCAGTACTCTGTTTTTGTCCATTAGACACTGCTGTCACTGCCATTTACTGTAACACATTTGTCCCATTTAACAACTATATTACTGTAGTTGTGCATTCCCTTAAGATGCAAAGGAAGATTTCTAATAACATTCAGTCACTAGCAAAGTCTCTTCTGTTTCCTTAAAACTAACAAACTGATTCTATCAGCAACTGATTTATTTCAATGAGGAGAATGAAACACTCTTAGCATGACCACCCTTTAGCAATAAGAAAAGATCCATAATTTATTCCTTACCTCCTTCCTGTGTGGGGCAACTGAACTGACATAGACTTGGTGAGAGAGTGAATAATGTGTTTCTAATATTTATATGTAAAGTGAAGCGAAGAAAAAACATCAGTGATAATTTCAGGTGTTTCTAACAACTAAAATATAGATAGAAGTAGAACTAACCAGTGAACCACAAACCGATGACAAACTAAAACAACACACCCCCTACCCAAAGTCTATGAATTGGTTCAAAGAGCCGAGTCCACTCTGAAATTCTTGATTCAACAGTAACAACAGAGCTTGTAGTTTGTTATTTTATTATTTCAGGATATTGGGTGAGCCATTAAAGCTCTTTTCTAAGTCAAAGAGAAGGTTTAAAGAAAACATTAATAATGCCGTAGAGGGACTTGCCTTTTTTGACCCCTCTTGCCAACCCAATAAGTTAAGAACTATCCATTATCAATCTCAGTGTCCCATTATTCCAACCTACAAACTGATTCTGTGTACTTTTTGTTTGTTTGCTTGTTTGTTTGTTTACATCAACGTAATCTTCCTGCTATGAGAAGCTATGAGAATGTGCTTGCTTCAGAATGTAATGGTGTATGTTGTCTGGAGATACAAGAATGGTTTTGGTGTCCAGTTCCCATGAAGACGTCAGCTACTGAGGAAGGTAAACACCATTCAATCTCAGAAAGAAGATAATCATAGTGAGAAGCTCCCAGAGAGATGACACAACAGTGTCTTTACAGTCATGGCCAGGCTAAGCAGGTGTAACAATGGGAGTCTACTTACTGTTAGGCCAACAATAATAGTTGTATTGAGTTGTTACAAAATTGAATGTTTAACTGAGACATTTCAGTTGCTCCCAGGACCAGCTCGGTTTATTGTATGCTTTTTGACTATATGCAATAAATTTATTACATCAGAGACAGTGGACTTCACTTAATTATTTACCAGGTTCAACTTAATTGGAAAACTGTGTTGTAGAGGGTTCCTAGCATAACTGGCCCTGGCGAGGATTTTCCCCTTTCCACAGTTCCCTATTCAGTTCACTACTCATTTAGTGTGGTTGTTAAGTTTAAAATTAAGCCTAAAGTGAGCAGGTTAAGCTTCATAATCATCATTTAATTTAAAATTCAATCGGCTTGGATGCAGAACCAATGAAAAATTTAATTGTCATGCTCTCAGACTGAACTGTGAGATCACTGACACATTTAACTATGTGACTGCATGCTCATCATTATAATTCTTCCTTGCAATTCTGGAAGAGGCCTACAACTCTGATGTCATTCATACATCTGCATTCAACTTCCTCCCAAGGGAAATATGAAAAGACATTGTTCTCCAGTTTGGCCTGCAGTTGTTTCTTTAGTGTCTAGGGTTCGTATCCTTATCGTCTTAGCACAATAGCACACCACATATTAACTTGTAGTCGAATCAGTAGACACAGACATCTCTGATCAGCTCGACGGCAGCTTTACCAGGTAAGATTCTGCTAGTGCTGCTTTATACTTCAAAAATGATGTCAACAACATATGCAGTGAATATTGGTTCATGACATTTTCTTTGAATATTTTATTTTTAATGTTTCTAAAATACTGCAGGGCTCAGGAATGACGCAGCCTAGAAATTTTGAATTATTGATTAATTTTTTTTACTGTTACTTATCGCCATTGTTTGTCTGATTGATTTGGTTTATGTATTCAGAGTGTCTGAGGCTGATCTGCTTACATTTTGAAAACAGGTAAGAGCAGAATAGGATATTAAAGAACTTTCAACCAAATCATGAAACAAACTGTTTTTACTATTGGTGGAAAATTCAAGTGTTAGATATTGTTTTAAATGTGTATATGTTTATAAGGACATTAAAAATAACAGTATTTTTTTGTATAAATAAATGGTTATTATATTCAAAGATTAGTGTTGAAAAAGTTCCACTTTCATAGCTGTTTCGTAATTTTCATGTGACCGTAGTAGGTAGAGCTTTTGATTTTACCTTTGATTTTCTTTGGTTTCAGTTACATCCCACAGTGTATTGCACCAAAAAAAAAAAAAAAAAATAGCTAAAAAATCTCACACAGGGGCACGGAGGGAAAAATGATGATATTCTGTCTTCTTTTGGCAGGTAACATAATGAAACACCTCTCTGTTTCCAGTATCATTTTTACACACCCTAGTTAATGAAAAAAAACCAAAAACAAATAACCTTTACTTCTTTATTTGTTGCTTTCATTTTTCTCTTTCAGTGGCTTGCAGCCCTGTGTTTAGTGAAGAGTGGAAGGCCACTGTTGTAAAAAACCTTGATGCCCTGGTTACATCGTGTGTCGTGGTACCCTGTTCATTCACTCATCCCAAAGAAAACCTGCCCTCCTCCAGACTCAGAGGGATCTGGCATCATTCTAATTCCCGAGATGAAATTATCTTTTATGACGAACAGACGAGGGTCTTGGACAGCTTCAAGGGCCGCACACGGTTGTTAGGAGATTTGGGTCATGGCAACTGCACCTTGGAAATGACCGAAATTAAAAATCATGACAATGGCCCTTTCTGTTTCCGGATTGAACTAGCAAAGACAGACACTGATACAGCCACTAAAGACAAGTACTCCTTTGTTGAGAACTGTGTGGCGTTGAATATTCTCCGTATGTCACCAGCTCTCAGAGATTTCACATATCTACCCCAGTTTTCTATGTTCCAATGATTTGCCTCTTATTTTAAATCTGCCTTTCTTCATTTATAGCTGATCCTCCAGCACCCACATTGGATCACACAAAGATAGCCACTGAAGGGAGACCCTACATTGTCACCTGTTCAGTCACTCACACTTGTCCCTCCCATTCACCTAAACTCACATGGAGTAAGGGCACCACAGATGGGGTCACAGAGGTTCACAGAGAAACTCATCCTGGCAACTGGGAGCTACAGTCCATCCTTACGTTCATTCCTGAGGAGAAGGATGATCACAGTGAAATCACCTGCACAGCTGCATTTAACGGACAGAAGACATCCTCTGCAAAACTGACACTTTATGTAAAACGTAAGATCTTTTCACTTTGTTGTTGACTATAGAGGGTGGCCTTTATTTGGAAGATAATATACTGGATTTGTCGTTTTCTCATTTGTGCGATATAAAGGACTGATAGTAATTCTGTCCGTTGGTAGGTAAAAAAAAGTATGACCACATCATCATTCCTGCTGTCGTGGGGATTGGTACTGCTCTGATTTTTGGAGTCTTCTGCATTTTCATGGTGAAAAAGTACAAGTAAGTAATGTAGCAGACTGACATTCACTGATCAACAGAGCACATTAAGTAAGAGCAAAAAAAAATTCATTCATTCATTTATATATATATATATATATATATATATACATACATATTTCATAGTACATTTCCAATTTTTAAGTAATTTGTGTAGAGTATGTGCTCTTAAATAAAACAACACTGTTTCTCTATGCTAAAGGAGACGCATTGCAGAGCTCCAAAGTCAGGATGGCAGGTAAAAATGTTGGAAAGCAAATTTACTTCATAGTGTTACACTGATATCACACGATTTCAATTCTTTAATGTCATTATCATAATGTAATTTTCCATCACGTTAAGCATATGGAACCGGCTGTCCAGGATGTCTCGAAGGTGAGAACACTAGTTTGTGATTCTCTCTCATCCTAGAGTTGGCAAGAGAGCCGTCCTCTAAGTAACTCTTCATCGTAAAATTCTAACATTTAATTTAATCAATTTATTCTGGTGGCCCAGGATCATCTCACGCTGAACAAAGGCAAGAAGCAATTTTAGGGTCTTTCTGATTTTTGTCGTTTTATTTAAGATTTTATTTAGATGCCCATGAAATTTGCATAGTTTCTGTTCTTCTTCTTTCTGCAGCAGTTAAACATTGATGACAGCTGCAAGCTGTCACCAGTAAATTTCACAATTTATTTTTATCACTTGGCTGTTTTAACAATTCAAACACACTTTGGTTTGGACAGTTAAAACAAAATTAACATTTTAGATTTCACCTTTGTGTAAATGAAACGAATAAATATCTGTGTCCCACTGTCTGTATTTAAATGTTAATGATTTCATCACATTGAATGTTTTTTATTCTGTTACAGAAGGCCTCAGGCAAACTTGATGGAGTTTGGTCAGAGGTAAGCATGTTAAACATAACACAGTTAAATAGCCAATCCTTTTCCCAACTGTGTGGTGATATAAAGTCTAATTCACAGGCCCGATAATGTGAATTCACAATCCTGCACTGTCCAGAAACTATCCAAGCCTCGTTTTCCGTCCCCAAAAAGGTACTTGGCTTATTCATCTTGAACCTGACCAGTTGGTAAAATAAAGATATCATACAGTACATTATAGCACAGCAATGTCTTATGTCCCTCATTTTCTCTTTCTTTTCATTATTGCTGTTGTTTTAAATGGACCTCAGCCAACCAAAATCTTCCAGTTACAAAGAGGTATTACAAATTTGCCAATGATTAATTTCCAAGAATTGCATACAGTGCACTGACATTTTCAATATCTGGTACAATAATGAACTAAATCTTTCACAGGACCCTGTTGGCGGTAACAATTACTCTGAGGAACTCAACATCTATGGAAACCTCTGAAAAAAGAAAATCAGTTTCCAAGGACAGAGGTTGCTACACAGCATGTAACAAATCCAATTATGATTATTTGTGTTAGGCACATCTGATGACTAAAGTTTTTTTATGCATGACCACTGTGTTTATGTCTTCTGTCAAGCGAAATATATTTAGATAGTAAGATCATATTTCTCAGGGAAAGTAAACTGCATTTTTAATATATATTATTCATAGACTGTATTTTTGAACGTTATTATAATTTCTTCTGCATAGCACTGCATTTTTTTTGGCATGGTGTCATAATTTTTAGGCCTGAAACATTCCATAGTTAGATATGTGGAAATTAGAGGCACTAAGTGAAGAAAACAAGGAGGGACAGGAATTTCAAGGGACATCACTCTCATATTTGATTGGTAAATATAAAGGCCGGAAACAGGGGGGAAAGCTAGCTAAGCTAAATATCTACCCTCTAATTGCATATTTGCCCAATAGACATGACAGTGATATCAATTTTTCCATCAAACTCTGCAAAAAGTTAATTAAGCATATTTTACATCACTGTCAAACATTTGTTTTAAGAATTAAAATATATATGCACGTACCCAGACATAGAATCATAAACTGTACATTTGAGTTCAATATTTCACCTTCAGTTGTGGAATTCAGTAAATACGGATTTGGGAAACACATTTTTGCTCAGAGAGAGAGAAACTAGGGCTTCATCAGGGAAAAAAACTGAATGGATTTAAAAAAAAAAAAGGATAGACATGATTTACTGTAAGATCTTCATATTTACCATCAAAACAATGTTTCTGCATCTAAATACAGGCTGAATGTTTTTGTTTTTTTTTCTAAGAGCAATATGTTAGAACTCATTTTAATAAATGCATTGATTTTACGGTAGATCTTTTAGTCTCTTTGTTTTTTTAAGAATCATATATTTCACATAGAGGAGTCAAATAGTCAGTATTTTTCACTTTTTTTTACCAGTAGGAAACATACTGACAACTCACTCAAACTAATAGCTGAAAAACTGGTGTGTAAGCCTATGATTGTGAAGCATGGATAGAACAGCAAATGCCAATCAGATAATGCAAGTTCCACTTCAGTGCTTTGCCTCAACTAATGGTATCTTAATCATCTATTCACACGTTTATCATGAAATCCCACGAAAGAGCGATGTAAATCCCTATCTCTGCAATTCAAATTTTCCCAGGAGATCAATATTGCATAGACTGTCTAGGCTTGATTCAAAATGGCCTCAAGGCCAGATAATTTGTTGGTCACTTGTTATGAAAATTACTGATAACCTCTAATTTGTATACAGCTTTTTTTTTTTCTTTTTTTACCTTGTTTTACTTAAAATAATTTCTCTTCATTGTAATATTCATGTCATATGCTGAAGACAGAGGGAGACCCTCTGAGACCAGAAAAACGGTATGTCAGCAAACTGCCTGTTTTACAAACTGGAAAAATGTAGTAAACCTATACTGACTAACAGCAACACTGTGCTTCCCATACAGCAGATCCATTCAGAATGCTTTCTTCCTGGTGTCTGATGAAATTAAGTACTGTTATAAAACTTCCACTTCATGAAGGTACGCGGTTTATAAATTTCCACAAAATTTCCCACCACTCCCTTCACATGTCATGTCAGTTATATATAATTAATAGAGACCGTTGAACGGTTCCTCTGATCTGATTTCTTGATTTTGTGGAGAAGTATACAAAACGTAACTCAAAAAGAGTATTGCTTTTGAATCCAAACACCTTACTTAAGCAGGTTAAAAATCAGTTGCTGCTAATTTCTACATCCGCAGCCTCCACATACACTTCAAAAGCCAGCTGGTAAGGCAGCTTTGGGTTGCAAACCTGCAGGTAGGAACATGCATAAAATAATGAAGAGTTCTTGTGCTCTGCATCTCATGATATAGTACTTTATTCAAACATTTATTTTTTGCCAACAAGTTTGAATGAATCACATTGACGGCCATTTCTGTATTTATTGTATTGAAATGTGATTGGACACTGGTCTGAAGAGCTTAATGTTAGTCACACTAAAGCTGTAAAACTTCGCAAAACAATGCCTTCAGGCACAAATCAGTGTCTGGAATCAGCAAATACAGACTGTAGGCCTGGACTGGGTCTGGACCTCCTTGATCTTGTCTCACAGTGTCTTGGATATACTGTCTCACAGTATATATCAAATTGACCAGCTTTGTGTGGTTGTTTCTCAGACTTCCATTATGTTCAGATGATGAAGGAAACTTCGCTGACACCGGCTTGGTTGCATAAAACAGGTTTATTACAAAAAAGACCAGCATCCTTCAGGCACCATGGTTTGCCCGGGAGACGACTCGGAGCCAGGATGAGTCTCTCTCCGAATTACAGCTCAAAACTCGCTTATTTAGGTTGGTGCATAGGCTAATGTGTATGAGGGCCTATCTTAACATCTGGTTTTGTCAATTATATGACCCCTCTCCTGAGGCCAAAGAGGGTCATAAATTCCTTTGATTATCAGACCCATTAGACACTACATATTTCCCCCCTTCGAGACTACACAGGGTCTTGAAAAAGAGAAAATGGACAAAGTCATGTTTACAATAGGTCTCATGAGGACACAAACAGAATGCTTATGACATTCCCTCCTATTTGCGCTTGCTACAGCATAACCTTAGCAAAATAGGAAATTATAGAGTGTGAGAGTGATAAACCTGTCAGGCAGCTATCTTTCCTCTAATATCCATCAAACAATCTAGATAGGAAAACTCTCTCACGGTCCCTCTGCCCCAGGCATCCACTTATAGTACTCCAAGCCAATTGAAAAGATGGGTTCCAATAATCTTGTAGGGACAAAATGTAAGCGAATACATATGGGAACCTCAGAAATAAAATCAAAAATCGTCCAAAGTCAGGCTGGTTGACTCATCACACCTTCCAGTGGACCTTCCCCTGCCTAACACCAATGTCCCTGAGCATCGATAAAAAAAAGAAAACACCTGAGGTCCCAATATATTTACATCATAGCAGAAAACATCATTCGCAAAGCAATCGAAATGAAGATAAAACCCCATACCTTACACTTTTCATGTTCCCCATGTACTAGGGTATAATAAAGAAGTACAAAATATCACAGATTACAATATAATAAAACAAAATTCAATACTTAAAAAATATGTCGGAAAACATAAATATGTCAAACTGTTGCTCCTTAGCAGCATCTGCTTCTAGTGTAGTGTCCTCTCAATGATATTCTGAATCAAGATATCTTGTCGTTACAGTCTCCTTGTTCAGGGTCCTCCGTTCATTTTCACTGTCCATATTTGAGTGTTTGAGTCTATTTAGGTTGGAGGGATCCCTGGACAATCAGCCATCCTCAACTTGTTCTTGCAAAAACATCAAGTGCAATATAATGCATTGTAATAAATTCACTTTGTTATCATATTTTCACATTATTCCAGTGTATGATTCACATTTTCCTTCTCCACTATTTTCTCCCGTACACTGACATGGGAGCCGAACTGACTTTCCCAAGGTCACTTCAACCCTGGTCCTCGTAACGTTTTGGTTTGACACTTTTCTGAACTGGCCTTGGACTCCTTGGTCTGACTGGATCCGTGGATTCTCCTGGAGAGGCATTGCAGTCCTCTGTTGTTTCTGGGACATGTTGTAACTCAATGTCAATTAGCTAAGAAGAAGTGGGACACTGAGAGGGCTGAAGAGAGTAGACAGGAGTACAGGGAGATGCAGCGTAAGGTGAAAGTAGAGGTGGCAAAGGCCAAACAAGGGGCTTATGATGACTTGTATGTTAGGTTGGACAGTAAAGAGGGAGAGACTGATCTATACAGATTGGCAAGGCAGAGAGACAGAGATGGGAAGGACGTGCAGCAGGTTAGGGTGATTAAGGATAGAGATGGAAATGTATTGACAGGTGCCAGCAGTGTGATGGGAAGATGGAAAGAGTACTTTGAAGAGTTGATGAATGAGGAAAATGAGAGAGAACGAAGAGTAGAAGATGTGGCTGTTATGGATCAGGAAATAGCAAAGATTAGTAAAGATGAAGTGAGGAAGGAACTGAAGAGGATGAAGAGTGGAAAGGCACTTGGTCCTGATGATATACCTGTGGAGGTATGGAAGTGTCTAGGAGAGGCGGCAGTAGAGTTTCTGACTGGGTTGTTTAACAGGATCTTAGATAGTGAGAAGATGCCTGAGGAATGGAGGAGAAGTGTGCTGGTGCCCATTTTTAAGAACAAGGGAGATGTGCAGAACTGTGGCAACTACAGAGGAATAAAGCTGATGAGCCATACAATGAAGCTATGGGAAAGAGTAGTTGAAGCTAGACTAAGGGCAAAAGTGAACATTTGTGAGCAGCAGTATGGCTTCATGCCAAAAAAGAGTACCACAGATGCAGTATTTGCTTTGAGGCTGTTGATAGAGAAGTACAGGGAAGGTCAGAGGGAGCTGCATTGTGTCTTTGTAGATCTGGAGAAAGCGTATGACAGGGTGCCCAGAGAGGAACTGTGGTACTGTATGAGGACGTCTGGAGTGACAGAGAAGTATGTTAGAGTGGTGCAGGACATGTATGTGGACTGTAAGACAGTGGTTAGGTGTGCTGTAGGTGTGACAGAGGAGTTCAAGGTGGAGGTGGAGAAAAGTGTCAGGTGTGATGTGTGATATAAGAGTTTCAGCTAAAATGAAAGGAAAGGTGTACAAAACTGTGGTGAGACCAGCGATGCTGTTTGGTCTAGAGACAGTGCCACTGAGGAAAAGACAGGAGGCAGAGCTGGAGGTAGCAGAGATGAAGATGCTGAGGTTCTCTCTGGGAGTGACCAGGATGGATAGGATCAGGAATGAGTACATCAGAGGGACAGCACATGTTAGAGGTTTTGGAGATAAAGTCAGAGAGGCCAGACTGAGATGGTTTGGACATGTCCTGAGAAGAGATAGTGAATATATTGGTAGAAGGATACTGAGTTTTGAACTGCCAGGCAGGAGGCCTAGAGGAAGACCAAAGAGGAGGTTTATGGATGTAGTGAAAGTGGACATGAAGGTAGTTGGTGTGAGAGAAGAGGACGCAGAAGACAGGGTTAGATGGAGAACACTGATTCGCTGTGGCGACCCCTAAAGGGAAAAGCCGAAAGAAAAAGAAGAAAAAGAAGAAGTTGTAACTCAATGTCACCAAATCATCTTTCCTGTTCATTAACTGAAACGTCTCCCCTGGCATCACCAGGAGCATACACAAGATCATCATGATTGTCCACAACATGGTCAATCTCTCTTTCTATATCTTGACCTTGGAGGTCCTTATGTACCTCTACTTCTTCTGTAGTTTCTTTTGGCTCTTTTAAGCCTTCAACTTCTCGGCTCTGTGAACGGGGCGCTTCTTCCCTTGGCGCTTTAATACAATGAGATAAGTGATACCATGTTGGAGACCCTCTAACCTGGTTCCCAGTACTGCGAAAACTTCAAACTCCTTCAAACGCTGTTTAATTCCCACTTTTTGTAGAATCAATCTTACCATTTTATCCACAAACTCTTTTCCATTATCTGAGGATATGCGACCTGGAAGTCCCCACCTGCATATGACCTCACGACACAAAAACTTAGCAACAGACTGAGCATCCTTCCGCTTGGTTGGACAAGCCTCAGGCCATCGTGAAAATCTGTCCACTACGACTAGCATATGTCTTTTGCCTCCAACTGGTTTTATCATATCAACAAAATCCACAACCAGCTCACGCATGGGACCTATCGGAGTTGGAATATAACCAGGGGGAACCATCACACCCCTCCAACAAGGTTGGTCAACGTCAGGCCAACGCTTGCTCCATTTTTCTGACATCTTTGTTATACCTTTAACAAGAGGTTTATTCTTCTTCACCACCAGGTATTTGTTAAAAGGATTTGTGGATAAAATCGCTCTAGCCTTGATCAAGCTAGGTACCGGACCCGTACGCGCTGTCATCCGCAAGCCCCAGTTTGTGTAAAACAGGACCAGCTGTCTTCTCTTCTGTCCTTTCGAGGATCCAAATTCAGACGCATCCCATCTTCCCCCAAAACTCTCATTAATCATAGTCAAATAAGGGAAGAAAAAGGGAAAACAAGACAACAGTGCAGTGTCTTATAATCACTCTAGATCCTTATAAACAATGCAATAAACAATTCAATGAAATTTGTACATATTATTTGCCAACATTCGGGTCGTTTTAATCTACCACAATGGGAGTCTTCCCATAGAGTTTTCTTTAAACAGCAACTACTAACAGGTACAAATCTATCATACCTATCACATTATTCTCCACAAAACAGATCCCTCACTTATCTCTTGCATGCATTCTAAAGTTATCATACTCAATTTTATTTATACAATGTATTGTCTAAAGAACAAGTATTTTAATCTGTTTCATTCTAGTAACACCTTAAATCTTCTACCATCTTTCTCTGTCTCTCTGTCTTACAAGAAGAGAAAGGAGGGGGGCTCCCTCACTACTCCTCCTATCAGGAAGAGCAAATTTATCGCCGCCCAACGTGGGACATCACCCCTTGCTCTGCCTCTCAACTTAGCAGAGACTTCCAGAATACACTGGCTATCAGAGAGTGAACAACTGGTCCAAACTTCCCTCAGGGTCATAGGGTCAGATCAACCCAGTGTAGTAAAACATAGAGCCAGGGACAAAGAGCATTCACAAAAACAACCACTAATCCTCCCAATCGACAGCTTGTATGCCAAATCAGAATTCACCTTCTAGTTCTGATAGACTTTATCAGGAGATCCTCTTTTCCCTTTATTTATTTATTTTCTTTTCTTTAGTTTTTACCTGAGCCTCAATAAACAGAATGTACTCGCTGATCTCTCCAATCCTCCTCAGACTCAGCAAAGGCTCATATGTTTTATCATATGTAAAATATCTTTTATCAGAATTCTAAACGTCCCCCTAGAAAAAGGGCTCATAGGTTTTATGAAAATTAAAAACGTCTTCTATGAGGCTCATATAGGTAATCAGATTTATAAAAGTCCTTTATGAGGCTCATGTATATATTTATCAAAATTATAAACATCCCCTTGAAAAAAGGGCTCCTAGGCTTTTAACACTAAAGAGGCAAAAATGTCTCTCCTTATAAGTTACTAAATCTCCTGTAGCCAACCACAACCTATATATGCCTACTTGATATGAAGTCTATTATATCTACATCAATTACACCTAAACAACAACATTCCACAGCTTTTCTACACACAGCAAAAACACCACACAGCACACACAGACAGGACGTCCGACAGACAAAAACCACTAAGCAAACAAACATCAACCCCCAAAGACGTCAACAGCGCTTAATCCTAAAAATTTAAAAGTCGACTCATTCATAATTTACCTCTATCTTTGTCAAAACTTCTCACTTTGACCAAGCTTCTTCCAAAACAAATCATCAATTAACCAATCGCTTCACAAAGCATGCTCACTGCACACAAATTTTTCCTGGGCTTTCTCAGCCCTTTCTATTCTCACTTTTCTCAAACTTTATCTTCTGTCTTTTTCTTCTAGGCCTATAGCTTCTAATTTTCACTTCTCTTCTCTTTATTTCATCTCTTCTTCTATTTTTCTCTTGTCTTCTCTTTTCTCCTCTCTTTATTTCATCTCTTACTCTCTTTTTCTCTTCTCTTTTTCTCTTATTCTCTTTTCCTCTTGCCAATTCCCCTGGGCCCAGGGCTGTTATTTTTCCTTTTTTCCACACAAATTCGACTACTTCTTAAAGCCAACTTTCACGCAGCGTCTAATTTACACATGTCTTACTGTTAGGAAGATGCGGGCCCTGTCTTCATTAATCTTGCATGGTTATTTAGCTCAATTAGTCGTTACTAGTTCCGCTATTCTACACTTTTTACTTCAACTTTTATTTCTCTTACTTCAACTTCTATTTCTCTTATTTCTTTTTCCATTTCTCTTATTTCTTCTTCCGTTTCTCTCATTTCTTCTTTCTATGATACTTCCCCTTTCTGCGTCACTGACAATGCAATAAACCCCAATATAGACGGTATCGGTATTAAAATCAACACGTCAAAGCATGTCCGCACAAACGCTTCTTCAAAGTGCAGCCAACCAGCAAAAGCACAACATCCTCAACCAACGAACCAGCGCCCCAATTTTTGTGAGAAAATACTCACCCGACGCGTCATTGTGTCGAGGGAGTGGTTGCGCCGAAGCTGTTGGCTGTTGCAAGAGGCCACACCCGATCCTGTTCGTGACGCCAAGACTGTGTTTCTCAGACTTCCATTATGTTCAGATGATGAAGGAAACTTCGCTGACACCGGCTTGGTTGCATAAAACAGGTTTATTACAAAAAAGACCAGCATCCTTCAGGCACCATGGTTTGCCCGGGAGACGACTCGGAGCCAGGATGAGTCTCTCTCCGAATTACAGCTCAAAACTCGCTTATATCGGTTGGTGCGTAGGCTAATGTGTATGAGAGCCTATCTTAACATCTGGTTTTGTCAATTATATGACCCCTCTCCTGAGGCCAAAGAGGGTCATAAATTCCTTTGATTATAAGACCTCGGAATGTCCCTTGACCTAGTCATTCCAGAATTAGAGGAAAGATAACCACAGTCACTCATTAGATACTACAGTTGTACTTCATCATATTTCATTAGCTAATAACTGACATTTACTTAAGCATTTGTGCTAACAGAATTTGGGAGTGGAAGCTTGCCCACCATTAATCTTATGTACATAACGCTTTGTACATACTCCTCTATTTACTGTTCAGAACTGAACACGTTCAGTTCTGAACGGTTCAGAACAGTTCTGAACAGTTCTGAACACGAACAGAACACGTTCAGAACAGTTCTGAACAGTTCTGAACAGTTCTGAACAGTTCTGAACAGTTCTGAACAGTTCTGAACAGTTCTGAACAGTTCTGAACAGTTCTGAACAGTTCTGAACAGTTCTGAACAGTTCTGAACAGTTCTGAACAGTTCTGAACAGTTCTGAACAGTTCTGAACAGTTCTGAACAGTTCTGAACAGTTCTGAACAGTTCTGAACAGTTCTGAACAGTTCTGAACAGTTCTGAACAGTTCTGAACAGTTCTGAACAGTTCTGAACAGTTCTGAACAGTTCTGAACAGTTCTGAACAGTTCTGAACAGTTCTGAACAGTTCTGAACAGTTCTGAACAGTTCTGAACAGTTCTGAACAGTTCTGAACAGTTCTGAACAGTTCTGAACAGTTCTGAACAGTTCTGAACAGTTCTGAACAGTTCTGAACAGTTCTGAACAGTTCTGAACAGTTCTGAACAGTTCTGAACAGTTCTGAACAGTTCTGAACAGTTCTGAACAGTTCTGAACAGTTCTGAACAGTTCTGAACAGTTCTGAACAGTTCTGAACAGTTCTGAACAGTTCTGAACAGTTCTGAACAGTTCTGAACAGTTCTGAACAGTTCTGAACAGTTCTGAACAGTTCTGAACAGTTCTGAACAGTTCTGAACAGTTCTGAACAGTTCTGAACAGTTCTGAACAGTTCTGAACAGTTCTGAACAGTTCTGAACAGTTCTGAACAGTTCTGAACAGTTCTGAACAGTTCTGAACAGTTCTGAACAGTTCTGAACAGTTCTGAACAGTTCTGAACAGTTCTGAACAGTTCTGAACAGTTCTGAACAGTTCTGAACAGTTCTGAACAGTTCTGAACAGTTCTGAACAGTTCTGAACAGTTCTGAACAGTTCTGAACAGTTCTGAACAGTTCTGAACAGTTCTGAACAGTTCTGAACAGTTCTGAACAGTTCTGAACAGTTCTGAACAGTTCTGAACAGTTCTGAACAGTTCTGAACAGTTCTGAACAGTTCTGAACAGTTCTGAACAGTTCTGAACAGTTCTGAACAGTTCTGAACAGTTCTGAACAGTTCTGAACAGTTCTGAACAGTTCTGAACAGTTCTGAACAGTTCTGAACAGTTCTGAACAGTTCTGAACAGTTCTGAACAGTTCTGAACAGTTCTGAACAGTTCTGAACAGTTCTGAACAGTTCTGAACAGTTCTGAACAGTTCTGAACAGTTCTGAACAGTTCTGAACAGTTCTGAACAGTTCTGAACAGTTCTGAACAGTTCTGAACAGTTCTGAACAGTTCTGAACAGTTCTGAACAGTTCTGAACAGTTCTGAACAGTTCTGAACAGTTCTGAACAGTTCTGAACAGTTCTGAACAGTTCTGAACAGTTCTGAACAGTTCTGAACAGTTCTGAACAGTTCTGAACAGTTCTGAACAGTTCTGAACAGTTCTGAACAGTTCTGAACAGTTCTGAACAGTTCTGAACAGTTCTGAACAGTTCTGAACAGTTCTGAACAGTTCTGAACAGTTCTGAACAGTTCTGAACAGTTCTGAACAGTTCTGAACAGTTCTGAACAGTTCTGAACAGTTCTGAACAGTTCTGAACAGTTCTGAACAGTTCTGAACAGTTCTGAACAGTTCTGAACAGTTCTGAACAGTTCTGAACAGTTCTGAACAGTTCTGAACAGTTCTGAACAGTTCTGAACAGTTCTGAACAGTTCTGAACAGTTCTGAACAGTTCTGAACAGTTCTGAACAGTTCTGAACAGTTCTGAACAGTTCTGAACAGTTCTGAACAGTTCTGAACAGTTCTGAACAGTTCTGAACAGTTCTGAACAGTTCTGAACAGTTCTGAACAGTTCTGAACAGTTCTGAACAGTTCTGAACAGTTCTGAACAGTTCTGAACAGTTCTGAACAGTTCTGAACAGTTCTGAACAGTTCTGAACAGTTCTGAACAGTTCTGAACAGTTCTGAACAGTTCTGAACAGTTCTGAACAGTTCTGAACAGTTCTGAACAGTTCTGAACAGTTCTGAACAGTTCTGAACAGTTCTGAACAGTTCTGAACAGTTCTGAACAGTTCTGAACAGTTCTGAACAGTTCTGAACAGTTCTGAACAGTTCTGAACAGTTCTGAACAGTTCTGAACAGTTCTGAACAGTTCTGAACAGTTCTGAACAGTTCTGAACAGTTCTGAACAGTTCTGAACAGTTCTGAACAGTTCTGAACAGTTCTGAACAGTTCTGAACAGTTCTGAACAGTTCTGAACAGTTCTGAACAGTTCTGAACAGTTCTGAACAGTTCTGAACAGTTCTGAACAGTTCTGAACAGTTCTGAACAGTTCTGAACAGTTCTGAACAGTTCTGAACAGTTCTGAACAGTTCTGAACAGTTCTGAACAGTTCTGAACAGTTCTGAACAGTTCTGAACAGTTCTGAACAGTTCTGAACAGTTCTGAACAGTTCTGAACAGTTCTGAACAGTTCTGAACAGTTCTGAACAGTTCTGAACAGTTCTGAACAGTTCTGAACAGTTCTGAACAGTTCTGAACAGTTCTGAACAGTTCTGAACAGTTCTGAACAGTTCTGAACAGTTCTGAACAGTTCTGAACAGTTCTGAACAGTTCTGAACAGTTCTGAACAGTTCTGAACAGTTCTGAACAGTTCTGAACAGTTCTGAACAGTTCTGAACAGTTCTGAACAGTTCTGAACAGTTCTGAACAGTTCTGAACAGTTCTGAACAGTTCTGAACAGTTCTGAACAGTTCTGAACAGTTCTGAACAGTTCTGAACAGTTCTGAACAGTTCTGAACAGTTCTGAACAGTTCTGAACAGTTCTGAACAGTTCTGAACAGTTCTGAACAGTTCTGAACAGTTCTGAACAGTTCTGAACAGTTCTGAACAGTTCTGAACAGTTCTGAACAGTTCTGAACAGTTCTGAACAGTTCTGAACAGTTCTGAACAGTTCTGAACAGTTCTGAACAGTTCTGAACAGTTCTGAACAGTTCTGAACAGTTCTGAACAGTTCCTGCACATGGAAATAGAAGCCAGTTTTCAACAAAAACAGGTCCCAGTGCAAACAAGCATCTAAACTACTATAGACAAAATGAGTATGTTACCAGGGGCAGTTTGAACGTTGCAGAGGTTGGAGGTGCAACACTTGCTGGTAACTACTGTTCTGGTGAATCCAAAGTTGAGTGAGCCTTCAACACACTGCTCAGGCAAAGCACAACTCTTGACATTGACATCACCAATTTGTGACCCACCTGCAACAGAAGAGTAACCTTTGTAAACTGGGCAATGCAGGTTTGCGATAAGAACAAGGTACCCAAAAATACCATACCTATATTTGAAATGACTCTTAGCGCACCACACTGATAACCTGGAGCTGGGCATTCCTTTTCTGCATCTGTGCAGGATCCCAGCATACACTCATAACATTTCAGAGTGAAGGCTGATGAAATGAAAAAGTCAGATAAGTTTTAAAAGTTCAACTTTTCTTGTCAACAGCAGTTGGACAATGTAATTTCAACACATTAACTCTTAAGTAAATCAAATCAAAATATAAGCACAGCTACCAAATAATCAAAATTCCAAGCACGGCTGCCAAAAGCCGTTCTGACATGATATGACAGACAGACAGTAAGAACAGATAAGAGGCCAATTCAGCTGTTCAACTGCAGATGAAGAAAAAAGAAGATTAGTAGAGCCAAGTATTTTGCTTACCAACAGTAAAATAACATAAAGTGTGGACATTTGCCAAGCTTAAATGACCCATGTCTGACCCGTTAGCATCATATGTAAAGGCAAATTTGTTAACTGGAAATTACAGTCCCTCTTTTTTAAAGATTTAAAAGTCCAGATAAGACTGATAACAGAACAAAGACTTACCTTTAGGAAGCAGCACAATCCCAAAGATCAGGAGGAGATGCATTGTGTGATTGCGGGATACAACTGACATATTTTGATCCGTCGTGGCCACAAGTAGTCCTCCTAAAAAGGTGCGGTTTTCATCCATAGACCACTCCTTTTCATCAGCTTTAAAGAGAAAATGTGATTCTTACTTTCGCTTTCTTCAAATTGAAACTTCAAATTGAAACTTAGTAGTTCCAAACAGTTGCTCAATGCAGGAAAGACCCAGCCTTTATGGTACACACTTAACCCAGAGAACTACCAGGGTCCCCAATCATTTGGTTTTTTGCAACAGTTTTAAATGCCAAGTGTAGCTGATGAGACTGAATTGGTTCTTTAACTGCTGTAACAGCCTCTACTTTGATTTTCTCGACCCTTGAAGATTTTCTTTGCTGAAATGTTCCAGTTGTGTACCACAAATATGAACAGTATTTCTTATATCATCTCATCACACAGTATGCTAAATTACAGCCAATCCATTGAAAAAGATTGTCAAAAACATGTAGCATACACACATTTCATCATCATCATCATCATCATCAAGATGTTCCTATCTCTCTCTATATTATCTTTCTTAAAGTAATTCTGTACTCTACCCGTGGAACAGGAAGAAGTGATTTGAGTGGCAACCACAACAAACTCTTCTCTTACAGACTCCATGTAACACAGAGAAAATTCAATGCAAGCCATTTTAAGCTAAATGTGAAATTAATTGTTCTATGTATTTAGCATTCATAAATATCTTTTTTGAGTCTTGCAAGAGTTGTGTGTCAATATTTAGAGGCATTCTGAAATTTCTTTTAGAAATGTAATCACTCTAGTTAACAAAAGCTGATAATAATTTTCACAGACCCTTAGAACAAATGACTAGAGATGAGTTTTAGTCCCTCACAAAGGCATTTAAAATTCAAGTCAAAAAGCCTTTAATTGTATTCATTCCTAAATTTAAATTATATGTTTATTTACTTTATAGATATAGGATTTAATACAATATGGACACGGAGATTGACACTGTCCTTGCCCTGTAAGAAAGGGTGCAACAAATCTGTGCACCACACATACAAACTTTTCACTGGTTTTCTTTTATTTGTGAGTAATTGACAAATACTCTTTTTAGAAAATAAAAAATAACTTACAGAGGGCTATATTTTACAATATCACATAGCAAATAATGGCTTGCAAATAAAAATGTTATATCTTGCTTAAGACATGTGCAGACAACTGGGTTTCGCTTTACAGCTCTGTCTATTGAACATGACATTTCCTGAGGGCAGGGACAGAAGACTTTCTGACGTTCTTTGCAACAAGATTCAGCAGGTTTTAATTCCTTCCAAAGTGGAAGGTGGTAACGTCCTTTGTTATGTCCAACTCCTCAATGCTGATCAAGATTCCACTTTCACTTGTCCCTCCTGTAGGGTGTAAACGACTGCCTCCACTTTCAGGGCCAGGTTTCTCTATGGGCGACCTCATAGCTAGACACAAGAGGTTGCGCTGCTATCGTGTTTAACAGCAGTTCATCACGTTAGCAGAGCAGGCGGCTGTATTCTGACAACGCTGAGGATTTTTTCACACCATCCCAGATACGCGCTGCATAATGAAACCTGTAAAAATAGAACAAATTTATAGAGACCAGCATATTCACAAAGCAGTGGAAATGATCCCCTGGCTGTTAAAATGTTTCCTTGTCATCTCTGGTTGTTCTATGTTCTTGTGTAAAGCACTTTGTTATTGATTATTAGTAAATATCATTTATGGAAAGCGTGCAAAGAAGAACGCAATGTTCACCAGTTCTTCTCAGTGAGGATGGTGTGTGACAGCTGACAGCGGGGCATGGCCAGTATTTGGCTGCGCAGTTTTGAAACCATGGTGGAGAAGGAGGGGTGTCCTTTGTACCCCGGGAGCAGAGAGAAGAGCGGGTATGTTGCTGACCCTAAACATGGAAGCATGATTAATTCACACCTTGCACAATTTACAGGAGGACAACCGAGTTTTGTCTATGTGAAGCTAAATTCTCCGTGACCTGCTTTAGTCAAATTATCCTCTCCATCATTCTCCTGTACAGGCAGCAGGAACATGTTGACCTCAGCTGACAGGTAGTCTTGTCCCAGGCCTGGGAATATATTACAGTCTAGCATCGACAATGTACCTAAAAACAAACCATATATTTTGGAATGAATGCAGGTGTGGCATGTTTGTTTTGGCATTCTGGGATAAGTATTTTGTTGATTAAACATGATTTCACCCTAAAACCAACTGTAGGTTGAACAGAATATAATAAATATGAGGTGAATATATCTTGTTGTTTTGCACCTTTGTATTTGAGATGAGAGTGGGCCATTAATTTGTCCATCACCATTTGCATGTTCTTCAGATTCCTTGGGCAGAAATCATCCCGTTTGGCTTTATTATGGAGGAACACTGTGTGTACAAGAAATTTAAAGGAGACTTTCCAGTGAATACCATTAAAACCTTGCTGGTGTGTGAGATTGTTTGTGTTTCTGCATTATCAAGTCACCTATATGAGGGTAGTACTCTGCTCCATCATCGTTGCCTGAAGAACCTGTGCTGTCATGACTTCCAGACGGAGTGGAAGGTTTCAGCATCTCTGCAGTCTGAAGTAACCTATCCAAAAAATATAACATTAAACTTCCCGTGTGATACCATCTGAAACATAGCAATGTGCCAAGACAGGCACAGGTGTAAGCTAGTAAACATGGATTTAAAAAAATGCAATATTTTAAATATTCACAAAAATCAGTTTTGCAAATTCTAGTGATCTAGTGAAGGGGTAGATACTGCTGCTATTTTTTTCCATCATTTGGATCCAAATGAGAGAAAGTACTGCTATGACAACATGGATTTTCTACAAATTTATTTTTGTTTAAAGTCGCAAATCTTGAAAATCTTCATTTAAATAAATGTCTGTTAATGGAACAAGACGGCGCAGCCAGTGAGCTGTAAGAGGAAGAGCTACAGGCGACAGGCTGCACACCTCCAGCTTCTCATCCAGGTAACAGACTCCTTTCACATTGCCCTGCTGTTTGCAGACTCTTGTCATGTCCAGCATAAAATCAGATTACAGTTGCTCAGTTGCCTCACTTCTTTATTAAAACAACAATAGTTTGTTTTGCTGACCCCGGTATTCTGTGACTTATAGTGTCAAACTGCATTTATTTTTTAATAACCATCAGTAACTACTTGTGTTACCTAATTAAGAGATGATTGTTCAATATGATAGAGAGTAGGGATGCTTAGTACAACAGTCAAAGAGGTCATATCACTCTGGCCAAATATCATTGTTTATTATAAACATGAACTTATATCACCATAAAATGCCCAACTGTGTCTGTATTGTGAATTTAATTTTGTTGTGCTTTTTAGATGATTCCTCAACTCTTAAAAGGGAAAATTCAAACTTTTCCAAGTTGGTCTTAAAACAACAGACCCTTGCCAATATGTACACAGAAAGCATTATTGGTCACTGTCATTGTTCTTCTGTCAGTGCAATCAGTATACTATGAATATTGTTATAAGACATACTTGAAATAAATGTGAACCTATCCTTTAATTCCTTGACTTCCCATTGTCAATTGTTACATCTGACGTCAAAGAATTTCTATATTTTCCAGGCTGGTTTAAACTACCCCCTAGCTACCGCCAAGCTGATTACAGAATTTGCTTCCAAGTACAGAGTCATTTTCTGTTCAGAGGAGCTGTAACAGTCTGTATACCATTATCTCTTCAGATGAACAGGTAGCACAGACAATGCACAATTATCTGCTCAGATGGGATAATGGTGTACTGGACAAGATGTGTGAGAGTCTGCACATAGGTAGTTATTTTCAACAGGTCTGGGTTTGCCTGCATTTGCTGTTTATAAGACCAACTGAAAGAATAACATTACTGAGCTTGTAAAAAAGCAGAAGACAAATATCCTCTCAAGATATAAAAATGAAATGCTCAACATTCCTATGGAAGGAGGGGACTTGAAAGTTATTGTCAGGGCCTTACTGAGAACCAACCTCTCCCTTTGTACTGTGAACCTTCTCGTGAGTATTACACAGATCCATTGCAAATAAACAAGTACCTACCTATAGAGGTTTAAGTCAGTGAACCAGTCTTGAACCACAATAATCACATGGCACACAGTAAACAGGAAGGCAGCGATCTGAAGAGACTGTTGACAGATTACAGATAAAATACTAATATGGTTACATGTGAACGTGTGTGTACAGAATGACAATGACCTCCAAAACATCATTAAACGGTGAATTAGAGGACTTAAGAAAAGATTGGACCCTGGAGCTTACATACCAGAGCTGACATGCACTGCCCTCTGTAGGCAAGCCACTGACCTGCATCTCTACGTATGTGTGAGGGAGGTTGTATTCTGGAGGCAACTTCCGGTCGTTGTTGATGAGGTGGTCCAGAATAGATGGGCTGAGCATTGGCTGAAGAAACAAACAACGCAACTGCAAACCATTTGCGGCTTTGGTGATCGTCAATCCCGAACCAAATTACTTTACAGTCTAACCAAAACTTCTTTCTATGCAAAGTGACATTTCAATGTACACATTTCATAACTTAAGAGTCTGACAGCAAATTGAACACACTACAGAAAAAGAAGGAGAAGCAACTCTGTAGTAATGTTATGATATCAAAATTATGACTTTACTAGCTTGTTCTCATTCATTTTCATTTTTAAACCTAATTTGACTAAATATAAAACTAGAAAATTTGCTCAGTAGAGCACAGACCTCCACTAAGAGGGTGTATTGAGTTACCTGTGATCAGTCTACTTTAGTGCACTATTGTAGTGTGCAGGGACATCATCTTGGGTTTGAGCTTCATCACAATGAAGTACCAGACTTACAGTTGATGTCAATTATGTTTGTCATTTTCATGCTCGATAAAATTTCAGTTTATTTGCTGTTAAGATTTTTCTCGATTGATTTTTAGCAGCTTGCAAGTTAAGGTAAGGTTTACGTTACCACCGATGGTGAAAAAGTTCATTAAATATATCATACTCGTTTGACTTATATTTCAGGGCATGGGCATGATGTAATAATGTTATCTATCACATTTTCTAACCTGTCTTTCGTTTAATTCTTTAAAATATAACAGCAAGTCAAGATGTTTGGCCAGATGCTTTGCCAGATTTTGGCTCCCTAGGTTTGCGTAAATTTAAAACGTCTTTCGTAGAACGACTTTTTTGGTGTCTGTGGGCTTGGCCCGGCTGTCGGCTATGTAAGTGAAATGATGTCATATTTAGCTTTGTCTGTCTGCTTTGTTGATAAGCCGTAGACAGTTTGCAAGAACAATTGTATTTGCAGCAATTATTCTCATTTTGTCACTGTCATGGAGTGGAAGCAGAGCAGAGCACTGCACACACACACATACACTACCTCACTGTTGCACATCGACATGACTCAGGAAATAAAGTTCTTAATAAAGAACGGTTGCTCTTAATGTACCTGTACTATAAAATGGGGTACAGTGCTTTTTTATTAGCAGGGTATTGGCATAGATTTTTGGTATCGGTATACCATGCAACACTACTCTGTAACCACATTACTTCATTCTTACCTGTGTATCCAAGAAGATGACTCTCTCCTGAGTGATAAAGAAATCAATCCCTGTGCTCTGGTTTCCTCCTCTTTCCTTGATTTCTTGAGTCTGGGCTCTGAATACATAACCCCTGTGCAAACAAATCTGTGTGCTTATTCAAAATAAAGGACCCAGTATCTCTTCTATCACTAGTTAGTTTGTCTCTCACAGAGCATGCAATTCACATGTCCTAAAATGTGGGAATGTGAATTTTTCATACCTATAATTACAGGTGAGTTGTTTGGGTACTATGTGGCAATGACAAAAACTAAATACAACTTCAAATTTCAATTATATTCTGGTTTTTAGTTGATCATTTACAGGGCAAAGCATTTGTCTACTTCAGATTAAGATGATTTATTCCACTGGTGCCATCACTGATGGATCAATGGTTTGGACAATTCAATAATTCAAGCATAACACTGACTTTTAATGGAAGATTTTTTATAAAAATTAAATCTCAGTCCTTCTAGTTTATGTCTTAACTGGCCTTTTCATATTATAAATTGGCACCAGAAACAGATTATTTTATTGTTTCAAATTCTTCTTACATGCTAGAGGACATTCTCTGTCATTATGGGAAAGCCTCATCAGCATCTTTTTACTGTGGACTTCATCTTTTAGCCACTATTTCGTTTTATATTGTTTTTTTATTAGATTTTATTATTAATTTATTACTAAACCAAATCAATACATAATTTACACATAACTGAGCAGTTTACAAGTTTGAGCTTATTGTTGGTGTTTTGTCAAACTTTACCTTTGATCTTCCTCAGGAGTGTTGGCAGATAACAGTGACATGATTGTAGATTTCCCAGTTCCCTGAAGGCCAATGACTCCCACAACCAACATGTCCGTCTGGTCCCTCAGATACTGCAACATCATAACAAAAAGAGACTTCCTTTGAGCGGAAACAGTACAGTACATTGACAAGATTATTCAATTATTTAATACAATTACTCCACAATCAATTAATAGCCATCAAACATTGACTCACATCCATGGCACTGTCACACCAGTTCATCTGATCATCGACTAGCTTAATGCTGTGCTTCATCTTCTCTGGAGGGAGAAGTTTGGACTGGCCAACCATGGCTGGAAGTCATAAAAAAAAGGTAAATAAAATTATAAATTCAAAATTCAAAATATAAGATTTACACTTCATTTCTTTGCACATGTTATTTGGCTTTAATAAGGGTATCCAAGTGTGGTAAACCTTGCTGAAGCATTTATGATTTATAGTACAATTACAATAGTTCTTTTTTTCGAGAGCTACAACAACTCACGGTCCACAGCGCTACTCGATGCAGAGGCACCCATTCCTCGGTTTTGGATCTGGTACACAGGCTGTGTAGGTCGCTGCCCTTCCCTCTCTATCTTGGAGGACCCGGGGCCAGAGGGCTGAGCTGCTGCCTCTGAAGGGGTCCCTGGCTTCCCTCCATCATCCCTGGCTTTCATCAGCATGATGGGCTTCTCCAGGACTGCAGCTCCACTGACAGATGCATTCTGCGACGGCTTGGCCTCAAAAAGGATCCATTTAACAGCACAAGTCAGTAGATCAAGTGCTTAATATATAACCTTATATTCTGTAATGATGATTTATTAACTGTGACTCATTAATTATGGCACGCAAATTACTCCCAAGGCAAAACTAGATGTTCAAATGTCATGCTTTATATTATCGTTAATGTTCAAAAAAGGGGAAGGGAGCTCTGAAACATGCCAACATACCCTTTCCCCGGGGGGTTTTGCAAGGATGATAGGGGTCTTCTGAATGAGTGGGCCTGGCGGATCCTCGCTCCCATCCTGAACAGGCAAACGAAAGCGAGTCACTAATCAGTAATACCAGCAGTCAAAACAAAGAGGACTCCATTAGTGTGTGCGCATGTGTTTGTATTACCCTTCGCTCTCTCGGCTGGTATTCTCGATCACGACTGGGCCCAGACAGATTTTGACCCGGAGGTCCAACATCTCTGTCTCCCCGGCGTCGTCTCCTCCTGCGTCCCTGCCCGTACATCCCGGGCTGACTGTGGCCGGACTCTGACATGTCGCCACTCGCCTGATTCACTGACCTAAAACAGCACAAGGGGTGTCAACAGACAGCTAGCAAACGGTTGGACCCCAGTCCGAGCAGGGGCGAGCGAAACGTAATTTTACTTTCTATGAATAATCCCCGATACGAGACGGCTTTCAGTTATCTGTCCAACGACTGTTACTCTCTTAGATGCTTCAATATTTGTGGTGGTAACAATGTTTTAGTTCAAACTAATGCACTTGCCTATGGACGTAAATTCCGTTTGCTAAAGCTTTCCGCTAATGCGTTTGTTTCGTAACTCTACGTGGACCGTTACAGTTCGATGTTGGAGCGGTTCGCCGGATATCAACGTGCTGGGAGAAACTCCACCCGCCTGGAATTCTGTTCGTTGTCAATCAAACGCATCTCGTTCATCCGGTAAATTAAGTCGTTATGAAACATCTAGACGATATGAGTAGTTCCGACATTTCACGGACCAATTTATACTGTACATTTTACCGTATAAAGGAATAAAAGAAGCTATAGAACATGCAGTTCGTCTCATTTAACCATGCTCTGCTTGCTCTTTACATTAATTGGAAAGTACATTAATAATAATCGACGGTTAAAGGCAGAGTTCAAATATTCATTGTATATAGTATAAACTTTTTTTTTCTTTTATGATGTGCAGTAAAAAGCCGCCGTAAAAAAAAAAACAAAACATTCCCATTTAATTGAATTACTGTACTGGCTAAAATTACAGTAATTTGTAGGTATATCAACCAAGGATTTCCCTGGGTTTTTTTTTTTTTGGAGAAGTACTAAACTGGTTTAGCCGTGTGAATCGAGTGAAGTGCTCTGAGATATGTAGGCGTCCTTCTTCCGGTTTTAAACGGAGATGGAGGAGCTCGGTGTCGGACGCCATCCACAACACGGCGGCGTCATATATGTGGAAATTCAAACGTTTCCCTTGTGATGTGCTGAATCATGCCTATACTATCGTTACCCGTATAGCCGTGTGTTAGTACATACGAGCTAACCTCAACGTTAGCCGTTTGTGTATTTTTTAGTGAGGCGTTGTAAAAGACTTGGACCGACAACCACCTTCTAGTCCGGAGGGATCTAATTGTTTCACCGCTGTTCTGTGCTGCGTGCGGCGGTGTCTCGGCATAGGACCTGTGGCCGGAGGTAAGTGCGCTTTCCCTTGTCAGGTGAGAGTGTAATGTTTCGTCCCATGGCCGAGACACAGCTGTCTGTCTCTCACAAAACACACGGTGGGCTGTGATTGTCGACTAGCTGAAAGTGGGGAACAGAGAAAGAGGGAATCGTTTTAGTGGGTCTGCGCTGTCAAAGGAGGCAGCTGTTATGGTCGTGTGAAAAACACGAAAAGTTAACCTCGCTAGAGCTGCAGTGAATGTCAATTTTAATTACAAGCTTCCGTTGAATTGGCTTACTTTGTCCCAAACTCGGAGACGTCGAAAGGAGATGATAACAACGGCAAAGAACGAAAAACAGCGAAAGTGAGAACAAGCCTAAAAGCCCATTGCAGCGCTAGCGTCTCTGTGGGGTTATACGAAGGCACCGGTGGGCTTTGAGCTAAATGCTAACATGCTGGGTGCACTTAGATTGGCGTGTTAGCATGCTAACACTTGCTAGCACTAAAAGCAAAAATAAAGCTGGGGTTAATGGGAATGTGATCTCCATACAAACCAATAGTTGGACATCCCTGGACAAATTGGGGCGGGGGGGGGGGGGGTCATGGATGTCTTCTAACAAGTTAGATGGCATCCTGTGCAACATTTTTTGAAATATTTAACTCAAAGCCACAAAAATGAACCTCATATTGGTGCTAGAGGAAAAGCCAAGGGATTATCAAAGTCAGTAGCGTTTAACCTCTGGGGACCCTGAATGTCTTTACAGAATTTCATAGCAATCGATCAGGTAGTTGTCGAGCTGGGGTCAGGTTCATAAGTATATTGACAGTGACACAATGTTCGTGAATTGCCTCTGTACACCAAAATAAATTTTTTTTAAGTGAAGCCATCAAGATGTGATTGAAGTGTAGATTTTCAGTGTTTTTCAAGGGATTTAACAAAACTACCACATTAATTAACTACCACCATTTTTATTTTTTTTAATTTTTCTTTCTTTTCTCGGGCTCACAAGTAATTAGACAAGCTAACATAATTACAAATATATGAATTATTTTTTATACATGGATGAAAATTTCTTCGCAGCCAACGACTGCACAAAGTCTGGAACCCATGGAAATCACCAAATTATGAGTTTCCTCCCTTGAGATGCTTTGCCATGACTTTACTGAAGGCTGCTGCTTGTTTGTGGGTCTTTCTGCCCTCAGTTTTGTCCTCACTTAGTGAAAAACCTAACCTCCAACATTTGGTTGAGATCAGGTGACTTGGCCATTGAGGAATATTCCTTTTCTTTGAATTAGGAAGCTCTTGGGTTGCTTCTGCAGTATTTTTGGGGTCAATATCTATCTGTACTATGAAGCACAGACTCATCAGTTTTGCAGCATCTGGCTGAACCTTAGCTGATAGTATAGACACATACACCTCAGAATTCATACCACTGCTTCCATCAACAGTAACATCATCAATAAACACCAGTGACCCAGTTCCACTGGCAGCCATACATGCCCATGCCATAACAATGTCTCCACCATGTTTGACAGATGATGTGGTGGCTTTAGATCATGAACTGTTCCTCTTCTTCTATATACCCTTCTCATTCAATCATTCTGTTACAAGTTAATCTTGGTTTCATCTGTTCAAAGAATCTTGGTTCAGATCTGTGCAGGCTTTTTTAGATGTTTTCTGGCAAAGTCTAATATGGCCTCTCTGTTCTTGAGTGATACCATTGGTTTGCGCCTTGTGGTAAAACCTCTGTATTTAAATTCATCCAGACGTCTCTTGATTGTAGACTGTGACAATGATACACCAACCTCCATTAGAGTGTTTTTGATCTTGCTAGATGCTTTGCTGTGTTTTCTTCACCAAGGAAGTAATTCTGTGATGATCAACTTTAGTTCTCATCTGTGGTCTTCCAGACCTTTTGGTGTTGCTCAGCTCATTCCTGCATTCCTTCTTTTAGGAATGTACCAAACTGTTGATTTGGCCAAGTCTAAAGTTTCTGCCTTCTGTCTGATTTTGTTTTGTTTTGGGTTTTTTTTTCTCGGCATAATGATGGCCTCCTTCATTTGCATCAACACTTTTTTGGAACTCATAATAAAAGTTTCCATGAACAGCTGCCAAATCCAAAGTCAACACCTGGAATCCACTCCAGACCTTTTATCTGCTTCATTTGTCATGAAATAATGAGAGAACAGATCACATCTGGCCATGGAACTGATTGTCAGTCAATTGTCCAATTACTTTTAAACCCCTGAAAATTACATACTATGTATAAAAAAGACTGTAATTCCTAAACAGTTAATGTGATATTTTTGCAAAACCCTTCAAATTTAAGCTTAAAGTCTACACGTAAATACCATTTTGATGCATTCATTTCAGGTCCATTGTGGTGGTGTACTGAGGAAAAATATGAAAATTTTGTAACTGTCTAAATAGTTATGGACCTTAGTGTATTTTAGAAAAAGTCTTTCATTTTTGGTTGATAATTGACTCAAACAAATTAGCAATTATAAATTATGATATGAACTTAGCTTTTATCAGTCGATTAATACATTTAATGTGTAAATATTTCAGCTCTTTCACTTAAGATTAATGCTGCTCTAATGCTTCTGCTGTGGCTCTTGTATTAAACCTGTAATAAGGATTTATTCCCTCACATTTTTCATTGAAATCATATTAATGCTCTGGACGCACAGCACAATAAAACACAGATACTGATGATCTTGAAGATTAAAGTGAGTATTATTATTGATCAATAATATGAGACGGTAACTTAAACAAAATCAGCAATTACCCATGTCTCATCTTACAGAGACCAAACTATCCTCTTCAAAGTTTTTTAACAAACAAGGAAATCCTTTCTGGTTGGTCAGCTAGATATACCTCCCCATACGTAAGTAGAAGAAGGAACCCTGGGATCTGATTTACAATACTTTGGGCATGAAGGGACTATGGTCTCCTTTCCTCACAATAGGCAAAGACCCTCTGCCTGAGTTGAATGTGGGTTAAAGTAGAATCCTTCTGAAAAATGATAAAAAGCAAGACTGAATATCTGCTTCACACTTTTACACATTTTTAAGTAATTCTGTCCATTCTGCTTTATATTGCAGACCCCCCAGAGGTTGCCTTAACCAGCTCCTCATGTCTGAAGACTCAAGCAGTGATGAAGAATGGTGTATATCTACTAAAAGGCAGGCAGCTGCACACACAGAGGCAAAATGTTGGGAATGTGGCAAAAAATTCTGTAACATAACAAACTTAATGTCACACTACAAAAGCCACAATATCAAAGCCACCTGCCACATCTGCAAGGTTATTTTCCGACGCCTGACGCACTCTCCACGCACCTGGATAATGCACACTCGCCACCCCTCTGCAAAAAGTGCAGTCAGTCTTTCAGTAATGTGTGGGAATTGAACAAGCATTCAGAGATACATTGCAGTGGATTAGCACCATTTAAAGAAGCGCCCTCTTTGATTTCTACAGTCATATATCAGAGTCCGAACACTGACACCTTTTCAGATGAGGTGACTGTACAGCAAAGCACAAACTCAGGGCCATGTGACTTGGTGTCAGAGTTGCGGCATCAAGGAAGAATCAAGATGAAGCCTGAGAGACCTGAGACATCTGAAAACAGTGTAGAGTACATAATTGGTGAAGATGATAAAGACATTGACATGGAAAGTGACTGTGAGAAGGTAGATGATTCAACAAGCTCCGAATCTGATGACGAAGATAAGACACACTCTAAACCTACAAACTTGTGTCCAGATGATCCAGAATCAGATGGTGGCTCGAACTCAAGTACAACAGATTATTCCAGTGACTCTTCTAATAGTCTGCACTCAAAAAAAACCCCTGGAACCCTTCCTACTGTTAATAGTTCAATATGTGCTGCATGTGGTAGAGGGCCTTTCAGGTCAATGAAGCTCCATTTACTGCACTGCAGTGGTATAAGGGTAAAATATCAGTGTTCCATGTGCAAGAAGCTTTTTCTCACTGAGACCGCTCTTAACGAACACTACATGCCATTGTATTCCTGTGACATCTGTGGCCAGGTTTTCTCTCATGAGAGCTCGTACCATCACCACCAATGTCCCAAGGACAGTAAATCACCTTTGGTCTTCTTTTGTTCGGAGACAATGCCGAAAGCATGTAATATATGCAAATCCTTTTTCACTTCTGAAAAGACTTTATTAAACCATGTCACTAGAGTTCACACATCAGTGGTCAGCACCAAAGTATGCATTATTACCAATCCATGGGCACTAACTGATAAAAGGGTTTCGCCGTGTTTCCGTGGCATAGGAGTTCAGTCAGCTGTCAATGGTCCAAATGTAGTCAACCAGGTCAGTAATGGAAAATCCTGTGTTGGTCGAACTAGTGCAGGGTCACTATCCAGTCTCGTGAAATCGAGCCCCTCCTCTCTCTCAACCTTCCCCTCCTGCCTGGGCAGACCTTCCGCCCCAATATGTATGGCATCTTCTGCTGAACCTGCCAGATTGGGGAAAGATGGTGCCCTAGGTCAGACAACCAACCAGCTTCCCAGCCATCTTTCTGCACCTTTATTTGTCCCTCCTAATGCCACTGACACAACTCCCACCACTTCGCTCTCTGACCCCGTCTCCCCTCCAGTGCCCACTATTATGGCCATGTTTGAGAACGACAGCCAAGATGTGGCCTTGATGAAGCGTATGAACACAGGCTGGCGCTCCAAGGTCCCCTACCCCTGCAGGCAGTGTGGTGCCATCTTACGGCAGCCCTCCTTCATCATCAGCCACCGCTACCTCCACCGAGGCCACCGCTCACATCAGTGCCAGTGCGGCCGAGCTTTCAAACATCGGCTGCACCTCCTGCGGCATTGTGTTCAGCATGCAGAGGCCATAAGCTACATCTGTGCCAACTGTGGGGAGACTTTCATTGGAGCAAGACTCTTTGCTGAGCACATGAAGGGTAAATCACAGAAAAAGTCCTTTCCATCTGGGCATACATGGAGACGTAAAGTTAAGAGAAAGTGCAGAATGCCCTTTACATGTGACTGTGGACAACTGTTTTTTAGGCCTTCTGCTTACATATGGCACCAACTTCAAAACTGGACAAAAAGTAAAACATTGACAAAGCCCTTGAAATGACAAAACATCAACAGATATCTGGTTTGTCCATAGTTTTTAGGCTCTTCCTCGAAGTTGTGCACCGCGCTTTAAAACAAAGTGTAAAATTAAAAGGGATCTTTCATATGTCATCTGACTGATTGTCACTAGTATGTTTATTTTTGACAAAATCAAAGCAAAATCGCTTACACATTCATTCTTAATGGCTTTTAATTATAAGCATGTCCTGGATGGTTGTTAACATGTTTTCATCATGTGCAAATGATACATAGTAAACGATTAGAATAAGTTCCTCAGAAGTTCTTCTAACAACATACTAGAGTACAAATTAATGCACAAGGAACTTTTTTCAGTATTTGGATTGAGTTAAAACATATCATGACTCCAGTTTATCCTCCAGAGAGAGTAAGTCCAGTTTGGCTAATTTTTCTCACAAAGTGCATTTTTAACAGTGAGGTTTGCATGGAGATTTCTGAGTACTCTTGTATACTGTTTTTCAGATTTGTTTTCACTACTACAAATGTTATGCTCCTGCAAGACATTGGTATTCAGGTTGAAAATGGCATATACCTTTTTTTATGGTGGTTTGTAGTCTTAATGACTTAAATGTTAACTGTCCTCCACATGACATAGTTTACTTGATTCATGTCCACAAGATGGAGCAGTTGGGTCTCTTAAAGCTGAGCTCACAAGTCAACTTGCACTCAAGTTTCATTGTTATGAGAACAGGTGTAACCTCTTAGATGCTTTTCCGTCATCAGATGATTGCAACTTAAATGTAGACAATAATCTATGCGTTTTGTTTACTTCTGTGAAATTCCAAGGACTTAGGAATTTAAATAAAGGTACTTGACCTGAAGTTTAGTTTAGTTTTTCTTTTTTTGTGCTGGTGGAGCAGCAAAAGACATTATTTTTTTACAGTTAACTTGTTGGGTCAGAGGAAAGCAGAAAAATTAGGAATTGTAAGAGAATATCATATTCATTAATGTTTGCAAACAACAATCTTCTTGGTAACCATTAAACTGTGCTGATTCAAAAGAGGATTTATAAAGAGTTTTGTGGAAAGTAATTAAACATGGTTTAAAATATTGCAATAGATTTAAAATGAATTTAGCATGTAAATTATATATCCTATTCCACAGGAATATGGCAGTGACGGAGTCTATCCAATAGCAGTTAAGGGAGAAATCCTGAAGCCTTTGACAGTGTGGATTACAAGGATCGCCACAGTCCTTGTTTGAGATTCTTCTTTCACTGTCACAGATACAACTGCTAAAATCACAACATATTTCTCAAAATGCATAGTGATTCTCCTCCCACAGTGAATAGAAGTCTTATTTTATCTGTATAATATTACAGCTTCTTGTCACTTTGCAGTGCACTCAGCACAGTGCCAGAAGTTGAGATCTTTAATGAGTATATCAGTCGACCAAGTTTTTCATCATGTTCAGAGTCTGGAGCAGCTCTGGGTGGAGAGGAATTACCGTCTCATTTTCATGGATATTGAAAATGAAAACATTGAAGGCAGTCATCTGTTTCTCCATTCTTAGATGCATAAATCCATGTCACCTGTAACAAACAACATACGACTTGTTAATTTCCTTGGCAGGCTTGCCCCGATTCGGCAAAAATACCACATCCTGCAGATATGTGCAGCGTCACTGTCAGCTCTAAGTGCTGTTAACCTGTTTTCTGGGTTGCGGTGACGTAAGGCCTGAGACAGCAAATCGGAGGTTTGTTGGAAGCAGCGACTCAGTTCATCCAGCTTTTGCTCCATGGAGTGGATACGCTGCTCCAGCTCCCGATAGGAGTTATTCCAGTTGGCGCTCAGGTCACACATGATCATCTGCATCTATCCAAATCAATGTATTTGAATTTATGAGGAAAAACACTGTTGGGTAAAGCTCCAGTCATAAACCTTATTAACATTTCTGAATGCTGAATGAATGCAGACACATTTTAAATGTGTGTTGTAGATTCATAGCAAAGCTTTAGAGGTGATTTCTCTTAATGAATGGCTGACTGACACTGTTAATGTACATTATACAGTTTCAAGCCAGATTACTAGGGTAGGATTTATACCACTCAGGTATTGTTGATTTACTAACTGAGTCACTACAATTATCAACCATTTTGCAAGTTGATTTTAAAAGAGCTACCAATTTTAACAATTTTAGTTACTTTTGAAGTCATTTATGCTCAGTTTGGCTGTGGCCCAGCTGCATTCAGTCAGTAAGAGAAAGCAGCTTGGGCATCTTACTGTATGACAGTCAGACTATCAAACCAATTGCAAAGCCACTGTGGCATGGTTTACTTTTTACATTTTACCAAGGAGCTACACATGAAGACTGGAAAAAAACAGGCTTGTTTTCCATATAAATCAATCAAGAAAATGCATTTTAAAATGCACAAATTACACACTAGTGGCTCTCACTTGGTAATGTCTGTATATCTTGGTTTTATTCCACATGGAAAACCTCTCTGGGTCTATGAATTCCTGACACAAATGAATCCTGAGACATTTTATAGAGATTTTTTTAACAAGCATTTAATGTGTCTGAACACCTAGTGATAAACAACAAACTGTAAAATACCACCTAACAGTCTTATGTAAGTAGTGAGTGTTTTTAAGGGGATCTTTGTTTGTATTTGGCATCAGCCTTGTCCAATGAAATGTGTACAATATTCCAGTGACAGCTGTTGCTCACCTTAGGCAGGTCCACCATCTCACTTACATAATCCCTCAGTTGTCTTTGTTTGAGGCGTAAATGCCGGAATCTGTGTAGAAAAAGGTTTTGATGGATCTAAGTCATGTTGAAGTCTTTTAAACATAATCACATTTTAATTGATTTATTCCAACTGTTAGACTGAGACAACAGAAAGGGAAAACATTTAAAGTAAATCCATGTGCTAGTGTCAGAGCATTTCTTTGTCCTATTTTTGATTAAAAAAACAGGACAATCCTGGCACAATATAAAACCCCTGGTTTGGAAGCAATATCCATTTCTTAACCTGCTGGAGTCATGCTGTGTTTGATAAATAGGTGTAAAACACTACTAGAAGGTTTATACATATAAAGGTGAAAGGGCTTAATTTAGTATCTTAAATGAATTAAACCAGGAGTACCATCAAAAATGAAATATGGAACCCAATATTCCAGTCAAGCATCCAGTTATAGTGTTTTAAACCCCAAGTGTGGAGGTGTCTCCTGCTTGTTCTTTCCACAGAATATTTATTTATAGTGGTTTCGGCTTGGTGTAAAGCAGGAAGTGTAACCCCTCCACCCAGGCTAACACACCCTCACACATAATCCTGCTGTCAGGATAATGACTATACACTTCTGGACTTCCTGTCTCGTGCAATTCACTTGCTCATGACGGAGGAGCTTGGGCTCAATAACAAGAGGACACAGCTCAAATGGGGAAAAAAAGACGGCTCCTCACTGTAGCGATGTCCATGTTCTTTTTCTTGATGAATACCCCAGAAGATGTACATTATTGTGTGTTTTATTGACAAATTATACTTTAAATAGTAAAAAAATAAAAGTAATTTTATTTTGCCAGCATGTCTGAGAATTCTGCCTTGAATTCTGTGGAATAAAAGGGTGGGACGGTCCCTTGTTCACATATGCTCTGCCCACAAATCTAATTACTAATCTAAATTAGCCATTAAAAACTGTGACTCTGCGGTTGAGCATGTTGACACTAAGCTAATGACCTGTAAAATACACATGTAAGGCACACAAATCACCACCCACTTAATCCCCGTCACAGACACAAGCTTGTAGACATCCTGCCTGAAGGTATCATTTTGTGATAGGTAACTCACACTCTGATGGCTTCCAGAAGACATCTCTGGTGTCTTCGCTGCTCACCGCGGTTTCCCTTCGTCAGGTTTGTGCGATGCAGAAGCCAGCATTCCCTCAGCACATTAGCAGCAGCATGGTGGATCTGGTAAAGAGACAGAAACGTCCATTATGACTGATCAAACAAGGAAGTTTCAAGAGCAGAAAAGTGATAAGCCTCTCAAGATAAAGTCAATCAAGATTGCAGGCTTTACTGATGAAAATACGCAGTACTTATCGCATTTTTAAATAGAACCTGGTTTATATCTATCATTTTAGTACAGGAAACAAAATCATGAGTAAACCAAGGGAGCTGATTAAATCCACACAGTCTTTCCTTTTCAGACCTTTTGCTCTAAGATGCTGATTTAAGATTAAATAGAACTATGAAAGTCTTATTTCGACAAAGAGCCTTATATACAAGAATTGGAAGTATAGGCCCTACGGAGCTAAGGTATTGCAGGATTTCTCCAGTATGACCTTTTTGCTCATTTCTCTTTGATTCTATTCGTGTCTCTTTGTCTTCCTGCCCATATCACTGTAACTGTCCCATGATGATGTCACTCTGGCCCTGTTGTAGGTGTTAATAATAGAGGCTGTCAGTTTCTGCATCCAGATGTCTTCCCTTGTTCCCATCAGTGTAAATCTGGACTGCACCAGATAGCTCAGAAGGATGCACACACATGCAAAAAAACACACGCACAGACCAAAACAACCACAAGCAAAGCATAAAGATGCAACTACTGACAGGATGCAGCCACCGGGAGAAAGGAAATGGTTGTATCCTCCAAAGCAGTGCACCTACTGCAGTCAGACACTGTTAAACAGTTTGGTGAGAAGCAGCTACACTGCTGTGTCACTATATACGAAGTGCACAATGACATTCTAGGAACTCTATCGATCATTGTACATTTATGTATATTCCTAAAACACTTTCCTGGTTTTATGACCATATTTCCTTCTAAACTTGTATTCATCAGACACCTCCTTCCTCCCTTTAAGAATCAAACACTTGAATCCTGCCCAAGGCTACATTGTAACTCTTCTGTAAGTCACTTCCACACATGCTCACAAACACACTAGTAAGCTCAACCAGTTTCCTGCCTATCACTGCACAGTCCTGAACTGACACAAGTTTCTTTCCTGACAGAGATAAGATTATTTCCTCTGTTTGACGCCTTGAAAAGACTATAAAGAGGTTGGCAGACCTCATCTCCCTCCTTTTTTTCCCACACTATTCTGTCCTCTGGTGTCTCTTATTTAAACAAAAAATGATTATAAAAATAGCAAAAAAACAAAACATGCATGCAACATGAAAACTAGTGATGCCTCCATCCTTACAACTCTAGCCACTTTATCATCTTTCTTACTTATCTTGCTACACTGCTGTAATCTCTGAGGGTTGGGAGGGTAGTTGACCGTCGAAGATCGTTGAAAGGTTTATACAGGGAAGTTCATTTGATTGTGAGAAAAATATCAGAGATTTAAAAAAAAAAAAAAAAAAATTTTCAGCATATAACATTCAGAACTTTCAACTTTAAAAACCCCACTTGTCTTATATCTATCATACTATACATTTTAATTTATATCTGATGTCTTTTCAAAGATGGTACAAGAGAGTCTCTAATGCTATCAGGGTTAATTTGGTCACATGACACCAGATCTCCAGATGATTTTCTAGGACCTAGAGTCGATTATCTAACTTATACTGAGCTGTTAATCTGTTAATTATTGCATATTAAGACTAGCTAAATATAAATAGACAAATGTCTGTCTCTCCTTCAATTTTCTTAACAACCCCTCATTTGATCGACTTTAAACATATATATATGTTTTTGAGGATCCAAGGAAGTGCAGTGTTGACTGTGAAGTTTTTGGATGAGTGGTTCATGAAACCATTACAAAGAGATACATTAAATGACAGTCGGTTAAGGCTTGGGTGACGCATCCACATAACTGATGTCATAGATTAGGACAATGGTGCCATGTATAGATGGCTGTGCCTGGTCAAAATGTGGCAACAAGCTGCAGCTACAAAAACTGCCGCAGGCTCATCTAAACTATAGGACAGAGACATAACCTCTGGATATTGGAAATTGTGGATCACAGCAGTGCAGCTGCTCTACACAGCCACTTAAACCTAAAGCATCCTGGAGCCCTTTTTTTAAGTAGCAATAACCGCAAGGCACCATCTTTTTGTTTACTGATAATTCCCACCCAAGCATGATATATTAGAATTATTAACAGGCAGAACAAGTAATTTATGTACTGCTGCTTTTATGGTAACATTGCAACATGCGTCAGCAGCCATTGTATATTTTTTCTTTCTTTTAACCGCCATGTTAAGAATGAGTAAGAAAATGG
The DNA here is from genome assembly GCA_016859345.1 of Istiophorus platypterus. Taxonomy (NCBI): domain Eukaryota; kingdom Metazoa; phylum Chordata; class Actinopteri; order Istiophoriformes; family Istiophoridae; genus Istiophorus; species Istiophorus platypterus. Next base: position 15,312,842 of record CM029126.1, read on the forward strand.
CTTCAACTAATGTTACAGACTGTTTTTGCATTCCATCAATCATTTTAAATATATAATACTCACTGATATGAAAATACATTTGCCAGTGATTTTCTGAAATATTCTAGTGATAAAATAAATCCATGTCCTGCCCTTTTTAAGTTCTTCAGTAAAAATATTGATTCTCCTGTTCAGGGAAATTGTTACTATGACACAGTGATTAAATTAATCTAGACTCACTTGCCAATTTATTAGGTACAACTTGATTAAACTCTGTTACTATTTTTTTCCCTATTTCCTTTAAAAGGGATGGATAAAATGTTAGGAACATCTCTCAGTATAATCCTGTATAGTTTAATTGTACCAAAAACTACAGCCTTCACAATGACCATTAAAAGAAACCATCACCTCTCTTAAACAGATTCAGTAAAACTGAACATTATAATCCTCATGAGGGATGGATTTATTATAGACCTGCTGTGTTATATTGCATTAGTTTTATCTAGGTCTACCTAATAAATTATCAATTAAGTGTATGTTTCACAGCAGTTCTTTTTAAATTTGTGGTCCAGTATTTTCTGAACAGGTATCTGACAAGTGGGGTCTATTGATATTATTAATATCACAAGATGGCAGTGATATGGAAGTACTAATGAGATAACAAGCACGATTTGAACGGGCACTGCACTAGTCTTCATTAAAACTTACTGAAAATCTGCTTCATGGTGGCTTCAGACCAGATGACCAGAATTTTGTGTATTGTCCCATTTAACGCAAATACTATTAAATATTTTATATGATGGCAACGGCTTTTCCAGTGCATCTCAAATTGTTTTTGTTTTTTTTAATTTATGTTTAGTGAGTTATGTTATGGTTGTCTGGCAAAACAATACAGACATTTCAAATCAATCTGCATTTACCACTTAAAGCCGCATTGCAGGGCAATTCTCCAGTGATTTTGACAACAATAATAGTGTACATTGTAATGGAATATCATCTTAATCCTTTCAGCCCCAGGCCAAAAGTTGCCATACAATTTCACACTATTTGCAGATAATAATATATTGCGGGTTTTTTTTGTTTGTTTGTTTGTTTTTCAGAATTACTTATTTGAGAATGAAGATTTGATGACAGGAGTTGCAGTCAAGGCTTATATGTTACAGCTTATAACTTCCAAAAAAAGATGCCCAGTTGTCTTTCTAGGAGTCATTAGTTGACTCCTATATTGCGAATGATTTGAAACTACGTAATAACCAACAAATAACTATTTAGTGACGTTTTTACAGCCTCTTCCCCTGTTAAGCAGAATAGAACACAAACAAGGTATGATGTTGAGATGTTGATTGGATCATCACAAACAAGAAGGGGTTACGAGCAAGCATGATAGTTCATTTTGCCTTTAAAGACCAAGGCTATTGATATGTCGACTGACACTTAAATAACCCAGTCGGTTCATATGCAAGTCTCACCTAAACAGTGGACGGGATGCAGATGCTCCACTGGAATTCATAGGATTAAACAAGTTTCAACCTCTGAAAGCTGATTCTTATACATTTATACAAAAATAGAAAAGTTTTTGGCTGCTAAGAAAGGCAGATTCAGATATTTAAAAAATTACAGCACATCTGAAAACAGTAATGGCAGTAATGTTAAGGGAGAAACATGCAAAAAGTAAAAGTGATGCAACTCATTCAAAACAACTGAATTCCACACCAAAGTTGTTCAGAAGAGATGATTCGTGCATATCCGGAAGAAAAAATAGCTAAACAATTAAAGACAATAGTCCACAACTTGGTGAGCACTGCTGTTCTCATACTCTAGTGTAAATTCTACAAACCTTTTAAACACTTTTGCTGAGAAAAAATATTGCATTTCTCTTACCCTTTTAGAGATCTGGATGTCCAGCATGAAGAAGTGCACATGTTTCTCTCCTTTGTTTAATGCCAGCTTCTTGGTAACAACTGCCACCAGCATGGCAGTGCAGGCTACACCCTAAAACCCGATACACACAAACACACACACACACACACACACACACAGCTGTTGGCATGGTTACTGATATATTTACCATCTGCCTCAACAAATTCTCAATGATCAAGCAAGACTGATCCAGAATACTGAAGTGACATCAAAAAGGCAGAACTCAAGAGAAACCAATGTTAAGCTTTACAGGCTGATTTTAGGCCTGATTTGTCTGAATCCCCGACACTGGCTCTTGTGTCTTTGCGTCACCCTTCCCCTCAAGGGAAAGCACTTATTCAGAAAATTGAATGTTGATCTTCATACCTCATATGGTTTCATCCAATAAATCAAAGTTATATTTACACAGAGAGTTCAATGGTTAAACACAGGCCTCTGTGGCACTGCTATAATAGTGCGGGTTTTCTCTGAGAATAGCCATGTGCTATTGCTGGACTTAGAACTACAGAATGATGGTGAATATTCAGATGGGCCGCAGAGCAAATCACATCCACATAGTCACACAAATAAACACGCATGGGACACACAGGCAAAACACTGCACTGAATCCATATCCCACATGGATAATGATGAAAGATAACTAGTCTTTACCTGTTTTCCTCTTTTCAGCTTGCATTAAAAAGAGAGAGAAAGAAGGAGATAGCAAGATCAAGCCTGAGAATAAGAAAGCACAAACCAAACTAATTTGAATAGACATATTTAACCTTTCCTCATCCATCAGTACACTGCCTGTGTAACCTGGGAGGTACAAATTCTTTCCTCGGATCCATGCACATATAGTGATGGGATTCAAACAGTGTTGTCAACACAGCTGAAAATTGAGTTATGGCTTGAGTTGTGTAGAAGTGCTGACCATGGAGGCCTTTCAGCCCAGTTACAGGTGTGAGCATCACCCCAGTCATTGGCTCCCAGAGGTGCCCTGATGGGAGTAGGAACTTTATATTTTCCAAATCATGGGCACAGGTTGGCACACCCTCCTGTTGTAGTGGTGCCAAAGACAATAAACCACCTAAAAATGGATATGGTGGAAAGTTTTCCCTTATAAGGAGGGAGGCTTATAAAAACAAGGGAGATGGAGAAAGAGAGAGGGAAAAGATTGTTTTCCACTTTGTCACAGAGGTGTCTAATCCGGACTTGTGCCCATATCCAGAGCCACGGCAGAGACTCATATCTGCTTGTCATAGAATTTAAAGCAGCACAGGTGAGGCAGCTGGCAAGGAACCAAAGACTATTGTTTATTAAAATAAACAGCCACTCCTTGCTCTCAGTGACTAATCTTTTATGTTACTCTACAGGAAGTCTTTATGTTTTATCACAAATACCATTTACCAATCCCTTTAGTCTCCCATCTCCAATCCAGACCTTCCCTTCCACTTTTCTTTTAGTCTTAACCTTGACATTCCCATCTATCAACATAAAACTTCAATATTATCTTTTGTTTAGCTCTCACTTGCTCCTATGTACAGAATAAAGAATATTTGACGATGACGCTTTCCCTACTTTTATCTCTGGGATTTTTATTTCTTTTATTCTCTGATAAATTAAACAAATTATCCAAATTATATCCCTAATGTGATAAATCTCCACAAGATATGATGAGGAGGAAAGTCAATGAGCATCGCAAAACAATACAATTACTTAGCAGAAACACCACACTCTATACAGATGCTGTGTGTGGACCGCACAGTGCCAACTGCATGTTGACAGTTTCTCTCCCTCAGTCTTTTCGTGTGAGCGCCTGGTACCGCCAAGGTCCTGCAGAGGCACCATCCATTAATTTTCATCTATGATCTAAATCGCACACCCAAGGGAATGAAAGCATTCAGGTCTGTCAGCACCGCTAGGGTGTGCAGCCGGGCAAAAAGAGTCTAATCTGTCCAAGATAACCATTGCAATAGCGCAGACTAGGCCTGGATAGAATGCAAAAGGTGCTGGAAAGAAGTGAACGTAACTGGACTGACCCTTTACGAAATGGGGAAAATTAAATAGGTAACTGGGGGGAAGAATTGCTGAAGTGGAACAGAACAGAATTTGAAGGGAATGAAACAAACCAGAGAGGATGATATGGAACAGTGCAGAACAGAATAGAGAACAATATGGAACACAACTGGAGGCAATAAGATAGAACAATTCAGAAAAGAGTATGTTGGGGAAAAAGTGGATGGAACAAAATAGACTGAAATAGAACAGAAGACAACATAACAGAATCAAAATGTAATATGTTTAAATGCTGCAAATGAGAGAATTAGATGTGAGGAGGGCAGATTGAAAAACAATAGGGCAGAATAGAAGATAGAACAGGGGAAAAAGTGGATAAAAGTGAAGGAAAGGGAAAATCTGACCTGCACAGAGAGAATGCATCACAACAAAATGAAGGAACAGAACATCTTGTTTTTGAGCATTATCAAGCTGCACACGCAAACAGAAAAATGTGATGTCTTTAGGTTAAGAACAAATACAAAAGTGAAACAAAGATAAAGCATCACCATTCTTTGTGCTTACCAAGCCAAACATCAATTTTCTGTCAAAATCACCACTGCTGTGCAGGCTAAATAATTATTTGATAACAGGCCAAAACAACCAACTGAAATTAAATAACAAGTGTTGTGTGTCTTATTACCTCTATGTGCACAAAAGTTCCACAAATTCCTTTAGCATTTGCACAAAATTGCCTTTAAAACCACTTACTTCTTGATAAATCTAGAAAATGCATGAAATCTTCAGTGTCTTAAATATGACATTTTCTCAACATGCAACCCAACCTAGTTACCATGACTCCAGTGAAGAGACACACTGCCTTGCCACAGCTGGTGGTGGGCGCCACATCCCCATAGCCAACTGTGAGGAAGGTGATGGCTATGAGCCACATAGCTGTGTCCATGTGGCTTGTTGATACTTGGGTCTTCCTGCATGGAGGAGAAAGCAGGACTGAGACTGTGTCATAACAAAATGTATTAGGTACGTTCTTATGGATCTCACAGTATTAATGGAAAAGACAAAAGTCCCAGCCACAATCTAAAACATAAATTAACTGGCATGGAGGTTGACCTAGCATCTTAAATTAAAACTTTTATTGCCATTTGCAACGTCTGTGTACATGCTCTTCTTAATCATAACCATTTTACAACAATTCAGAATGAAAAGATTTGGTTTTATCAGGTATCAAAAGCGCTTTTATTACTTCTGACAAATTAAAACTTACAGTAGTGAGACATTTTAAAAATGAAGACAAAACTTCACATTAAGGATCAGGTAAACAAATGACCTAACACTGTTCAGCCAAACAGGCTGCAGAGCACCAGACTGATGTTTATTTGGCTCACATTTAACATAAACTTTTTAGAGTAAAAAAAAAGGATTGGATTATCAAAATAGTTACTGGAGATCCATTTTGAATAAGAAAGTCCATTTGACCATCAATTTGTATGTGTACGTGTGTGTGTGTTTATGTGTGTGTGTGTGTGTGTGTGTGTGTGTGTCTGTGTGCGTGTCTGTCTGTGTGCGTGTGTTTGAGTACTATGAAATACCATTCAGAAACATTTTTGTCTATTCTTTTAGGTATCAAGATATCAAAATTTCTATTTACTCTATTGCACAAAATAGTGAATAGAGCCTGATAACTGAAGACCTGAAAGTCTTCCATTGAAAAAGAAATATAAACTTTGATCACTTCAATCACATGTTTATTCAGTTCATGACAACTGCAATAGCTAAAGTGGATTTTTATAAAGGGCGTAGACAATGTTAATGTTAAAACCAATGGTCCTGGAGATTATTGTGGAGAGCAAACAACTGGCATTCTTTGAGAGTTAACATCTTCTATTTATATAGCCCAGTCAACGTTTGTTGAGCAGTAAAACCTGCGAACGACCAAGCAAAGATTACTACATGTCAAAATCGAACGTGTCAAAAGTCTTTTACTCTGAAACTCCTTTTATTTTATTATTCTGCCAATAGTTCTGAACCAAAAATTTACCTTATTTTCTTTATGTTTAAGAAAGGAATATTTAGTATTTTTGACAACATACAGTTCTTTCCTTCCTCGCAAACTTTTATGAGAACTTCAAAATCACTCTCATATCTGCATCCTAATGATTAATCTACGGTCAGCAGATGGTTACTTTCGGAAAAGATGGGAGACGGGGAAAAAAGTTTGCTTGGCTCGGTTCAAAGTTAAAAAAAACAAAAACAAAAAACAAACACCTACCAGCACTTCCAAGGGTTCCAAGAAGTAATCCATCATGTAACCACCCATAAAACCGCAATGCATCATTCTTACTTTTAGTTTCAACAGAGTCACACTAACTGATTATGCCAGTTTCCAGTCTATATGCTAAGATAAGCTAACTAACTGCCTGCTGTAGTTTCATATGCACTGTACAGTAATGAGACTGGTTTAAATCTTCTCATTTAGCTCTTGGTAAGAAGGAGAATAAGCGTACCTCCCAAAATAAACTATTACTTTAAGTACACTCTCTACCGTATTTGGTGAATTTGTGGAAAACCTGTTTTTGCAACTCTACTAGAAATACTGTTATTATCATTGTTTTTTTTCAACCCAACTGATTAACATTATATCATTAGTGATATATACTCTATGAATTAAATTATATTTCAGGGCAGAGTGTTCGTTGAAGGCTTTCCTATAACTATTTCTATATCTAGTGGATGTCCATCATAATATGAACAGTCAGTGTCCAAGGTTGATGCAAGTATTTACTGTATGTCTCTTATTTGCAAAAATATCATTATGTTTTAAATATAATGTTCAGTATGCAGTATATCAAGCCATTTTTTTGCAAACAGTTTGACTTCTAACTTCTAACTCCACATTTCTGGATCAGTCCATATGTACTGATTACTTAAAAGCAGTTCTCTTTCCCTACCTCTCACACAGAGTAAGCATCCAGGACGCAGCGAGCCAAAAGAAGAGGATGAAGACCAGCAGTGTACGTGCTGGGTGTTTGTTCATCAGTACCTTGAGAACAAAGCGAAAGGTGAAGTTGATGTTGTTGAGCGAGCCAATGCTCCTGTATGAGACACTCAGCAGCACTTTGCTGTGCAGCAGGATGGCTCTGTGCACCAAGTACAAACGGAGGAACATCAGCACTGATAACAGCAGCTCTAAGTCCAACAGGGCCTTGTTGTGATCGTTGGAAACACAGAGCGGAGCTGAAGACGAGGAGTTGGCATGGAGGCCCACTTTCCAGTATGTGCCAACAGGATGGATGGAGCAGACCACCAGCTCCAGAGTGATCACAAGAACCCTGCTGCTGGTCATGGCGATACGCCAGTCGACCTGGTTGTGGTCATTGATGAAGAGCTGGAAGATGGAGTACAACAGTAAAGACAGAGAGTGAGAGAAAATGAAAAACATGATTAAAGTTGGAGATGGAAACTGGTAAAAAATACAGTCACATCTTAACATTGATTTGTAATTTTTGGAAATCATCTTATTCAAATCATTATTTAAAAAAAAAATTCAGACAAACATACTTATTCTTGCACTGGCTCCAATATCATCCTTCTCTTTTCCTATGATAATAATAGTCCTACAATAATAGTTGATGACAGTACTTGATGTGCTATTTGTTTTGTTGCACCTGTTGATGTGCTGTCTTTATGATATGCCTTATTAAACCTTAGCGGAAATAGATTTAATAATTCTGTATGGACAACAGTGCAGTTAAAATAACAAGATCTGTCATTCATCTTTCATTTATTTGTTACAAATATACATATTTATGTGTGCATCACAAGCAAAGAAAAAGAGGGAAACAAAAATGCAAATACAAATTTCTCTACAGTACATCTTGTTTTTAAATGGCTGTGATAAGAGAAATGTTTTTTTCAAGCCTCAAAAGATATGGAGGCTATGAAGCCCCAGATATCCAACAGCCATCTGAGGGGAAGACTTGCTAGTTTGTATTGGTAGATCCCATGATAACGCTTTAAAAAACTTCAGTTTTTTCAAGAAAGTAAAGGAAACTAAGCAGTTTAATATTTACTGAAATGAATTTCTCCTATCCAATTTGATTTATAAAAACTTTTTCCACATCTTGATGATCTTGGAATGATTTAGTTTGTCACCTCTGACAACAAAGAATTAAAGTTACACTAGGCGTCACTAAACATTGCACATGTGTTAGTCCCCACCCTGAACCTGCCTTTCCTTATCTCCTCTACACACTTGGCATGGACCCCTCTTCTATCAGATACACATGAGTTGTAACCAAACATAAAACACTGTAGGTTAGAGTACAACCCAAGCAGCCCAAGCAGAATGACACAAGAAACCATGAATCCTGCATCGTATTTCAGTATTTATAACTACACAGCACTTCTTGCACTTGTCTTTGCACTTTATTGAATATGCAAGCTGTGAGTGTATAAAAGGGCAAATGAAAGAATTTATACTCTGTTTAGTTTCAACCAAATCCCTTCTTATATATATTGAAATCACAAACAGTGGAAGCATACAGCGAATAAAACACAGGTAATCAGTGTTGAGGCTACCATCGGTGGACCAAAAGCTCCTTCTAAATAAATGCCCTCAAGTATCTCTAACAAAGTACCATTCTAGAGAAGCTAACTTGGAACAAACATTATAAGTATAAAAAATAATTTATAAAATATGGCAGATCGAGCCCTGAAGAGCCACTGTGCACCTATGCACGCACAAACACAGGCTCTCACTCATGCCCACAGGACGTCCAGACTGATGGAAACAAAGGTAAAAAGGCAAAACTCACCCTGATGTCCTTATAATGGAAAGCTATAATGAGGACGAGGAGACACCCAGTCGACAGGCTAATGGAACAGTTGATAATTAAAGCGACGTTTGAGCCCTAGGAAAGAAATGGAGACAAGGGAGCTGAGGCATAAAAGGAAGACTTTCTACAACAGCTGAATAAGTAAAGTTCTCTGTTATCAAGGTTTTAGTGGTAATGACAAGAAAAGAGAACCAGAATATCCCAATCAAGTTCAAGTGTTTATTATATTATACAAGGAGAAGTTAGATTACATTGAAAGACTACTAAAATAGAAGTGTGAAACAGACAATGACTTGGTAACATATGGTCAGTGCAGGCCAATATGACCTGTCTGCATACTCTGTGAAAAGGTAGGATGGAACTGTGCCTTTTGCAGTATAAAAAAAACTTGTTACTGGGACAGTGTCCAAATAAGTAAATTATGTGCTTACAGCACATATTGCATACTAATTTTGGTTAGTCAGTTTCTTTCCTTTATAATTAAGGTTGTGTAAGAGATTTTCTTTTCATAAAACATGATTCGGAACTAATTTAACTGGAGAATCCTGTCGGTTCCTTCACAACAGCATAACTATAGGCTACTCGAATTCATTAGAATTTTACAGAACTTAGGCCTAATGAAACTGGAGTTAGCAATTCTGTAATGTACTCGAAAAAAGTACTTAAATAGCCACTCACTTTCAGTTACAAGAGCGCTTCTAATAAAGACTTTCCATTCCAGCAAATACAGAAAATTAGGGGTTTCCCCCTAATTATCTAATATGTTTTAACAAAATTAACTAAGAAAAAGAAATAAGCATAGGCCTCTGCCATGCTGCCTTGGTCTCAGCAGGTTAAAGAGCACCTAGACCCTTTTTGCATGCATCTTAGCGCAGCTGATGCAACGTCAGTGGAAGTTTTTAATGGGAAGTGCAGTTTAATGTGGTTTACAGTTAAAAAGATAATTGCAAACTTTCAAACTTGAGGAAACTTGAGCGTGTAGGTGGTATGGTGTGACGTCCATTGGCAAGGTATGTTGTTTTCCAGTTCCTCTCGTAGCATCCACATCATGTCTGTATTTCATCCAGGGCTAATTAGAAGACCCCACAAAAGCTCAACATTTCACCACATTCCATAACAGAGAGTTCAACAACATGTTTCTTGCCGAGTTTCTAAAAATGTTTTTGTAACGTTTTTCCTTTTGGAAACAGTCATTTCAAGCCCGGTGTACCTAATTTGGGTTAACGTTAGCATAGATTGTTCCTCATAGTCTTGGATGGACAACGAGACACTGTAACAAGGGCAGGCCACCCAAGGTATAGCCAAAATAAATAAATAAATAAAAAAATTAAACATTAAATCCAGTGGTCTGGTTTGTATGATCTGTAATAAATAAATACTTTCCAAAGCAATAATAAATGCATCTGACATTAGTTTTCCAATTTAGTTTGTTTGTCAATGGGTTTTCATTAGCTCTCATGTAGATTTTTGTGCTATTGGTCACTGATGCAACTAGAGGTATCCTTTAATAAACTTACAAACAACCTTACAAATAATATCCAACAAGATTATCATACTGACAGGGGGTAAAATATTTGGTTTACTTAATAACCACTAAAGAAACTGAATGAGGTGATTTCAGAGTGAAGTACCTACAGTATATATAGTACATTTGGAGATTTTATGAAAATACTGCAGTAAGAGTGACCTTTTGTACCAATCAATCATACCAGAAAATGTAAGTGATGTATGCTGATGGATGAAATTGGGACTCATGTTTGACAAGCTGCACCTGGCATCACCTAGACATAATTCAGGACAGGTGTGACTAGTTAGCTGTTAGAGAGGAACAAAAGCCTGCAGGTCACTAGTCCTGAAACACTTTTCAATCCTGGTCATTGGAAATCTGTTTTCTTTCTTACTAGGTAGTTTTTTTTATCTATCTGCAGTAAATCATCGGCCCTCCAGAAAACTAACCTGGATTGAGAACCCCACAGGGATATCATAGCAATCTTAAGGAGGAGGACAGTAGTGCATGTGCACTAATCACTATAGCAGCTCATTCTGATAATTCCTGCTCTCTGTAAAGTCATCTGCAAAATAACCCTGATACCATACACATGTGTGCCAGATCTGGGCTACTTTTGGTAGTCAATTCCAGCCCAGCAACGGAATCAGCGTTTTTGGTTTGGTTTCATCTTGTTGCTTATGGGACAAATGTGGCCAATGTACAGAATACTGTGGCCGGGTGAGTGGTGATATCTTGCATATGGGCAAGTTACGGTTTGTGAGTTTTGCTAATTTGCATGTGGGTCATATACGGTATGTAAGCCAGCTGTTCTTGTCGGGTGATTTGCGACCATGTTGCAGCCTTCAGTCTGAGAAAAGTTATCTCATGATCCTGTCATTTAACAGAAACTGTGGACCACAGCACTTAAAATACCTTCATAATAATTTTAACAACTTTTTATTTTAAACAGAAAATCTGTCTACACTGCTACATGCCTAGTTGTTCTGGGTTTATAACTATTACTGTGATCCAGTTTTAAATTTCCATCATAATATCTTTAACTTAAAAATTTAAATTCAAACTGTTACTTTTACTTTATTTTTTTTGGTTCAATGAATCAATTAACAGGAAAAATAAAATTAACTAGTCATAAGTAGCACACAAAAAAATTGTCATCATTTATACGTCAGCCTTTCCATCCACCTTTAGCCCTCGTCTGATGTCACTTCAAAAAAGCAGAAACCAAAAACATAATAAGAGAAAATTGGCATCAGGTAGCTGAGCAGAAGATAAAACGCTTAAAAGACAAGCAATGTGCAGAGTAAGAAATGTGCAATGTAACAAATTCTTACCAAACAAAAGCTTTATAAACTCCTGGTCAGAGCAAACAGTTAAAACATGGCAACATATAATCTCACATTTAATTAATGAGGACACAGGTAAAACCATCAAGGCAGCAGGATGAAAAGGATACAGTCTGACAAACACAGAGGGAATGTAACAGCCAAGAGAAGCAGACAAGCATGCAGTGACTAGGTGGCAGATGGCGGATCTGGCCATTTGGATGCTTTTTAAGGTTATATGGACAGAATTGGTAATGATGGTAATAATGTTGCTGTATCATATATTTAATAGAGTGATGTTCCAAACCTGTGCAGGCCGTCTTACCAAAAGACGTTTTCCTCCTTGGGACAACAATGTGTCCACTTAGGCTTGATATGAAAAACCTATGCTGCAGCCCTATAGTCACAGATTGGAGGACCAGAGTCTTAACAGCTCATCAAAATTATCCACATTATCCCCCGTTCAAACATCAAGAATTGTTCTTGGACATCTCGCTCAACTTGTCAGACTCAATATGTGAATATTGTTCTGGATGGTAATGTCCTTCCAGGAAAGTTGTAAAAGAGTTGCAGAAAAGAGGACATGAGGTTGCATGCAGGTCAAAGTGCACACTACTGGCCTTAGCCCAGCTGACCTCAAGACATAGAGACTTTTAGACTAGCCATGCAAACACTCTAATTATACACTAAATGATGTGGAAAGATAGCCTGAAGTACTGTGAGCAATCTCGCTCTTGGGGAAGAGGTGAAATGTGGAAAAACGTTCCACAAATAGCCCTGTTTTCGTGCATAACAAGGCAAAGGTATGCATAAAATATAACTTTGTAGACTGACGTTAACTTTGATAGGGCAGCTCCAAAATATCCTGGAGCATACTTAAAAATTGCTTTAAAAATAAAAAGTAACAATACTGTTTTGCTCTACTGGCCAACGCACGGATACTTTATGTGTTAAGAAAGCCTATATGTGACCAAAAGTCATGTCAGTCCACAGGAAAGTAAGATCTCCAAGCTAACACTCATGACTAGGACATCACATGATGTTTAAAGATGAATAGTGACAGCACTTATACAAGCTATGTTTAAATCAACAAAGCAGCCTCTCCAAAATAATATGCTTTAACTGTGACAGAAAACACTTTTCCAGTGCATCAGCATTTCCATGGTACCAAAGCTGATGCCTGATGTTATGAATGGACAGACAGCACCTGTTCTTGGTTCGTATTTATAAATTGGAATAGTAATGTCACGTTCGTGCCAGTACTGTTGATTTCACAACCCAGTTTCTTCAGATCCAACTCTCTGAACACATCAGGCATACTTCTGAAGGTCAGGCTATATTTCCATAGGTTTCTCTAAAGATTGTGAGTTAGAAATGTGGAGCCCTTTGACACTGTAATCAATCACTGACTTCACAGCTTGGAGGTGGTCTGATGTTTTGCAGCATGCATGAGAACTTTTTTCCACATGTGGAACTGGTGTGTTCTGTCGGAAGTTAGGGGGAGTTAATAATTTGTTGATTGTGTGGCCTGGCATTGTTATCCACTGAGATCTGCATGTTAATGTCATGAGGCTGTGCTACCAAATAGTATGTCTGGAAATGGAATAAGTAATCAGTAGGTCAGTGAGGTTCAAAGCCCAGGTGCAGATTCTGCTGTTGTGCTGCATGGCTCCTGTGCTGTCTGCTAATCAAGGAAGTTATGACAACAAATAGAGCCAGTTGTGTAAGGGTGGTTTCTTTGTGAACAAATTATGGTTAATTTAGTTACTGAAATATGTCACGAGTAAAATACAAAATGGTTTAATATTAATCTGTTGTTTTCCATGTATAAGTTCTACCATAGTCTCGGTGAAGATCTCTATTTTGAGCACTTGTAACTACTACACAAGGAGCTGAAGAGGAGCTGAATGGCTGCCACACAGCAGCAGAGCGATTGTTAACAGGCTTTGGTTTCACTGCATGGTGCTAAAAGCAAGAAGATGGTGTAGGATATTTTATCATTTATGAAGAGTTCAGGGAAAAGTAAAACATCTGAACCAGCTGAGGAGGAGCAGTGTGAAGGCAATGCTGATGTCAGAGATTCAGCAGCCTTACGGAGCATGCACTGCTGTGTCTACCTTTGCAGATGAAAATACACACATGCACTGACCTTAACCCTTTTCAACGTGTGTAAAAAGATTTGTAGCATTATGTTACAATGGATTAAGTTTTGATTTGATTTGTGAAACCGATGTCTAGTAGCGGGAGGCATCGTCATGAGAGTCGTGACGGAAACAGCGAGATTGGAGGTTGTAAGGCTGCAGTTTATAGACGTCTAGGTGTCAACAAAACTGAAGTGTCAAATTTCAAACATTTGCAGTCTATTTATTTCTGACTAGTAGTCTGATTTGATCACCTAAGGCAGGTCAAGGCATTAGAGGGGTTATTCATTTATTTGTTTTACTTACCGGTATATAGACGAAGGGACATATCTCGGCGTGGATTATCATGAGCAGTATGCCGAGCAAAGCGGTGCCCAGAGCCAACGCGCAAAGGCGCTTTTTATCCTCTAATAAAAGCTTTCTGTCCCGCAGTCTGTAGAGGTCGTCTCCCTCCATAAGAGTGGTCCGCTTCCCGGAGAGTGACAGCGGCAAGGATACTTCTGCCGAGTCCCCGCCGTTTCGATTGATCAAGCCCTCGCAGTTGACACAGTCCACTTTGGAGTCGCGGTTCGTCATCTCCATCTCCAGGGCGCACACGAGACGGCCGCCTGTCCCTCTTCCCCCGTCGTGGCTCTCCGCTGCTTCGTCTTCTGTCTGTCCGGTCTCCCCTTTGCTTCCCTCCCAAGCTGGGGAAGGCATAGTCTGATGGGCGCACTGTGTATCAGGCCCTTTTCTCGTTTGTTGCTCATCGAAGTAGCGGGTTTACTAAAACACTTGGCCTCTAGTACACTCTCACCTTAACACTCCTACCAAGCGGCGCGGCGTGATTACGCGCACTGGTGCCTTCTGGACATCGCAGCGGGTTGTGTGCTCTTATTTTCATGGGTTATTATTTTAGGAGTGTGCGTCAGTCTGCCGCAAATGAATGTTTTGTGTGCTGTGTGTGTGTGTGTATTTATGTGCGTGTCTTTCCGTGCGTGCTTGTCTACGCGTAATGCGCTCCCAATAAATTACAACGCATTTAAGCACAGGGATATCGCAGGTTCACTGTTTTAAAGAGACGAAACAAAATGTTGTTTTTATGTTTTTCTTTATTTGATTTGTATCAGTATCAGATCAGATAATATAAAATTTGGTTGAAAAAAAAAAACTAGTTTAAACGACATGTTACAAGAGAAATCTGTTTGGTATTTCAGTTCTCAGGGAACAAGCCACAAAGACTTGTTTTCTTCCTCTGAAAAAAAAAGGGCAAACTATAAAAATAAATGTTATGTACCCACAGTGAACCTCAAGGTTTTTTTTTCCTCTTTTTTTTATTTTTGGTAACGCACTGCAACATTGGCGAGGACGAGTTCCACAAAAGCTACAGAGTGACATCTCGTGGTCAGACTTCCTTTCCTGACGTGCTGCGGTCTCGCTCGCCAAGGTTCACTGAGATTGGTTATGACTCTTGTCGTAACTCTCGTCCAAGCTTTATTATTCAATGGTATCTATGTACTTTTTACAATCAAGATGCCGTTTTGTTTCCTGCAAAAATTAATTGAAAAAGTTGCACCGCCCCAGGCAAAGCAGCACGTCCGACACAACTCCCCCTTCTCTCTCTTTACTAGGCCCGTTTAAGGAGGAACAGCGTCATGACCTTGAGCTAAATGACGCACCCAGCACACGGGAGTCCTTCCGCTGCAGCCTTCTGATGGTTTTGCTGACGCTAATGAGCGGTAAAGTCATTACAGCTCTGAGCGACAGGACGAGTTTAAGCATGAATGTTCAGACTGACAGGTGTTTTCTGGGTCAAGTCCATCTTCTCTTTTTTTTTTTTAAGACGAGAAAACACGGGCAACACTTAAATGCAGCACCAAACTCTGCACCCGGCAGTACTGATGGTATAAATGAAGAAAGAGAACACAACTTAAAATTACAAGTATAAATCGATTTAATCTGCTGTGGTAGAAAAAAAAAGCAATTCATTGATTCAAAAATGCAACCACAAAACAATGCTAAAACAGGCAGACGAGCTTTGAAGTTGCATGGACAGTAAATAAATATGGATCCAAATATTTAAATAATCTCAGTACAGAAGCAGCAGTGAGTTAAACTTGTTTGCATGAGGATATGTAGCTGTAGCAGATTTTCATACCAAGGATAGTTATTTACAGTAAAAACTTTAAAAACCGTAGCTTTAAAAAGCCAATAAATTACCACTGAATAGGACAATGTGTATGCATTTTCTCGACGGCAGAAATAGTTTAAGCAGTTTAAAATCTTGTCTGTGTTTTGCAAAGTGAGATTTGCAATATTCGGCAGCTGCAGTTAATAAAAAAATATACAATTTCATGTATCAGCTCTGAGATGAGTGCCATCCACTGGTGGCCAAATAAATTACAACAAAAAGTATAATATTAGCAAGTGTTCATCAGTGTATCTGGTATCTAAGTTCTCCTACTATTTACAAGAAGTTTAGTACAAATATTCTTGTTAATACACAAATAATATCAATCTAGCTACAATGGATTAAAACCCTTAATCCCACTTTACAGGGAATAATTGTGAAGTACACACAGTGGAGCACATCTGTTGAGAGAACTGAAAGAGATTGGCATAACAGAAATAACACCTGAAAAGACAATTGTTTGCCATTGAGCATATTGCTGAGAGTCCCTGAGTTAATCCAAGCACCCAGTGATTGAAGTCATGAACATGTACAGTATGTAAAAAAAAAAAATTAAATAAAAAAAAATAGCAGTGCAGACCTGACTGATTAAAAGGAAAAAAAAACAAAAAATCACCAGAATTCATAAGGAAGTATTGATTACTACAGGTTGTGCAAGGAACAACTTTGAGCTTTACAGAGGAAATGTTCTTTTTGGCCCAAGTTTAGCTGAAATCAGAGACCTGACAGAACACTGCTCAGTTGAAGGAGCTTATAATGTTCCATCCACCTTCACGTCGCAGCTCCTGGATGGTCTAACCCTTCATAACTCCCCACGGCTGCAGAGTAGCCTGAGGCAGAATGAACTGTGGAGATGGCTGCGGCAAGATGTAGTAGCCAAAAACCTGCTGGGGCGGAGGCGTCGGAGCCGGAGGCGTGCACACTGTGGTGAGGAACACTGGAGCACCCTTCTTGTACTGAGGCCAAACTGGTGCAGGGTGGTAGAAGTACTGGAGACTAGCGGGGAGCTGAAGGGAGAGAAAGATTGGAAGGAGTACAAGAGATTAGCAGGGATGGTGGAGACTTTCCTGCATGGGTGTTTAACACACTTTGGTGTGGTTTCTTTGTAAAACATACAATACTGAACAGTCACATGACGAAATAAATATTTTATGATTTCTTCACAAATGGTTTCTGCACTTTTTAGGGCCCTGACAATATGTGGGGGTGTGTATCAAACAATTTGATAGATCTTGTTTAAAAATCAACCCAACAGTTCTGTTGCTGTGGCAGAGACGGTATCTTCTGTTTGTCACCACGTATTTTTGAATCTGCCCTACTGGCCATTACTACTATTACCACTATTACTTTCGCCTAACTGCTTTAAAGGATAACTCAGGGTTTATTTTATATCTTTCATATTGTCAACATATCCCATAATACCACAATGCCTCATATTGTTCCTTAATACTTTCTGACTTCCCTGTCTAGTCTGCAACACTTAACAAAAATCTCATTTATCCATACTGAAGATGAAACTGTTTAAAAGCTATCACAAATATTCCTAGAACAACTGGGCACTGTGGTTTTGGGTTTTTTTTCTTTTCGCAAAGTTACTGAAAAAATGAGTAATCAGTACATTTGCTGGGGACTATTTTCAGCTGCAGATTCATTAATCATTAAAAATCTTTTGTAATGGTCATTAAAAAAAAAAAAAAATCATTTACCAAATTTCTGACGTATTTGACCTTTTTTGTTCCTTCTCCATGTCTCTTCCGAATCCTGGGCACCATCACTATCGTGTAGGTGTCACTTTCTTCTACTTCCTTCCTGTCGACCTCCTTCTCCTCTTTTTCTTGTTCTCCCTCCATCTCGCCATCCTTCGCCTCCTCCTCTGTGTCACTCGACACTGTGGAACCCCAATCTGAAGAGGTGGCAGAATGGTAATCTGATGTGTCCAGATTTATCGAGTCCACAGAGGAGTCATCCTGATCTCCCTTCATGCCTTCGTCGTCCTCATCCTCTTCAAAACAGGCTATTGTGAAGGGTCTGCTGTTCTCTCCAGATCTGTGAAGACCGGATGGATTATTTTAAACCACACATCATTTTCTCAATTTTGCTGTCACCCATATTCCTAGTTTTTACCTCACATGTTTTCTTTCATCATCTCACTATCATGACAAGACTTACTCACAATTCTTGGCTAGACTGAGAAATCCTCTGTTGTTGGTGAACGCATCTGTCTGCGGGCCACCCAGTGACTCACCTTGCACACACCTCCAGTGGGTCGATCCACACTGTGATCTCAGGCGGCAGGCCCAGTTCACTGGGTGTGAGCTCACTCTCCTCACATGCCTTCAGGACCACTTCATCACACAGTACTCCATTGTTTATCCGGATGCATCTGTGAAGGATTAAACGTTAAACATTCTGTGTCTCTCCCTCTGTAACACAGGGATCACAGCCAACAAACAAGGATACAGTTCATCTTTACAGTTTATCAATGTGTGGAGTTCAGTTTTGGGTAACTACCTGTATGCCTGGCCTTTGTTGGGGCAATCAGGATACCAGTGGTCATTATATTTGTCACATAAAAGTTTCTGTAGCTTCTCTGCAAACAATTCTGCTTTGGCTTCACTGAGCTTGCCACGTGCCACAACCAGGCGTTTGAGGAAGTCGGCTCCGGCTTTCACCTCTCTTTTCATGATGTCTGCAGAAACATAATTAAAACAAACGAACAAAAAAAAAAAAAAAAATCAGTTGATCAGTTTGCCAACAAATTCTACCTGGTGTGTCAGTATGAGTATGTGGCTCTGTAATCACTTGCCACACTTTAATTTCTTTCTCCTTAAATCAAAGGACAAAGAAACACAGTGATCTGAGTTTTTAGTAACAGAACAGACTGTGACTTCCCTTCAATGAGATCTGAGGGAGCAGGAAATTCAGTTGCAGCAATAACAGCACTTCCCTGTGCAGTTAACCCTGTTTTTTCCATTTTTATTACCTTTACATTAGCTCTGTGTTAAGCACGTGCAAAAGACAAGCGGGGATTTAACAGCTGTTAACACCGAGCCATAACCGTAAAGGCTAAAGTTTGTATACAGGCAAACAAGATGCAAACTACCACTGCCGTGTTGACATCCAAGTATTCTGACATGCAAATCTAATGAGTTCACTGTGCTGTTTATCTACTGATAGCATGTCTTTTTGGGTTGAGTGCCAATGTCAGCCTGATCAGGAGAGAGGAGTGTGCTCAATAAAGGCCAAGGCAATTCAAACTTTGCAGTGTTAACACCCTGCTGATGTCCCAGATGAGAAGGTCATGCCTTGAACTTTGAGGTGCAGACATCATTTGTTATTCTGGCTTGAAACAGACCACTGTTGCTTCAGCTTGTGTAATGTGTTGTGAGAGAAAATTACTATTATGCTCTGAGAGATGTAGCCACAGCGTTCCCTTAAGAGCAATGATGAGCCTGTGCCACAACAAGTAAGAGTGGTAGTAGCTTTAAATCCATAACAGATGTTATGCCATACATGAAGTTTCAGAGCTTCAGTGTGTTATCAGCCTTATACTTAGATGTCCAAGCAGCAAATTTGATATTCCTGTCAGTTATTAGTCTGCAGGGTAAATAGGGGTAAATTGCATGTATTCTTCACGCTGTTGTTGTTTTTGTCTCCTCAGATATATAACTTTGTTTTGCTTTCCATCATGAAGAAGCTAAATGTGTTCATTCCTACAGTCTCCATCAGCAATTGGTTACAAATCTTGCAACATGCCTACCTGCAGGATGTCACTTTGCCTGACACACATGCATGAACACAGGTTTTTCTGGAATGTTTTCCAGTTTGGGATTTCAGCTATGACTCTGATGAATATTAAAGCAGCCATGTAGTTGAATTCCTTCTAATACTGAATAAAAGAGGCTGCAGGAACTCGAAGAGATAGGGTGTTTTAGTAACAGAACAGACTGTGACTTCCCTTCAATGAGATCTGAGGGAACAGGAAATTCAGTTGCAGCAATAACAGCACTTCCCTGTGCAGTTAACCCTGTTTTTTCCATTTTTATTACCTTTACATTAGCTCTGTGTTAAGCACGTGCAAAAGACAAGCGGGGATTTAACAGCTGTTAACACAGAGCCATAACCGTAAAGGCTAAAGTTTGTATACAGGCAAACAAGATGCAAACTACCACTGCCGTGTTGACATCCAAGTATTCTGACATGCAAATCTAATGAGTTCACTGTGCTGTTTATCTACTGATAGCATGTCTTTTTGGGTTGAGTGCCAATGTCAGCCTGATCAGGAGAGAGGAGTGTGCTCAATAAAGGCCAAGGCAATTCAAACTTTGCAGTGTTAACACCCTGCTGATGTCCCAGATGAGAAGGTCATGCCTTGAACTTTGAGGTGCAGACATCATTTGTTATTCTGGCTTGAAACAGACCACTGTTGCTTCAGCTTGTGTAATGTGTTGTGAGAGAAAATTACTATTATGCTCTGAGAGATGTAGCCACAGCGTTCCCTTAAGAGCAATGATGAGCCTGTGCCACAACAAGTAAGAGTGGTAGTAGCTTTAAATCCATAACAGATGTTATGCCATACATGAAGTTTCAGAGCTTCAGTGTGTTATCAGCCTTATACTTAGATGTCCAAGCAGCAAATTTGATATTCCTGTCAGTTATTAGTCTGCAGGGTAAATAGGGGTAAATTGCATGTATTCTTCACGCTGTTGTTGTTTTTGTCTCCTCAGATATATAACTTTGTTTTGCTTTCCATCATGAAGAAGCTAAATGTGTTCATTCCTACAGTCTCCATCAGCAATTGGTTACAAATCTTGCAACATGCCTACCTGCAGGATGTCACTTTGCCTGACACACATGCATGAACACAGGTTTTTCTGGAATGTTTTCCAGTTTGGGATTTCAGCTATGACTCTGATGAATATTAAAGCAGCCATGTAGTTGAATTCCTTCTAATACTGAATAAAAGAGGCTGCAGGAACTCCGAAGAGATAGGGTGTTTTAGTTAACAGAGCCATTAGTGAGTGTCTCAAAGCATTTGGGGTTTTCAAAGCATTAAAGTCCCACATGTTAACACTGAATAGGACTATTACACCCCCCCAAACTTTAATAGTCAAGGTTCATGTTGTGTGTGTGTACATATACAAATATATACATATATATATACAATATATATATATATATATACACAATATATATATACACAATATATATATATATATATATATATATATATATATATATATATATATATATATATATATATATATATATATATATATATATATATATATATATATATATATATATATATATATATATATATATATATATATATATCATAGATCCAGTAAATGATCATAACAGAGAAGCTATTTTGATCGGCTAATCCTTTCAGCTTTAAACTGAAGAATTAACTGTTCCTTTATGGGTTGAGAAATTTCTCCTATTTTTCAAACAAACTGTTTAAAAATCTGCCCAATTATCGGAAAATTACATTGTCCCAGAGCTTAAACAGACAAATGGATGGGACAGCACATGACATTGTTAAAATAATTGCTTCTGATTATCATTCTATCATTTCTGCCTTTGTGGCCAGGTGTTCAGTGACAACATGCAACAGTCCATGAATCACAACTGATTTAGTGCAATATGACTCGTGTTTCCAATGTAATTGCATCACACCACACAAATGTTTCTTGATATTGAAGTAAAAACAAACAAACAAAGAAACGACACCACTGATGGTGTTGGTTTTCTCTGATTACTGAATAATGTCATGTCTTTGATCTAATCAGAGGCTCTACCATGTCCTTAAAAACACAAAAACAAAAACAAACAAACAAAAAAAAACCTCCCAGCCATGAGGAGCAGGGCTGGCTTCTCAATCTACACACCATGTCCACTGTTTGTCTGGTTGCTGAACAATGACATTATCTGCCATTATCGCAGAAACGGCTGATACACACACACACATCGTTTATACTATAGTTTCGGGGTTTTATTCCAACGTGGACACTGGGGGCTGAGGTCAGGCTGGACCACTTACAACAGCTTGTTGATGCCCTCGGTGTGTGTTTGGCAACCGTAACCACACATGTGCTTCCCGAACTAGGCCAAACAGACCTTTCAAGTCAGTGTAGTCGGGTCTGAACTATGGGCTTATCTGACGGTACAGGTACGAGACGGGCGACAACGAAACAGACAAAGGAGACACAACAAACAGGTAAAGACGCAGATGTGCGACCCGAGGAGGGGGACACGTGTTTGTGTGTGGATTCCTACGGACACGTATTACAACCAGAGAAAGAAAGAAAAACAAAACTAAAGCAAATTCATTCACCCCCTTCTTTCTGCTGTGATAAAGGAAACTTCACGCTACATGCTGGAAATAACGCATTTGGGTTTCGTGACAGTGCGGAAACCCCCCGGGGGAAATTTAGAAAGTTAGTAGAATTAGACCTACGGTGTATTTTCCGGCAGAGGTGAAACGCTGTTGAGTTTAACCAGTTGAAAAATGTAGTTTTACGCTATTTTCGTAGGTTGTACGTTTAAAAAAAAATGTGCCCAGTTAGAATGAGTTAGAAGTGAACAGAAGACAGCGGTGAAATGCCAGTAAAAAAAAAAAAAAAAAGTTTATAAAAAAAACAACTTACCAAAAGAGGAAAAAAAAAGAAGTCATGTTTACCGAAAATAAAATCATCAGACTGTAGCGGACGCGAAAACGAGAACGTAGCCGACATGCGTAAATTACAAAAATCACACAAAACGTTTCCAAAGACGAAACCAAAACACTCGAGAGTTAAAGGACACAACCCCGCACAAACGGACGTACTCACTTTTTTAAAAATGCCAAACAGAACAAAGTGCGTGCGGACCCCAGCGGTGGCTCGGTGCCGTCGGCTCCCTGGCGCACGGCGGCTGCGTTGCCCGTCCGTGCCGACGCGCCGTCGTTATCACGGTCGGCGCACGCTGCTTCCGCTCCGGGCGCCGCCGCCGCCGCCGCCGCCGAGGCGTGGGCGTGGAAAGTGGGCGTGGACGTTACCGTCAGCGTGACTCACTTCCTGTCCCCGGGACGGAGCTGACTGGCCCGTCGCCGGAGCGACGCCGCCGCCAGGCCCAAATATGGGCAGTCGGGGGGCGAACAGCTGAGCGAGGGGGAAGTTGCGCCGCGGACGCGGGGCCGCGCCGCGTTCGCTCGTCCCCGCGTCCGACGCGGGACAGAAACCCCGCACGTCCCGCGGTGACGTGTGATGCGACGCTCCAGTCCCGCACCGTGACTCTCTAATAAGCAGATGCGGTCGAAGCGGCAGATAACGAGTGAGATTGACGTGGCCTTACTGTTCTTGATCACCCGCTTTGGTTCCAACTTCCTGACGAGGCGCCTTTTATCTTTAATCAACTACTTCCTGAATTAACAGTTGATACCTCATTCACTTATTATTTGTTATATACAAGCAGAACTTTGCAGCAGTAACCCCTGAAGTCCTGCATTAAACACATTACCTTTGTCAAAGCGCGTAAAATACTATCAGCAGAAAGGACTTAAAGTCTTGAAAAGTAGTTTTTGTGCAACAGAATCCTCCGATCATGTTGTTGAGTAACAATAACAATATCTCCCTCTGAAATATCATAGTGTATAGAAGGATAAAATAGAAAGACTCAAGTTTTCCTCTATCTCAGTAAAAGTATAAATACCACAAAGTAAAGAGTACCCCATGACAAGTACAGTCCTGACTTCTACTGGATTTTCACTTAAGTGACAAAAGTTGTGAAAAATACATTCTTGAAGTAAAAGTGCTCACTATGCAGTGTTATTGTGTTGTGGGATTAGCATTATTGATTAATCTTATCGTATAATGTTGAACTGAAGCTAAATATATCGACTTTCTATTCTTTTTAGTCGTATTTTTTAGTCATTTTTGGAATGTGTATCATGTTCTGTAAAGTAATCATATATTTTGTTAATAAAATCTTACTCTGCAAAGTAATCTGTAACTATACCAGTTACTGGTTAACATATTAGGGTAATTGATAGAGTAGTTGGATCACTTTAACAGTGCATCATAATTTATAAGTTAATCAGATGTTTTGTCAGTAAAAATCTGAATTTGCTGAATAACTATAGCTGTGAAATAAATGTGCTGAAGTAAAAAGTACTATATTTCCCTATGTAATGGAGAGAAATACCATCAAATAGAAGTATTCAGGGAAAATACAATTCCTTCACAAATGTACTTAAGTACAGTGCCTGAGTGCATTAACTTAGTCGCTTTGCACCACTGCTTTCTAGATGATATTGATCAGTTGTGTGGTTTTGCTTTGAAAGGCCAACACATACTCACAGTGTTTGTTCCTTTTTGTGTCCACTAGAAGGCAGGCTGGTTTCTTTTCTGAAATTTCACCCATCAGTAAGTGAGTAAAACACAACACTGGAATCTCAACAGCTTTTCTTTCTGCCTCTGCACCGCTTCAAAGTTATTTAGCAGTTCCCCTCATCAACCTTTATCCTCAACATCTTCTTTTAGTCCAATAATCTTATCAGGTTTAAATTTAGTTTGAAAAAATGTTTTTTGTAGTGATTTACTAGACACCATTGCAGGTTAATATGATTGTTTTGTTTTGATTATTTATTAGAAATAAATAACATTATTTAATGATTAATGAACATGTCATTAGGTTATTACTAATTTTCAGTGTTATTTCATTATTTCTAGGACATAGATCAACACCCTTGTCAATTTTCTCTTACTCTATTTTCTCCCTCTCTGCTATGTGCACCTGTATGCCATTATTTCCCCTCTTTGTTACAAACATTTACTCATGAATCAGGTTTGTCTATTTATACTTTCATTTTTCTTTCCTTCTTTCTTTCTTGTATCAGTTACAGTAGTGTGTGTGTGTGTGTTTGTGTGTGTGTGTGTGTGTGTGTGTGTGTGTGTGTGTGTGTGCAGGTAGGATGAGGACAGTGTGTCGGATCCATGTGGATTTTTTTCTGTCCTGCCTCTACTGGATCACACTCCCCTCCCCCAGGTGCCAACTCAAGAGTAAATTATTGCTGTTAGTGTGTAAGAGAGAGATAGAAATAGATAGGCCTGGATAGAGAGAGACATGATGGGGATGTGATGAGGGCAGTAGAAAGTGTTGAAGAGCAGGTGTCTTTTGTATTGATTAGCATTGTTTTGATAACTGATGGAAATCGAATTAACCTCTGTCTTTGATTCCCCTTTCGCTCTCTGTCTCACTCTTTTGCTCTTGTTGACCTCCTTCCCACTCTATATCTCTGAGCTGAACCTTCATAGACAGTTTCTGCTGTTAACTATAAGACCGATAGCATTACAGTGTCTTTAAACAAGCAATTAATTTTCTCAGAATCATAGGTTGTTCTTTCTTTCTTTCTAATCCCATTGTTGCTTGTCAGACCCCACGGCTTCTGCACAACTTTCTCCATTTGAAAACTATTGATTTTCCTCCTCAATGTGTCATTTGTGCTCCTCATACACTGGAAAGTATTTTGCTGCAATAATGGGAACTCAAACTGGGACACCTCATAAAAACACATGCACACACACACACACACACACACACACACACACACACAAATACACGCACACACAAACACGCACACACACACACACACACACACACACACACACACACACAAAAACACACACACACACAAACACACACACATATACACACTTTTCGTGTACTTATTTCCACACCAGTGTCATGATTTTGTAGATAAGTATTGGAAACGAAACCACTTGACCTCGAAATGCGATCATTCTTTTTCAGGAACAGTCTCTCTCTCTGAATGCATCTAACGGTATCAATGAAGCCCACACGCATACACCACAAGTAGCTTGCTACGCCTTTAAAAACATATCGATTTTTCTCTTTCGCAGGGAGCTTAATGTGATCGATTGGCAAGGCCCTTTCAAGATCAGCGACAGTATAAGCATCTCTTCCCCTAACACACATGCTGCCTCTTTCCCCTCAGGTAATGATTGTCCTTGGACTGGGGGGAATAGTTTGTCTGCATTAAAAAAGAGAGGTGTTTCTTGTGGTCTCCAGTCCCCTTCCCCCTCTCTGGTCCTCAGTAACATGCTTAACAATGGAACGTACATTTGACTCTTAAACAAAAGGTATGAGCAAATGCAGCGCACACTGCCTTTGACCTTTATCATCCAACCATCCCCCCTCCTTCCTCCTCCCCCCCTCCTCCTCCTCTCCACCTCTTGGTGGGTCGATACCTATTTGTATTTGCAATGCATTAGACCAGTGGTCTCTTTTTAGATTGAAAAAGTTGGCTTTGCTCAGTTTGGTCCCTCACATCAACAAGAAGCTTTTCATGAACATTTTCCATCGGTTTCTGTATCTATTTAAGGCATACTAAGATCAACTCTTCAAAACAGAAAGGAAGACCTATTCTAATGCTCAAGTAATTATGACAGATCAGCCCATCACCTGCTGCATGAGCTACAGTTGCCACAAGAAAGATTTGAGTGATCATGAAAAATCTTTCTTTTCCTTAAAGTTATGTTTTGGAAGGAGCCTACTGACCTTAAAAAACAATATTTGAAAAGAAAGAGTCAGCTTTAAAGCCAACATGGATAGGAATACCTTAAATTATCATTAACAAATTTTGGCAACTTGGTCTAAGTGGAGACAAGCTGTCATCACAACAATGAAATACATGTTTAAGTTGATATGGCAAACCTGTAAGCAAACAGTTTCTTATGAATACTTCCAGCAGAAAAAGAGCAACATTCATTTGGAGTCATGTCTCCGGTGCCATGATGAATGTAAGTCCAATATTCACTCTCTTTTAGCTCCGCTTTTGTTCTCTACCACCTTTTGAGGGAATAATCTGTCTCTATAGTGGCCAAATGCTCCACTATATTCAACCAGGTAGTTGCTAACTTTATTCGTCTGCTGTTTGGTGTTGAGCAGGTGGTGTACAGTGGGTTTTAGAGCTTAATCTCTAGAACAGCTACAAAAAAAAAAAAAAAAAAAAAATTAATCAGAGGAGTGACACTATAGAGTGTTCTACTGTTGAGGCAAACTGAAGAGTCAGATGATTTCTCATAAATACAGGTGACACCTTTCACTTTCAAGTAGTGATTGGATCCCTGTATAATACAAAAAATATTGATTTCAATTACTCAAGTGAAAATTTGAACATCCACAATTCCATGACAATTGGGAAAAATCCTTGAGGTGAAATTGTTCTGTTTTTATCTTATGAAACTGGAGAGTTTATCCTCTACAGATATTAAACTGAAAGATTTATCTGAGAGGGGAAAATCAGTCTTTGGTTGAACTCCTCATTTAATACAAAAACACATGCGGCCTATGACAAGTTGTCCCAAGTAGGCATTGATTGGCAATGAGGGGTCTCAAACCAAAAAGGCTGGGAACCAATGGGCCATGGTGTGTGGCCCCAACCCTTGACAGATATTCTGTAAATTGATACAACTGGTATTTCTAATTAGCAAATTCCAAGTAAACACCACATTAACCTACTTTTTTTAAATTTACTTTTTATATCCCCACGTATTTCTAGATATGAATAGGTCCAATTTATTTTGGAGGGAAAAACTCTCCCAGCCTTGCTTCAGCTTTGCAGACGGCCCATAACTGTTCAAGTTCAAGTGCTCTATGTGCATGTGATGTTGACATATTCCCTCCTCTCATGTTTTGTCTGCAGATAAGACAACCTTAAATCCACACTTATATCTTGTTGATCTAAGCCTTAGACAGGATTAAATCAGCAAGAAAACCATTTCTCACTAGATTTAATTCTCTTGGTGACTTTTAAATTGCCTATATTTCAGCTCCTCTCCTTGGTTCACATAATTGCAGTGTAAACACAGCATACATTACAGCACTAACCATATTCTAAGTGCATTAGGAATAAACAATAGAACACAGAAAGGGCTAAAGCATGGCACAAGTAATACATATATGAGTAATTGTATAATAAATATTAATTTGGCAATCTTTGAGTGCATGACCTTTAAAGTTATTTCCTGCTTGTACCAAACTTTGGCCCTCTATTAGCAAAGCTTGCAAATTGCATTTCAAAGATAAACTCCCTTGAATCCCCTAAATTTCCTCCCAGCTCATTTTGGATATTTTGAAATCTATTCATTCCTCACTCCGTAATGAGTGTAGAAAACTCTGGGATTTACATGTACTATCTTGTTTTCTCTTTGTTTAATTTACCATCAATTTCCTCGTAGGTTTCCTAAAATCTAAAATGTAAGGCACTATTTTTAGGGAAAATGGGAATTTCCCGAAGAGAAAAGCTTGTTTATAACCCAAGTAGTCTCATATATTATTTGAAACTTTATTGTCCATGTCTTGTTGAATTTTATGCTTATTTTTTGATTTAAAGGGTCACCAGGTTATGGTATGCTAACTAAATGAGATACATTAATTGAACACCTTCATTTTTTTCTTATCTTTTCATAAATCTTTTCTCCTGATAAAAAAATGGGCCCTTTTCCCATTGAAGTGATACCTATAACTTTATGAAGGCATAGCTGTGAATGCTTGAAGGCTTGTTGAGTTTATTCTTTTTCCTAAAAAATGCCCTCAAATTACATAAGACTTTGATTTCGGGAGTTTGATGTAAGACATGTTTATGAACCTATCATCCTTTGTGCAAACTTTGGCACTGCATAAATATTCAGGGACAACTCATATGATGTCGAAGATATGCAAGTCTCTGCTTTGAGAGATGTCAGGTGGTTCAGTTTACCGCGTGCCCCCACTGGCCTACGATCGAATCCTGCTGGAGCACCAGACTCCCCCATGTCTCCCCCTCTGCTGTCTTAACAATTAAATCAGTCAAAGGGAGTTCAGTGCCCATTTTCTTTCTTTTTTTTCTTTTTATATAAAAAAAAAACCAAATAGATAAAAGCATAAGCGGATATAATAGCCCATTTTATGACCCACAACACAAACGAATAGCCTTATTATGAAACATTTCACCTGTATGTCAGCAGTTGCCATGGAGATTCTGTGCAGATATGCAAAGCTCTATTTAATGGTCTGACCTTAAACTTGCACTTTTTCCCAACTGCGCGCTTTCATGATGTTATAAACACATGGGCACACTTTATACAATAAATCCATATTTCAACAGCAGTCTGTTCTCTTGCCTTTTCTTCGAATGCATTAAGCATTCCTTTAATATCGAGTAGGCCCTTGAAAATAGTCAGAAAACTTGTGTTCGGATTAAAATATTATTTTTATATTTATATTTTTATATGTTGTAAATCTTATACATTTCTTGAACTGATTGTCAAGTCTCCCATGGCTTTGAACCACCATATACAAACATTTCCCCTCCCCCATCTGCATATCTCTCTCTGCCCCTTTTTGCTCCTCTGTTTTGCTCTCTCTCTCTCTCTCTCTCTCTCTCTCTCTCTCTCTCTGTCTCTCTCCCTCTCTCTCTCTCTCTCCTGCAAGCTGTGTCTCTTTCCTGTGTGCTGGGGGGCCAACGGAGGGGAAGTACACCGAGAAAAGAAAAGCGCTCTCTCAGTTCAAGTGCACAGGCTTAAAGACACAGTTGACTTCAACAAAGGGGAATATGACAAGGGGAAAACAGTCGTGGAAAGGCAGAATAATGACCCACTGACAAGGCGTTTGTGTGTACAGAGACAGTAAAGGGATCATTTCACTAAAAAAGGGGGGGAAATAAAAAAATTGTGAACAGGAAAATGGAGAAAATAATGTCTCCACCCCTTATCGTCTCTCCACGTATGCTCCTCCTATTCCCTCCCACCTTCCTTTCTTTCAGTCTCTGTCCCTCCCTCTCTCCTCTCCTTCATTCCTCCCCTGCATGTATGCACACACACACACACACACACACACACACACACACAGACACACACACACACACACGCATTCACACACAGATACACACACAATGACTGATGCCTTCTCCCTCCTTCTCTTGCATTCTCCTTTTTCTCTGCTCTCCCTGCACCACTGAGACTTTTGTGTTTGTCCTCGATATAGTGTACGGTGGAACCGGTTCTACGCAGCTCCACCACATGCTATCCCAGCCACAAACTGAGAAGCAGCAGCAGCAGCAGCAGCTCCTCATGCCTCTTACTTTACTGCTTATCTGCATGCCTTTTCCTCTGGTACTTTTCCTCATGGCGTTGATTTCCTTTGTCCATAAGGCATGTTTCCCTTCAATGTCCTGAGCGTGGAGGGGTGAGGAAAAGAGAAACCGTTTCTGAGGAAGGGGAGATGGGGCAACAGTTAATAAAATGTGACGAGGCTGGAGGGAAATAGAGATGCAAGGCTGCAAGTCAAGAGGGAAAACAGTAACTTGAGAGTGAGGAAGAGGGGACAGAAAGAAGGAATCAAGTTGGAATCGGGAAAGAAACGCGGGAAAAGGTAAAAAAAAAAAAAAAAGAGGCACGCTTATGCAACATGAGCTGGAATTCTCTATTTAATTTCCCTCTTTAACTGTTATTTCAAAGGAAAAACAATCACGTATGCATATTATTTCTGTCTTTTATCATTTTTGCTGTCTATCTCATGTTGATTTCTGTTCTCAGCTCTGGTTTGGTTTCTGTTGGTTTGTGTACCGAAAGTCATTTTCCTTCCTCCCACTCCCACTGGAACATTTTCTCTGTCTCCACGCTTCTCCCACGATCCAGCCTTACCTTTTATCTTCTGTATTTCTTTGACAGAAAATGTATGTTTGCTGAAAGAACTCTTGTCCAAAATCAAGCTCGGTATTAGTCAAAGGCTCAGGCTCATTTTGGGGCCCAGTTGTGAGAACGAAGGGGAAGGAAGAACGCGATCGGGGAACTCACTTTTGTGCTATTTTTCTGTGTCAATCACTGTCTTCGTAAATCTTTTTGTGCACAGTGTTACCGTATGCGTTTACTAAGTGAATGTTTTTGGCCTAGTTTTGGTTCGTAGTTAAACCTAATATGAAAGTGTTAAAAAAGTATTTGAATTATTTGGCCATCATCCTCCCTGCTCTGGAATTGACATGTCCCACCCTCGACTTCCCCTTACTGTTTGTTTGTGGTCTCAGCATATGTCCCTGTTACACTGTACATGACCAAGCCCCATCTGTATGTCTCTCAATGTTCACTGACACCTAACCTCCTTCTCCAAATACCTTTGATGCCTTTTGTCTGTGCAGCCCTCAGCTCATCCTCACTGTCCTGTCTGTTCTCAGCCTTGCCTCCATTGTTTAATATCGACAAGTTAGTGTCGTCCCCCGCATGTACGTTTGAGGACCTGTGATATATCCTCATTCTATCCATGCCCTTAACAAGCCTGTCCATCTCCATGGAGATCCGATGCCAGTTCTCAGTTCCTGTGCCTGGCTGGAGGCAAACAAACTCAGAAATACCCCAGTTGTCTCCATGCCAGGTTGCGCCATGTAGCAGAGAACAGAAATATGTTTTTTCTGATCAGTGGATCACAGGGCGATTGTGGGGATACTCGTAATCCTGATAGCGTTGACTGAAACAGTCTGAGTGCAGGTTAAAATCGAGACTTAGTACTGGAACTAAAGTCTCAGACAGCCGAGGTGTTGAATGGTGGCTGGTTTGCGTCCATTGACAGGCTGCAGCAGTTACTGGAGAAGCACAGTCAAACACAAATATTTGTTTATCGGCAGATGATTAATCAAGATGATTAAACCAAACACATAATAAAAATAAACAGGTTGTTAAATTTAATTCCAGATGTTTATGATACCCCCCCTGCTCAAATAGAGTGCATGCTCAGATGGTCACTGTGCTGCATTAATTTGAAAAAATCTGATCTTGTGCATGGAGAGTTTGGAGTCTTGAGGTTGAAATATGTAATTGGGCACTGAAGTCACCCTGACAACTTAAATCTAAGCAAACACCATACACCCTTTATTCATTTTGGCAATAATTCCACTCTTTTCTCAATAGGGAGTAATACACGAGGAGATACATTGCGAGATACACTAAGTGATCTAAAACAAAAGTGAATGCGATAATGGTTGGGGGAAAACTCAATATGAGATACTAACTTTCTGAATACAGTAATTTACATAACCATGTTTCAGACTTTGGTCAACTCTAAAGTGAAAAGTCTAATAAAAGTTTTTGTAGTGAGACTAAACCAGGTGGATAAGTTTTCACATGGCCTGGATCACTCATAACCAGACTGCACCCTCCTTTCAATCCTTTTGATCAGCTGTGGAAAATTCTACTCATAAAATAAAAACAAATAGTGTATGTGAAGTATTTAAATAGCAGAATATTCTAATTCTATTTTTAGGACAGTTTTATGCAAAAGTAATAAACAGTTGACATTGCATCAGTACTGTAGGTAATATGCAGATGGCACATGGACTACTCTATCAGTTAATCTGCCTGTTGTTTCTTGCAAAAATTCCTTAAAACGTCAGACTGTAATGAAAAATGCAATAATTGAAAAGACCAAGTTAATGTCCTCAGATTGCTTATTTTGTTCAACCAACCATCCAAAACCCAAATATAGTCATCTCACTATTTTATGATACAAAGAACACCAGCAAATATTCACATTTAAGAAGCGAGGACTTGTGAATTTCTGGCACTTATGCACAGGAAATTACTTAAACGATTAACCAATTAGCAATTTAGTTGCTAATTAATTTTCCCTTAATTATCTAATTGATCTAAACGAATCCTTTCAGTACTATTCAACTAACAAACGCACAACATATCACTGAAATAATCTGGGCAATTACACAGCATACTGACCTTGATGATGACTTCATCCTGCTCAACTGAAAGTGGTACTGCTACAGTTATGTGTTCACCACACTATTCCAATACAGCTATTTGAGTGCTGTCAATCTGTATCCTTTGGTGTTAATGAATGCTTTTTGCCTCCATTTTAATATCAAACAACTTGATTTTAATTTCCATACTAATGTTAAAACATTAATTCAATGGCAACTTTTTCTGCTTCCTTGCATTACTGTATTTTTATTGCTGCTAATTTTACGTAGGATTATTTAGACATTTATACTTTTGCTCATGACAAATTCCCTGGAATGCTCTGTACATTTGAGATACAATGTGATTCACTGATGTATTAACTTTTATGCAAACATATCTCTGGTTTGGGAACATATAGTGAATCAAATGTTTCACAATACATTTTTACAAACAAATTGAAATTAAGTGCTTTAGTAAATAAAGCCCATTTATTTCTGCTGTGACATTAGGACAGCCTTGAATATCATAACACTTAAAGCATATTGGCCTCTGAGGCATTCAGTACATCTTTACAGCACTGCTTCTGTATAACAATACTGAACACTTTGGCAGAAATAATGGATTACACTTTCTTATTGTACTAACAACAAATGTATCTGTTATTTAAAACCTCTTCAGCTTCATCACTCGCTGATCCCAGCACATCTAAACTTTAGAGAGCAGAGGAAGCCATTAATGTTTTGCACCTTATAAAACATCAACTTGGCCTTTGCTATCAATTATGTACTTCTGGTGTGAAAGAAAAGGGAATAGAGCCACACACAACAGGCGGCGGAGTCCGGCGTCTAGAGAAAGCACTGCACCATGTGACTGCTGTGGATGTACGAACACTCTCACGGTCTGAGTGAGAGCTATTCCCCCTGGACTCAGTGTTCCAGTTGCATCAGTGTTTGTATGCCCTCTCTAGGACATGGGGCTGAAATGGGGCTGGAGCTCCATCTGGATACCCATAGGACTTTCCTACTTTATAAGCATAGCACTGATAATGTACCTCTGTGTTGTACAGCACACCAAATTTCTGGCAGACATGAAGCCCTTATGTCTTGTTACTGTTGCAGGAGGTGCATGTGTTGATATTATTTTCAGTTGTTGGGCAATGCTGGTGAAATAGGTGATTACTGTAGATGTCTTGCTCTGTTGAGGTACAGAATTCTTTCAGTTTTGGAATGCAGTACTTTTTACTCCACTGCCTTTATCCGACAGTCACATTTACTAATTACTTGTCAAACATATGATTGTCTTGTAAAATATGAAGCCTTGCCATAGATCATACCACTATTTGGTACCTAAAATACTTAAAATTAGCATCGTTTGTGACCAACTACATTAACAAATTCTTTATATGTTAATGCATAACTAATAATTTATTTGATTTAATATTATTAACTTTATGATAATATAAGACTCAGAAAAGATAACCCAACTTATTTTATTTTTGGTACTATTTTGGTACTTGATATTTCATTTTTGATACTTCCATACCAGTAAAAGTTAGAATGCAGGACTTGTAATAGAATCTGCTTACAAGTTACTCTACTTGAATAACCTTTACTTAAATAGAAGACCTGAATATCTCTTATATACTTTTTTAAAATTGTACATATTAGAACTTGAACACATCTTTGTATGGTATACCATTATAGTATGTAATATATACAGTATATAATATATATAGTACTTGGATAACAGATTAAAGAAGAGATTATTTAAAGTACATCTAATATAAATGTATCTCAGATATATTGATATCAGTAAATATATAAACCAGTTTGTAACCAAAAATTGCAACACAGAAATACCAAAGATATGTCTGAGGTAGTTTAGAAAAAGTGTCACTTTTACATAGTGTTCACCAGAGAACTAACTGACAAGTTTATTTTCAACTGTTAAATGTCTTGATCAGTATGGTACATATCTTCATAATAGTTTGAATCACAAATGTAAGTTAATCTTATCAAATTTGTTACTTTATGATTCATTTTATGTAAAAAGATCATCACCTGATATTTTATTATCAGATTTTTTTTCAGATTTTCAACTTTCTTGACCTCAAAAATTTTGTATCAGGGCATATGATGTGTGTCTGAGACCCATACAACATAGACTGTAATGTCCCTGTTTCTAATCTGGTCAACAATCTTTGATGCGTGACATTCTCCTCTCTCTCCTCCTACATTAACTGTTTACCTTGTGACAAAATACTATTAATTAAATGCAAGAATTGAAACTATTATTAAAAAAATGATTTTTTTTTTTACTGAACTTTGAATAGATATTATAGGTACCCTTACACAGATTTTTGATCAGAAGTAAATATCAATGTTATTTCTCTCTGATTGCATACTTTGGAACTATTCATTCAGTGTACAGCTACAGTTGGTAGGGTTTTTATCAGATATTTTATCAGAGATTAATCAAATAGCTGCATCTGATCGGCCTAAATCCCAAAGTGAGGCTGCAAAACATATACCCTCCTACCCAGAACCCATAAACTTGCTGTCATAAATTTTTCATTCATGTAGGTGTGAGCCTCTTCTCCAAATGATGAACAAGATTTAGAAGTAAACCCCAACCATTTTTTTTCCTAAACAACAGCAGAGAAAACTGCATTTACATTGTTTTGGACATTTCACCATTTTTTTACTCTCTGGTATCCTAAAGCATATTAAAGACACACACAGGCCAGGTGTGTTCTGATGAAGTTTGCCAACATGATGTTACAGGATTTTTGGACACTGGAGTACAAATTACTAAATTTTGTCATTTGTTTATGCCCAGAGTGACTGAACCATGCTGGGTACATTCCCCTCTCCAGCTACTGTGTTAGAATCCATTCCAGTAACTGAGTTAATATCATTGAATCGGTTCCTCATGGAGGGGCCAGGTGGCTGCCGTGTGCATTCAGATGGAGGCAGAGGTGGTGAAGTGGGGGTTAATATTTGCAGGCTGTAGGAATGTGTTTGGAGTCAGCAGTGAGAATTCCTCAGTTCTGCATTAGTAGGTCACAGTGTTGCCTCTTACCTCGCCAAACTATCTCAGTCCCCTCTTTGCCCCTCTTCCCCCATGTCTGTCTCCTCCGTCTCCCTCTACTACTCCATCTCATGTTTGATCTCCGTCGTTATCACCACGTTCCTATGCCTGTCTCATTCTTGATGCATGTCTTTTTCTTCTGTGTTCTGTCTCGAAGTTTTGATCCTTACCCTCTCCTCTCCTCTCTCAAGCTCTTTAGATGTCTGTGAGACATCTAAAGAGCCTCAGGAGTTGGGGGTTGGGTAAAAAGCGAGCGATAAGGAAAATGCATGCGAGTGTGATAATTCTAGCACAGTGCTCTCTCCTGCTGGCCTCTTGTCCTCTTCAGTATGTTTTCATGTATGATTTATAGAGCAGGTTCCTGAGGAATGGGCTTTGTTGATGTCATTTGTATTTTCTCATGAACTAGTTCATCTGTGGAGTAGAAAATGGTCACCACCTGCCTACAATATCAGCCTGTTCAGGATCATATCAGATATTGGGATTGTCACTAAACTTTTTTGCTTTGGTAATAAGAATCACAGAGACCGTTACCCGATCTTCTTGAAGTCTTTCTTATCAAGATTTCTATTTCAAAATTTTTCTCATTTTTAGTTTAGGAAAAAAGGAACACCCACATTTTGTCTGAAACAGATGGTCACAAGCAATAGTTCCACATTTTGGGAAATACACTAATTCACTTTCTTTCTGAGTTTGAGGAGAGGATCGATACCACGTTCATATAGTATCTCAAAAGCTCACTATTTAACATGTTATATTACTTTTATTCCCCAAAAAATCAAACTATTGCCTCGACCACTTAGTTGGTTTGAAGTGTCACTAGGTCTCCTCTGACAACATATTGATAGCACTCACAATGATCTCCATTTTGCTTCACGGTGATACACATGCTGTGCAGTGGCATCGGAGGTGTCATCTTCCTGCGTCACACACAGCAACGCCGAGGACTATGCCAGCTCTCTGGTGCCAGACAGAGAGCTGGGAGATGTGGGTACGGTGTGAAGAATGAGGTGGAAAAGAAAATGAAGACGGAAAGAAACAGGCCGTCTGAATGGTAGAGACAAGTGGGTGAAAACAGCTAGAGAGAAAGTGTCTGCAGGAGGAAGAAAGGGTTTGATGCTAGAGCAATGGGAGGATAAGAAGAAAGGAAGGTGAAGGGTAGGAGGAGGTGGAACCATCTGTGTTGATTGTCTGTCTGCTCACTGAATCATTAGACAATGAGCCTCAACTGCTCCTATGCAACAACACACAAAAAAATAGTCAGTCTGATGTTGAGTATCAACTGGTTGAAGTTCAGTAATGGTCCCTATAGTTAGCATTACACATCATTGTGTGGAACATCATAGCAAACAACAGTTTACAAGTCAAAGATGCAGATGTCGGTTGTGGAAGTAAAACTTGCTATGGCTGGCCGTTCTTTGGTCAGTATGGGTTGTCAGGGTCACATCTGCAGGATGAAAGGAGAGGCTGCGGTTGGTTGCTTCCACAGAGGCATGGAAAGGTCAGGAAGTGGCCCCAGCACAAACACCAGACTCATTGTTCAAGTTCAAGGTAACACTGAATGAGGTTTTCATTCAGTTAGCTTGGCCCTCCGCCCTCTGACAAGTCCTCTGATAAGTCATCTGATAAGTTGCTGTTTTTAAAAGGGTCGTAATTAGAGGAAAGCACTGCCTTCGGCAGTGTCTGAAATTGGTTTCTTGCTGTTAAAACTATAAACTAATTATGCCAGTGTTATTTATTTAATTAGGGTTTTGGGTGCACATTGGACAGTGTATTCCTGGCTGTTTGTCTGAAAAGAATTAGCTGCAAAGTATCTTTTAAAACATTCTGTATGCTCTCACACGTGGCAGTGGGCTCAGGTGTGTCCACTCTCTGCCCTTTTAGATAATGAACAAGGTCACAGCCAGAAGGTCAGATGTCAGGGCAGAGTTTCTCCCCTTTCTCCTCTAGCAGTCTCCCTCCCTCCCTCCCTCCTCTGTTGTGTCTGTTCAGTCGTCAGCTCCTCATTAACTCCTCACAGGGGATTTCCTGTTCGCCTCCTTCGCGTCCCTATTCCTGTTCAACGGCATATTAGCTCTTTTTTTACAAAACATGAATAATTAAATGCTTCATGGTTATGGTGCTGAATATGCAACCCAACACTGCCTGAAAGTTGTAACTACAAGCTAGGGATGAAAAAGGCAACCAGAGCACAACTAAACCTGCTATGGTGCCAAACCTTTGGGAAGTCTGAGTCTGTAATTGATGACTTTGTGTTCTCATTGAGTACAGTGCAACATATACACACAAGCACAGGCACATAATTCAGAGTCTGACTCACCCCCTTTAACAGAAAGTCAATAACAATACAGGAATGATTAATCAGTCCCTCCCTTGCCCCTCCCTCTCTACTCACCATGTTCCATTCTCTCTTTTCAACCCAACTCACCCTCTCTCAGCTTAGTATTGATCTGAATGCATTTGCTTCCCATTTATCCGTTAGCCCCCCTCCCCCACCACGTATGCACTGCCACCTCATCAAGCGATCACAAAGAACCTTTTACACAGGAATGTCTCCCGTGCACACTAACAACCCACTCACAAGTGCGTGCACATGTAGCAACTGCAAACACACATCACTGCAGCATGCACGCCATCTGATGCTCCGATAGGCACTAGACTTAAACAGCATTGCACTGAGGGATTTGGCTTGATTATTCCAGAGTGCAAATTGGAAAGGTCCTTTTCACAGGGCAGGTGCATTACATGTGTGTGTGTCTTGTCTGTAAGTTGCACACACTTTAGCCCAAACACAGGGCAGCATTCTTAGAGGTTTAACTGACAGCTCATTTGACCCCCCTACTTTCAACCGTACTATTCTGGTTGGTGGCACACAGGTTGCCATGACACCAGACTGTTTTGTCTGCCCTTTGACCTCTTTAAGGGGTGCTGTGGTCAATCAGGCATTACG
Source organism: Istiophorus platypterus (assembly GCA_016859345.1). Lineage (NCBI taxonomy): Eukaryota > Metazoa > Chordata > Actinopteri > Istiophoriformes > Istiophoridae > Istiophorus > Istiophorus platypterus. Next base: position 15,351,484 of record CM029126.1, read on the forward strand.
TGTGAGGGGCAAATAGAAGAGAGGAGAGGGAGGGGGGATGCATTTCCTCTGTAAAAATGAGGTCCAAAAGGTTCCTCTATACATCCGCTTTGTACAGAGCAGAAGGTGGGGAGCCTCCGAGAGGCTCGGAGTGAAACAAAGACACATGTGCACATACAGACATGGCAGCGCTCTGCAAGGGTAAATGAACTAGGCTGGAGCTCCCAGGGGGTGGGGAGTTATTATGCTCATTGTGCAGTCGGCCAGCTAAAGCTGTTTGGCTGCTTCTTTTGAAGTTATATTTATCAAACCAGAGCAGGAGGCTTAGCTCTCGAAGCTGGTGCATTTATTTTGTCCACACTGCAGAACGCATGTCTGCAATGACATGGCTTTCAGATATTAAGATTTGAAGACCCTCAGATATTTTTTTTTAAACAAAATTAGACATAAAGTAATCATAAAACACAATTTTGGTCCTTCCCTGAAACCTTCAAGCAGTGAAACACTGAAAAAGATGATACAGGTATCCTCAGTACTTTCCTCAGAAATTATTTACAATCAGCTTGATTCTGACCATGTTGGGATAATTTTGTAAAGATCTAAACATTTCTTACTGGCAGAGCTTGAGAAGCAAAGCAAAACATTTGAATGTTGAGTGCAGCTTTTTAAATGAGGCTAATTACAGAGTAATTTACTCCGCAGTGTGAAAAATCCTCCTGTTCTGAATGTCATAATTATTACAAATGTTAGACAGTTATTCATCTCTCATTTTATTTTAGGTAATGATATCTGAATGTCTAATAGTGCCTCTATTCATATCATTTACCTTTCTTATTACCAAACACTGACATCCAAACACTTACACCACATCGTCCAGCGTGTGTGTTGCATTTTAGAGCTGATGTTGTTCTCCAGAGCAGCTTCCGAAGCGAGTCGATGTCTTTTCTTGTCCAGTGACACTTCAGCTGTTACAGAGACTGAACCTGTCACCTCGTTAAACAGTCTTTCTATTCACAAGGCCAGCATGTCTTCCTCTCTAACCTCTGTTTGTTCTGTATATGTTTCAGTCAGCCTCCACTTCTTGTCTGAGGAACACCTGGCACACTTTGATGAGGGAGTAATCTCAAGGTACCAGTATTTCTACATTTTACATTTCATTCATCCACCTAGCTACCAATTTACAGATCTATATGCATTTATCCATCAAACTAGCATGCTATCGATTTATCTATTTGTGCTTCTTGAATGCTGTCTTTAGTATTCTCTGTGGCTATAGCAACATTTTAAGTTTCCAATATTATCTTAACAGAAACAATGGCTAAAACAATAATATGAAAAAGTGAATGCATTTTGAGTGGATCTCCTTGTCACATACATGTGAGTCTATGTAGTGTATACTTATGCTCACACATGCACAAACATTCCCACTCTTACATGTCAATGCATACACATGTACAGTTCATGCACATATACTTAAAAAACAAGCACAGAATCTATTTTATCTATTCTATCTATCATCTTTTAAGATGTTTTCAAAGGCCTAACTAGCTTCAGCTACATGGCCTATACACATCTATTGAATTTCTTCTTCTTAGGCAACAACATTTTTTTGTATCACCTCTATTGCACACATAGAAAAAAAAAATACTGGCAAATTATTCAGTGACACCTTTGGCAATTAAAAACAGAGGTGTCAGAATTTCATGAGAGGAAAAAAAAAGTTACCATCAATATTTATCGACCAGTCATTCAGGATATCAATCACACCAAGATTGACATTTTGTTTTGCATCTCATGAATGCTCTGTTGCCCATTACTGTGAAACAAAATCTGCACTGATAGAATCTAGATATTTTAATGTTGTAAGGTTCAAGTTCATGTGCAGATGCAGATGCAAAATGTATAATGTACAAAAAACTCCATTCAAAACAACACTCACACACTCTCAAGTATATTTTTGATTTGCAGCCTGAGCTACATATGTCCAACACTCTTGTTGAAACTCTGCTACTCAACACTTCAGTCTGTTTATTTTGTCATTGTCAGCTGTGAGGTTTTAGCCATCTTCACTTTGATACAGATATAAATCTACATAGTTCCTTTTTATCTTCTAAAAACAGCAGGTATGGATCTTTCCTGTGCTAACAAAATACTGCATAAAAATGAAGTCAGATATATCACTAAGAATTTGTTCTCTGATGTCTAATTATAAATCAAATCAAACTTTGGTTTCTTGTAAGAAAAATAATTCAATAAAAGCTTAACTCTGTAAAATCTTAACATACACACATGCATGTTTGTTGACTAAACTTAGCCCACAAGCGTAGTATAACTATAAGGAGCTTTAGGCCTTTCATCTAAATGATATAATTTGTCCTTAAATTATTTTGCAAGAAATAATCTCAGAAAGTAATTAAAAGTTATCAAATCATGTATATTCAATTCAATAAATCTGGCACACAGTCAACTAACTATAAATAATTATCAAAACACTGTGATTCTCCAGCTGACCTGATCCTGCAGAAAGCCTACAAATCCAAATTATTTTTTTACCTGTATAAAAGCAGATCTTTATGCTAAAATAACAAAAACAGAATGATGTTATTTTGAAGATGCATCCACATTTGCTTGTGTGCTGCCTATTTGGCAAAATGACAAGCCGACACACACACTCCCACCACCATACACACAGACACCTCCACCCATTTAATACCTAAGTATTTAAATACTGAACGAGTAAATTCTTTCATCATGCATCAGATTGTAAACTTTGAGTCAGGAAGAGCTACAAAAGACCAGACACACACCAATCCTAGCATACGGAGAATGACAGTTGTGCTATAGCAACAGTTTGGCTAGTTGCCAGGCTGTTGGGGTTGCCAGGCAAACGGGTTGCCATGGCAACATTCATTTTTGCCATCGTGGTATATGAGCTGGCGTCAACCAAAGCAGATTAGTGTAGGATAGAGGATTGCTCTAACCTCGGAGAAACACATGCATATTTCAGCAGATCACAGCATTATTCTCTAAATGTTGCAACATTTGTTCTTCTTGATGTAATATGTAAGCAGAGGTAGTATATATTCTTATATGATTCTTATATGATGTTAGAATATATAAATTATTTGAAAAACGTTTTCCTTTTTTTGTCCATTTTACCAGAGTTACATCATGCTCATTTCATCACCTACTGTCACGCTTTTGAAAGTGATCTTGTCTTGTTGTGCTGATGCCTTTATGTACTGCAGCTAGTAAGGGAAATCCAGAGTGTGTCACTGTATGTGGACGATGATCACGCGTGAGAGGAATTTTTGAACTTGAAGTGATAACACCCCATTTATGAATCATCCCTGACATTTTTTATAGTGGAATAGTCTTTCGCTCTCTACACACTCAGACAGGCCTGCTTGAGGGGGTGGAGTGAGCGAGGGAGGGAGAGGGAGAGAGGGAAAGAGAGAGAGAGGGAGAGAGAAGGATAGCTGACATTGGCACAATTACACTGCATTTCTGTGTGATTTGACTGTGAAAATATTGCAGACACGGGGAATAAAGCAGAGAAGGTTTTGGGTATAAAAGAAGGCTGGTCAGCATGTGTGGACAGAGAGGGCAGGAGGGGGGTATGAAGACAGAGGGTGGTTAAAAGGATAAGAGGCGGGAAATGGAGACCCATGAGGGCTGAAGCAGAGAAAAGGCTGAGTGAGTGAGGAGAAGGAGGAGAAGGAGGAGAGGGAGGAGAGGGAGGAGAGGAGGGGTGCACTCTGGGACAGCAGAGAAAAAAGGCAGCAGCAGAAAGAAGAGGATTAGGACTCTGAACACATACCAAAAAAGAAAAGAGGAGACGTTGGGATACATATTCACCTGGCAACATTTTAACAGTTACACTGACATGTTACCCGATTGGTTAGAGGGTTTTAAGAAGGGATCTAGCCTCTTCTACTTTATGTCTGTCTGTTCTCTCAGACACTAATAATACATTGCTGCTCAATTCAACATGAGGTCTGCAGGAGGCGCGATCACTGATCTGCTCTATATTGTAATGCTTCTTTGCTGGAAGATGGATTCTTAGATCCCACGTGCCAGCAGCCTTTTTATGCAGGGATTGCAGATCTTCTACATACTGTTCTCTTTTGTCAGTGTTGCAGACTCAGTAGATGGATATAATATCATTTTTAAAAAAAAATAAATTATCGTGGTGGGTTAGTATATCACTGTTTTGATAGGGTGCTGCTGAAACTCTTTAAATGGCATTTACACAGCATATCATCTTGCCCCAGTTATGTCTGAATCTGTGCTCAGAGTAACATAACACTCCTGGCTTGTAGCTGTTGGAATGCAGCATTGTGCCAGCAAATGTGGTACTGTAGCACGCAGCAATTATGACTTCCACAGAGAGGATCCACTGATTTTTTTTTTTCACTCCCTGTTTGACATGAAGGAAATTCCATTTTGATGGCGGAATAGACGTCATCCAGATTTAGATATCACAGCTGACAGCAGACTGGATGGTGATGACAGTGTTATGGCAGATGGCATTTATCTCCCTTGAAAACCTGACAACTACAAAGTCGAACTATGTGTAAATGTTTGAAAGTGTAAAGCCAAACATTAGGGTTTACTGGTGAGGTGGACACAATAGTAGTTGGTTATTTTAAAATTTTATGAGAGAAGATGAAGATATTAATTTTAGTCATAGCTTTTCTGAGTGAGGACGTGTTTGGTTAAGAGACAGATTACTTGTAACATCCCTTATACGTCAATACCACAACAGCCAAACCCTGATTATTCATGAACAAAATTTTGCAGCTGTCAATGCTGCTCTTTTGCAGAGTCTTGTGGCTTTGAAAGGCACATATGGGAAGGGTGCAGATGAGGAATAGAATGGAGAGGTCAGAGGGAGTTTGCACAGCCACCAGTAGAGGGCAATACCTCTTAAGAAATGGATGGAATTACCATGAATGAACACGAGAAACTAAGGCTCAGTAGTAATCACACCTGAGTACACATGAGTGGCCTAGATGTGTGGAAATAGATTTTCATAGCTCTGTTGCAACATTGTCAAACTTAATAGCCACATCTTTTGTCTCATGTTTTCTTCCATCGTGTCCCGATCAAGCTTTCCCATAGTACATTTGATTATGTCAGCCTCATCTTTCTCCTCCACCGGTGTCTGTAAATAATTCATCCAACTCATGTTCTTGGTTTCTTTTACAGTACATGTCACTGCTCTGTGTAACTTACCTCCTTTCACCTGAGCTCCTCTGCTCCAGCTATCGGGCGCTTCCATTTCTATAGCATCATAGTCAATGCAGCACTCATTGTATTTCCTGTAGATCAACTATTCAAACATGACTGTAGATTCATATCTCTTCAGACAAAAATCATCATTCAAACCTAATTATTTCCTGCAATTGATAAAAAAAAAAATCCCAATTCATCTACTGTAACCACATGCATAAACAGACACACAGCACCAACTGAGCTCAGTGGGAAAATACGTTGTTATGTCAGCAAATCAAAATTTATTTGCCCGATTCCAAGACCCAAGAAAAAAAAAAAAAACCTGCATGAAATCATTCTTTAGCACAAAAAAAAAAAAAAAGGATTTCTCCAGGGAAAATCAAAGGGGTAAATCACTTTTAAGTCCTTCAGTCTCAATCTCAAAATTCACTGAATGATTTAGTGAGATCATTAACTATTTGAATGTATTGCATAAGTAATGGGCTGACTGGTACACAGGAGCCAGACAGGTGTATAGGGTACGAACAAGGACACCTACGTCCTGCTGGTGAAGATCTTGTCTGGAGAGCAACTCTACAGTCTGTGTTCTGCAGTGTGAGGTAGTTGGTTGTATGGTTTCGCATAATAAACAGCACGGAGATAACTGTACAACCTTCTAGCTTTCCCTGCGGAGTCACTTCTTGCCACATCTAACGTACCCCAAGCAGAGAGGTAAGTATGTTGTTACTCCGCCAGAGAATCTCCTGTTTTTTAATGACATGACTTGTCGTTTTTTTCAACCGCAATGCCTTTTATCTTCTCAAGGTCTAATCAGATTGATCCCCTTAGGCAAAGTCCACGTAAAGCCTTTCTAACTTCCCATTGAGCTTGTGTGTCTTTTTGAGTGCAATATTTGTAGCAACTGAGCGTGTTTGTAAGGAGGACCACCTACTGCTTAACAGGTTGTTGCTTGTGTGCTAATGCTCAGTGGCTCCCACTGCAGCAGAAAAAAAACATTAAGAGAGAATGGCAAATCCCCATTTTTATCCTATCCAAAAACCTACTGCGAGGTCAGCTAAGGGACTGCACAAAAAATACCAGTGCAGGGATGTTGGCTTAATTCATCATCTTATTATTTTTTGTGATATTTTCTTTGGACTCTTGTTTTGAAATCCCACCATTCCCTACTTTTGAGAAATGGGCTGTCAATACAGCCACCAAATGAGCGAGAATAAAGCCCTGACACAGAGACAGGATTGTTTTTTTTCTGCATATAGCCAAACAGGAATTTCTGGACTATTTTTTCAACAACGAATCTCAAACAATTATTCTTAAACTTCCACGACTGCCCCACCCTCAACAAAAAGATAAAAATAGATAACCTTCTCCTTGTTGTGCATCCTCCTAATAATTTTCATGCAGTCCCTACTGAAACGCAACACAATGTACAACGTATAATACATAGAAATTACATGAGCCACATACATTATATCGTATGATAGTATTGACTTACTATGGAAATCATGGACACCATGCTTGTGCTTCATGAGATATTACTGTATGCTACAACAAGTTGAGGAGCCTTGTCTACCCCTGATGTTGTACATTTACAAAGATGCTACTACTACTTCCATGTTACCACTTTGTGCAGTCCCCTGCATCCACCAACACACACTAATTTATCCAGTTTCATTACCCCACAACCTCGCCCTCCTCCCATCCCCTCAGTATGTCAGACTGGTGGTTGAGACAGCAGCCATCTGCAGTGCGTTATACCGGGCTCCCCTCCTCTCCTGAAAGGGGGTGGGGGGGGTATAACGCATTGGGGGGGTTGGTGAGGGGGCATATATCAGAATTGTGCTGATTCGGCTCTGTCAGTCATAGCGTTCTTTATCATCCACCGCACAACAGATAGCGACAGACGAATGTCTGATAGTTGCAAGGTTTTCAGGGCAAGGATAATGTAAATGTGAAGAAAGGCTATCTGCCCCGGCTAATTCTTTCCTCTTTTGCACCAAATATCATTTTTACCAGTGACCTGTTTTACTTGTCTCGTTTCCTAGCCTGGCAGATGCTGCCCACCTCGCATATGTGGTAGCATATTCTTAGATGAACATTCATCCTCGTGCAAATATGCTTCTCTTAAAAATGTTTTTCAAGGTTGGTACCTTTAGTAAAACACCACAACCACTCCCAGGATAAAGCATCAAGGGTTTACCCTTTTTTGCCTTTGCATACATACAATAAGTTCTAAAGATAAAAAACGATTATAAAGAAACGATGCTGTCTCCAGTCTTTCGGGATATTACGGTAAACTAGAGTGTCCCAATCCCGAGACAGACAAGGCAGACATCATCCCAGACTGATGATGTCATCCTTGTGGAGCACTCCCAGTGCTTTGTCTCTCAGTGGCACTGCAGAGTGCGGCCGCATGCACACACACATACGTACATACACACCCAGACACACATTTACACACATGGACACACACACACACACACACACACGCATACACACACACACCTGTCTGCGTTTCTGCGATTGTCACTCAGGTTCGGACACTGCTCACGCCAGAGAGAGCTGCTTTTTCTGGGTTTTTAAGCCAAAATGGCGTCCAACCAGCCGCTGTCTTGGAAAGCTGTGCTCTAACAAAGTCCACTGGCAAGGGGGCAGACAGAGGAGAGAAAGCAGAGACTCCTACACTCTGAAATCTATTCACAATCACAAGCGAGTGAAAGTAGTGAAAGTACAGCAATTTGTTTCAGTGACATTAACACAGGATTAGATATATGTGCTGCACAAGCATATATTGCACAGGAACTCACATTCAGTCCAAAGGGACTGTGCAGAACACACAATACACATATCACAGCAGTGTAAACACATTCAGCATGTGTTTTCTATGCATATTTAGATGGCATGGCCAAGGTGCGATTACAGTACAATTGTGGCTATGGAGGAGGATGTGAAGAGTCCTGTAGTGCATGGGAGCTGTGAATAAGACAGTTATAGAGAAACAGATCAAAGCAGGGAATAGATCCAGCTCTACAGACTATGTGTGTTGAATACCTGCTACTAAAGTGACATAGAGTTGTATATAGGCAATGTGGGCCCATCATGAATAGTCATGAGGTACTGTGACTGTATAGTGTGGTATTTTTATTGTAACCTAAATTTGTTAAAGGTTGGATCCTCATCTTGCATATTTATAGAAATGAAGCCTGATATGAGAGCCTTTTGAAATAAGGGGAAGGTTTATCCTAACTGATTCTCATCATATGTTGTCCGTCAGTTCTTGCTTTTCAGAGAGAGGTGCTTTTAAATATATCCCCTTTATTTTTCTCAATTTCCTCTTTTTTTGTTAGCCAGGGCGTTAACTAGCTATCTATCAGGGAAGTATTATTACAGGCCTCAGTCACTGTTCGTTCCTTTAGGCCAGGAACAATGTATTTCTTTTGTCAGTTTACCCTCATTTGCTCTAAATGTGTGACACATCGGTGATATTCTCTCTTGTACAACATGGTCAGAACACTTTAGGGCCATTAATGATGCTTACACATCAAGTGTAGTGTTTATGCTCCATCTCACTGAACAGACAGCCAATCAGTGGCTCTAAATTAGATTTACTTTCATTTCTGAATTTCCCTCAGGGCCATATGATTCTGTTATTGAACAAATACAACTGCAACTCTCTGTCCTCTAGGAGAGTAGTGCAAATATTAGAATCAGACTGCCTTTAGACATGTGAAGTGACTAAGCAACCCAACAGAAATATGAAATGTGTTAAAATATCAGTGGAATGATGGAATACACAACACTGAATATGCAAAACTGTTGTAATTTCATTGTTTATGCATGCATTTCCCAGTGTATCATTGCTTTTAAACAGCCTCCATTTCTGCTCCATTTGCATTAGCTGGGTTGTACTGAGCAGCTTCCTGCACATTGTCCAGCTCTGATGTTAAGTTTTGTAATCAAGACACATTTTTGTAATTGTTGAAGCGCTGCACGAAGGGTTTATTTAGAGTGTTTGATGTCACTCCAGCTGCAATTTACAGCTGTGCTGGAGCCAACGCCATAAATCCTGTTATCAGTTTGATGATGGTATGATCGCCGTACACAGAGAAGGAGGCAGTAATGTCAGGCTCTCAGGTTCATGAGACTCCTGGGCTTCATATTTTCTCTCTATTCTCATCCTATTAGAGATTCTGACCCTCCCCCTCCATCCCCCACTTTCTGCTAGCCTCTTTGCCACCACCACCCCCCTCTCCCCCGTCTCTTTTCCCCTCTCTCGCTCTCTCTCTCTCTCTCTCTCATACACACACACACACACACACACACACACACACACACACACACACATACACACGCACACACACACACGCACAAACTGTTCCTCTCTTTCATAGACACACATATAAACACACACACACATGCATGCACTCACTGCACTCTTATTCACTCTCTCTTTCCATCTCTCACACGTTTACAGGCATACACGTAGCTAACAGACTGGAGTGTGTGTGTGTGTGTGTGTGTGTGTGTGTGTGTGTGTGTGTATGTGTGTATGTGTGTAAGGGGGGGGTGGGTTTACTGGGCTAGTAGAGACGTGAGGCTTGAAAAACGTGAGAGGAAAAAGAGAGAGATGGAAGGTTGACGACCAGAGAGTGTAAAAGAGGGAGAGAGAGAAAGGAAGAGGAGAGAGTTTGAAGTACAATGAAAGCAGAGAGAGATGACTGGAGACCATGAATGCAGCACGGAGGGTAAATGAGTTTGTGTACGTGCGTGTGTCGTCTGTCATCTGTGGTGTGTAAGCGGGCATGTGAACACACAAGTAAGCAAGCCTTTTCTCTCATTTTCCTCTCATTTGTAGCTCTGCGTGTTTGTGACGGCAGCCCTGTGGAGACAAAAGGTGAAGAGATGTCGGTGTTAGTCAGGTAGGTAGGTAGAGAGCAGAATAATGGAATCAATACTATTGTCTGTAACCTACCTGCCGCTGGGCTCTCTGTCTGGCCCCGGCATAGACCATCAGACAGAGAAAGACCTGAGAGGAAACACAGACTCACTCTGACCGGGAAAGAAGCGAAAAGAAGACGCTGACTTTAAGGTGATTGTCTATCTCTTTTTCTGTTGATTAAGGATCGTGTGTTTATTTTTTATGCAGCGATAACATGCATTTTTATATGTAACTTTTTAATCAATTATTTTTCACATCTTCTAGTTGTAAATATTTGCAGTATAAAAGGGACATTCTGCCTGTGTTTGCACACGATGAAAAGCCTTTCAATTAGCGTGTAGGCTGTGTGTTGTCGACAGGTCATGTCTACGTTCCATGTTTGATTTGCACCTGTTTCCAATTCTCACTCTGCTTTCACACCTTATTTGTAAATCTCAAATTTAAATCTGGTTTGCCTCATTATAATTACCTTTCTTTCCACTTCAGGAAGCTAAGTTAATGAAATTAGAAGCTGTCAAGGAATGACAGTGTTGTACAATATGCATTTACTCCTGCTGCAATTATCATGAATGCGTTCAACACAGAAATTTCCATTTCTGTTCTGCTATGTGATTTGCCATGATTAATTCACAGCTTTGCTCTATTGATGCTGACATATACAGCAGTGCTTTAAAGTAAACCTCCGCTGCAGACAAATCCATAATTCATTTCTAGGTGAAGTTAACGATAAATATCTGCTATTCCTTCTTGTCCGATCCAGCTGCCGGGTCCATCACATGTGAAATTAACTATGAACTCTAAGACATTAAGATCTCAGAATCACACCTCTGTTTTCAAAAATCTTGAGGCCTGTAGCTCATGAAGTCAACCTGTAAGTAAGGCTTTTCGTGCCTTAATACAGTTTGGTCTGCATTCACTCTGGGGTGTTTTAAGAGATGATAACATGTTTCCCCCACCAGTTGAGTCATAAAATGTGCTAATTTCCCTTTGCCCGCAACATATGAACGTAGTCAGTTGTCCCCAGTCACTGTGTGTCGTTCTGTCTGTCTACCAGTGGGTGGCATCGGCTTCTAATAGTTCTACGCAATAAATTTTCTTTCTTTCATCACCAAAATATACAGGAAATTTTTACAGTAATATGGTTACAGTTGAGTCTTAAGTGTCATTATTTCATGTCATTTACAGGGGGATTGATGTCTTAAATGCCCTCCCTGTCCTGCTCCTCGTCTTCCTCTACATAACCTTCAAAAACTAATTTCTTCTTCACTGGTAATTCAGAACGCAGATTCTCTCCTTCGCCTAACATCAGAATGTTAATTTTTAGAATGACACAGTAATATTAAGTACTGCGTAAAAACTGTGAAACTTAAAATGTCTCTGTCTGAATACATGTGAACCATAAATGTTTGTGAATTCGTCTAGACCATAACTCGATGTAAATTATTTTTCACAGGGAGTTTTGGAATATTAAACAGTTGTACCTCTGAAATCAAGATGATCAAGATAAATGTCCCTTTTTATGATGTATATTTTTTGGCTTTTTATGGGTCTTACATACCTATAGAGGTTTAAGGTTAGTGTGGTTATTAAGAACTATAGATAAATATCCCTTTTTGTCATGTAAATTATGTTATAGTCTACAATTTGCAACAAAATTTTCAAATCCCCTTTAGTTCACTGAGCTCTGATGAGCTATTTGGCTCTGTAATTTGCCAGTGCTAGCTCAATAAATCATGTTCAAAATGCCTACGACATTTAACATCAGTTTAAAATGAACTGTTTGTCTAAACTAATAGTGTTTTCTCCACAGTGTGCTCAGCTGCTGCATTGCTGAGATTATTTGCAGCTGCTGGGAAAAATGTTACTTTGCTTCTGAGTGTTTCTCTGCAAAACAAAAGACCAGTGGGGGTCAGATGTAGACAAATACATCACAATTATGTTTTAATTGAACTGATCAGCTTTGCTTCCGATCTGCAGTAAACCAGGAGACTGGTCAGTGCTGCAGAATCCAAATGTCAGATGAGGTCATGTCTTTGTCTCGGTGCAGAGACTGTGCGGTTCCAATTTTTAACACATTTCATCTCTTTTTTTTTTTTCTTTTTTTTTGTACATTAACTTTCTCTGAATTTAAACGCCCTCCCTGTCTACTTTAATTTCACAGTATGCCCCTCTGTCCCTGAGACCCTTAACCTGTGAGGTAAAAGCAGGTCACAGGTGAGGTCCTCGGGAACAGGGCTGCATTCAGTTTCAACATCCTGTAAGAAAGAAGAATTATTTTAAACCACTTTTAGCACAAGAAAACCCCCAGATTATACAATGTCACTTTCTTCTGGCTCTAATTTATCTTAGTATCCAGCTGTATGTCTCCTCAGACTGTTTCAGTATGTTTACCTGTCATGTCATGAGCAAGACTTGACAGGTTGGACAAGAAGACGATGACACTTTCTCCTACAGTGCAGACACTCTCAGGGGGCCAACCCTACTGGCTGGCTTTGTGTTATAGCCCTCAATGGGGGCCAATAGGAAGATAGCCGAGGGTTGTGACCCCGTCATATATGTCACCTTTGAAAATCAGTGTTACTGGTGTGTCATGTGCATGTGTCTGTACAGTGTCTTGAAAACGTTGCTCTGCTTTGTACCTCTGTCTTAATAAAATGTGACCAAAAGGTATCCGTATTACGTGTATTTATTTCCCCAAAATAACACCACAGGTGTTAAATTTGTAATCTCACGGTTTTCCTTTAATTTGGCTTGAGGCACCAGCCCTCTAATATAAAGTTTAATTTTTAAAAACTTGTGAGAATTATTCCTTTTTTTTCTGAATTAAAAAAGAGCGTGTCATCTTTCATATAAAAAAAAATTCTGTATTTTCTTTACAACTAGACGTTTTATAAAGCTGTGAATCAGCAGACTTTATTTTCTTGTAAATGCTTTGGACATGCATGACCAGATTTTATCAAAGTACCCCTTTTTTACCATAAACATGCTGTATACAAACAGTGACAATGATATGCGCCTCTCTCTCTCTCTCTCTGTCACACACACACACACACACACACACACACACACACAAAGATACTTGGTATTTTCTATGTCCGACCGTCTGACTAGCTCTCTGACTTTGGCAGTCCTGGAGCAGACTCTTGCCTAATATTGATTGGCTTGTCTGTGTGGAGACAGATGAATGCATTAGTAGGCAGCTTACCCTGCCACTGGAAATATATTAAGTTCATGTATTAGGCACCCTGTCTGGTTGCTATGGAGATGCACCGGGAGTGAAGGACCGGGGGGGGGTGCAAGTGGGGGATACAGGATGTGATGAGGCAGTCGACTTGATTTGTAGTCCTGCTCCCTCTTCCTCTTTCCCTGCCTGTGTCACTTGTGTGTCCTCTTTTACCTCTTGCACCTTTTATCTGTTCTCAGTGTTTCCCCTCGCTTCATTTTCCTTTTCCCCTAACATTCTTACACTGCTGCTTTTCAAATTTTCTAAACTCCACTAGGAAGCATGGGCCCTTTCCCTTTCTCACTGCTCACTGTTCAGTTGATTTTGTCGTCCCCTTTGTGCCTTTTTTTCCCCTCTGTTTGGCTGTCATTCTCTGTCCTGCCATCACCACACCAACAGACTTTTATTTCTCTTGGGTTTTCTTGCAGACACATTTCCCACTTTATCCCTCCACGTACGTAAGCACCTAGCTCCCTCTTCATCTGTCTCTCTCAACCCCACCGCCGCCACCTCCCTTCCTTGGCTCACTCCATCTCTGTGCTCTGCAGTAAAACTGGTGCATTGAGGCAGCAGGAAATGGGGACTAGAGACAATAGAATGGAGGGAAGTATGGAGAGGAGTCTGTAATGTCCTCCTCTCCCAACCCTAGCATGTTGAGAAAACATGAGCTTAACACTTTCATAATCTTTCTTTTAATTTCATGTGGCATATACACATCAATTTCATATTCAAGGCTTCATTTTTTGAGCTTCCCCTGCAAGACAAAACCTCGGAACTTCCACATTTTTGGTCTCTATGAGACTAGGATTTGAACAAAAACAGTTTACACAGAAACCTTTACTGAGTTTGATGCTAGTAATGGAAAATGTGCACATCTGCTTTGTGGCTCATGTGTGTTAGCTTGCTGTTCAGCACCTCTCTAAGCTGCTATCAGTGCTTTGTTGATGTGCAAGACAGTCTTCGCCTGTGCTGGGGTCACATTTTGACTGAGCACAATATCAGAAATGTTGACGCCTGCTTCAGGAGGCTGGACCGTATATTCAGCAACAATGAGAGAGTGATTGAGGCTGGCAGAGTGGGTGTGGAAATAATTTTAATTTATTTTTTTTTAATCATCCTTCTTCAAGGAGAACATTATAAAATGAGTAAATCAGCTCTAAATAGCCATTGAAAACAATTAGTGATTGCATGTTCAGTTGTATTTAGTCAAGGAGTTTGCTTATAGATGTGTTATATGTGTCTGTCTTCCAGGTAAAGGTTATGACAAACAGCTGAAGGAACTTTTGGATGCCGAGATCCTGCCCATGGTAGAAGAATTTGACAGAAAGCTCAATGACGGTAGCTAAACACCTGCTCTGATTAGTCACATAACTGCACAAGTCTTTAGAGCATCAGAATTGTTAAGTAAGGTCGGAAACGAGGGGTTGGGGTGGGGGGGGTTAAAATGATGCCCTAAAGCACACATTTCACAAGAATGTGTTGAGCTAAATATTCCTGTCCTCCTCCTCCTCCTCCCTCCCATCTATCAGACACAGTGTATGAGGAAAGGCTGCAGACAGCAGCAGAAAATTTCATTGCAGCTGCCTCCAAACTGCCTAGAGGTGAGACATGGTCTCGTCCCCTTTCCTTCACCTTTTCATTTATATACATATACGTGTTAGGTCTTTACAGTTCCATCTGATCTCTGTACTCTCTCTGTAAAAAAGCTTGTGACAGTCTTTCAGAAACTGTGGAGTATAAAGGAAGCAGTCAGGATAACTGACTCACAATTGTTGACGTTAAACCAGGTCCTCTGATTGAAATAAAATTTGGTTTACTCTTTTTCCTTCTTTTCACAGTCTCTGGATGTTTCCCTCCATGCGGTTGGTGCCTTTATTCTTTTTTGTCTATTTCATATCATCATTTCTGTCAACATATCATAATCCATGTATCAGCATATCAGTATTAGTTTAATGCCTCCATCAGGTTTTCAGAGTGCAGGTGCAGTATACAACTGTATTACCTGCCAGTATGACTCCTGTGAATTCCCTCTTGACTGTCCAGGTGAGTATTATAATAATCTGTCCAACATATTGGATTACTGATACTGTTACATCACAATTTTCAAGTAGGAAAAAAAGGTGCACTAATCCAGACTTGACACGTCCTTACATAACTATATTTTCACCTTCATAAGCATCTGCTCTTGATCCTTGAAATGCTCCTCTTTTGATCCTTGAAATGCTCTTAGCAGAAAGTCAGGATTTGAAAAAGAGACTGAGGCAAGGTTTTATTTCCACACATTATATCTTTTGCACTGAGCCCCCAAGGTACTGTTTAAGTCCTTGGCTTCTTTATGCAAGGTGACAGTTGACTCCCACACACGATGGTATTCATATCAACCCTGTACAGCACAGCCACTGTTTAGCATATCATCACTTTTACTCCACTCCTCAGAGACTGTGCTTAAGTATTATCATTAAGGAGGGCTCAGACTGCAAGAGCTGGCCCCCTGTGAATGTTATCTGTGTGTGTGTGTGTGTGTGTGTGTGTGTGTGTGTGTGTGTGTGTGTCTGTTGTGTTTGTGCCTGTGTGGGTGGCTATATGTTTATTTCAGTTAAAGAAATTAAAGTATTGGAAAACAGCAGGAGCCGAATCTGGTGCGATGTGCTGTTTCACCTACCAGACAACATCGAGGTAATCTGGAGGTTTGCAGAAGAGGTATGCTCGGCACATGGTAAACCATTCAAGGTTACTGCAGTATTGTATCTTTAAAGGAATAGTTCAAAATTTTGGGGAACTAGGCATTCTGACTCTCTCGCTAAGAATTAGCAGAGAAGATTGGGAGCATGCTCCTATTTTTCTGGTAAATAAGGAAGTTGGAGCCACGAGTCGATCCTGGCTTAGCTTAGTTTAGCACAAAGAGTGGTTGCAGATGGAAACAACTAGCCTGGCTCTGGAAAAAAAAACCTACCTATCAGTAACAGAGTTTTTACAGTGTGAATCTGCTTGCTGTATATCCATCAGTGTAGGTTTATTGGCTCACAGGAACCCTCTTTCAGTAGATGAACGGTGCTGTGTGACTTTGCCAGTTCGTGAGATAATGGTTTATCTCATGAAAATGTTAATGCTGAGGTCAGCACTAAGCACCAATGTGGCAAAATTATTTTAAAATGTCCTCTGTATGAACATGCCAATTCTGTGACTTATTGAGAGGCATGTACAAAGTGAATGCAGAGCATTTTACAGGACTAAATTTCTCATATATCAGGGAAAAAAAAGCACTTGGTTAAAAAAAAAAGTTTACTATGCTGAAATATCTTCATCTTTTTCATGGGAACCTCCCTTCCATCATTCCAAAAACACCCAACACAATACAGTACTGAGACAAAGGTTTGCTCCGAGCTCAAATTAAACCAGCACCTCAAAGACTAACTATTCAAAAATTTATACCTGAGTTTTTAATCTATCCATGATTTATAGTGGTAACTGGGTAAGCTAAGCTAACCAGTTGCCAACCAGTAGCTTTATATTTATCAGTGTTACATATATCAATTGTCTGATCTAACTCTCAGCAACAAAGCAAATTGCAAATGTAAAAAAATTCCTCTAACACTGGATTATAATATTAAATCTATCATTGCATCTGTACAGATAAGAATAAATGATCCCTGTCTCCAGTACATTTTGGCTCAAAGCATTTATTCCTACAGGTGAAAACCCAGCAGGTGGATCAGTTTAAGGAAGTGACTGCAGGGGTGGACAGGCTCTATTCAATCCCTTCAACCAGCTTGCAGCATCAGGGCACCTACCTGTGTGAGATTTACTCAGGCCAACGCTCCATTGTTAGACTATACTACCATCTCACAGGTAACAAGAGTCACCACTTTTGGGTAAAAGAATTAATACCAATTGATAGATTGATGCTGATCAACTTTTGTAGGACTTTTGTACTGGCACACAAAACGACCATGACTCCTTCACACTTATGGAGAAAATAGGCTTGGAAGGTTCCAATAAAGCATTTTAGTACCTGAAGTAAATTTGTGAAATAGGGTTTATCCTTATCATTAAATGTTCAAAAGAATGCAGGAAAATCAATGCAAATTTCATCCATATATTTCTATCATGGTAAATGTTAAAATCATTTTGGGTTCATGAAGTAAAATATGTTCTCTGTGGGTACAGATTTTATTTTATTATCTTTATCTATTTGGTGTAATATTTTCTGAGATTACAGATAAAAGTAGATTAAAGTTTAATCCAGTGAGAATAACCTCTTCAGGAAACTGTACGCAAAAGGGAGGCCCAAGCAAAGACAAATGTAGAAATAAGATTGAAAATATGAGGACATAATACTTCAAAATCTATAAAATACTCATGGTATGAAACAAAATGGGCTAAATGGCTAAGATACATAAAGTAAAACCATTGAGGCCCTCAATGAAATTTATTAATACAGATATGTAAATGAGTCGATGTGTGTTTATGTATTTAGATGTATCCGTATGCCTGTTCATATATCACTGTATGTTTTCAAAAGTATGCTTGTATAAGCACAAGTGTAGCTTTGTATTAGTTATCAATGTAAATGCTTACTGTGCTTCGCTGCAGTAAGAATACACTTACATTAAGGCTACATGTTCTTATTGATTACATTTATTTTCATGGGAAAACTATTATAAAAACTATTGTAAAACACTTTTTCTAATTAAGCATTTTTGCAATCTCCCACTTCCTTGATTCAATCTTCCTCTGTATTCCTTCTCTTCATCTCTCCATCTAAGTGACCCCCCAGGTTGTGCCAGGCCACACAGAGCTTCAGGAGATATTTGATCTGTCTCTACTCCCTGGAGGGCAGTTACACCCTGTGCCTGGTGGTCCTCCCTGCTGTCCCCCTATCCCTTCACCACCGCTTCTCATAGCCTGTTTAACTGCATTGCTGCTGCTGCTGTTCCTCTCCCTAGGGTAAAACAAAGCTATTTCTTGCACACTATAACACATAAAGAGCATATATGAACATATATATCCATATATGGCTATTTTATATATATATATATATATATATATATATATATATATATATATATATATATCATATCGCTCACTTTTTCTTTGACTGTTCAGGGTTCTGTATTGGTCATTAATACCAGAGCAAACAAGTCTTCCTGAAGAAGCGGATGGAGATGAAGATTTTGGATTCTGAGACTTAGAAAGCTACATGTATTGCAATAAAGATATTTCAACAAGCCTCTGGCCTTGCAAAGAGTGTTACATCATGGTTTACAGAAAACCTGCGTGTGACTCCTTTTACCACTAGAGAGCAGGATGTACATATTATAATCAGCGGGGCTTAGTCAAGTGCTGTAGAATAATAACATTTATTCTCATTTGTGTCAGACGGTATTGGAAAGCACTACTCCCACTACATTTACTCAATTACTGTACTTACTTTTTTTATCACGACAAAATGAAAGTGTGACAGTTCTTGTCTATGTCTGTCCAGGTACTGGATATTTACTGTAACTTTCACAGAGTAGTTCACAGAGTGGTTCCGGTTTAGATTCAGTAGCTACTCTGGCAACCCTGGAAATACAGAGGAGATAAAGTTATAGGTTAAAGCAAACTGATCTGGTGGGGCAATGATATTGACCATGATGCAGTTACAGTATATTAGATGTTATAAAGGGCTTCTGACAGGGTTGATGTTAGACAGGAAGAGGTATGAAAGCATAGTCATGGAAGGTCTCTATAATCAGTTTTAGAAGGAATGGGGTAGAAGGGAGTGAAGGGGAGTCCAGTGTTAAATATCAATCTTTCACTTAGGACAAGAATGAGAATTGTGATGAAAGAGAGGATGACATAAAACAGACAAGATTTAGTATAAGTATTGTGGTCAGAGTTGCACAGTTATTGGCTGAGAAGGTTAGAGGCTGAGGATGAAGACTACTAAGTAATGGACTCAGAGACCCCTGGGCAGCTGTGATCATAACTTAAAAAAAAACACACACACACACTATATTAGTAAAGAAAAAGAGGCACCATAGTCAAGTTAGCAAGAGGAAGAAAAGAACAAACTTTTCTGTGTGAAAGGATACAGCCAACTGCAACAGTCAGTCCTTCATGTGACCACAAGGAGGCAGAAACACACACTCACATAGCCTGAAAATAACACTCAAAATGCCAGAATTCAGTGGTTTGTACCTTTGATGATGTTTTCTTCTAAAGTAATGCAAAAAAGCAACAGTTACATCTTTAAGTGATTGTATGCTTTCTCCTTTGAAAATAGAGTGTCAAGGCTAATCCTGGTTGCTTCGGATTAATGTGACTTCATCTCAACCACTCCAATCTTCCGTCACATTTATGCAAACAAACACAAAAGTATACATGATCACATATACAGATGCAGGCATGTTCAAATGCGCATGAAATGAGACCCCTCACACGCACTTCTATGGAGTCCTTGAACTGGAAAATATCTTGTCTGGTGAGCCAGAAGAATAAATGATTACCCCCTGTCAACCTAAAAATAGATTAAAGATAATTATATATTATTGTCACAAATTAGTTATATATTATTTGCTTCATTGCTTATATTCAGATTACCTGCACTGCCTCCTTCATCACCACTAGGTGGCAAAAAAAGCTCGCTAATGCTGCCCTAGATGGGGAGACCTGGATACCAGGAGTTGTTTATAGTTGTTTATAAGTTGTTTATAAAACAAAAACCAACCTCATCAATAAGGTAAACGTTCCTGACACATGCATTATGGGTACAGTATATATACTTTATATAGCTCCTCACTCTGTACAAGTTACACTAATCAGTGATATGAAAGGTCAAAGGGATCTGACATTTTATTGTTGTCAATGTCCCAATTTTTTTTTTTTTTTTAATGAACTTTAGTCTTTTCTTTTTGTGTTTTCATCCCATGCAACAGTGAAATACTCACACCTGCTGCAGGTCAACTTTTACAAATGACTCCTCTAATGATTCCTTTAGTTTATGCTCACAATTGACATTAAATGCAAACACCTTAAGCTCTCGCCTTGAAACTGGAATAATGTATCTTGCTAAAAGATATGGGCCAAAATCAGAACCAATAAGATTTCAAGCTTGTTAAGTGATGCTCATTAATACTTCCAAAGTTTGTACTAGTTTTGTGGGAAAGATTTGCACCTGTAAAATATAAAAAAATGACTGTTTAAATAAAATCTGTGAACAAACGTCATGAGTAGTGATGTTACACAGCTTTGTACAGATACAAAGCAGAAAACTGCATGTAAAACTCAGAACTCAGAGTCCAGTCAGATGATAGGGGTTTCCTTTACTTCATTCCCCCCTCCAGTCCTGAAAGGTGCGGTATATTTTCAAGATGGACAATGGTGCCAGCTCTTGACAACCCAGGTGATTTTGCATATATTCACAGCACAATAAATATTTGCCATTATTTTATAGCATCATTATTTATAACAAAAACCTACAATTATCTTGAAATTCTACTCTACTTTCAGGACCTGCAGCAGAGATAAAGGTTGATAAAAAGATTGACCATAAGTACCACCTTTACTCAATGTGGTATTTATTTCTGTTTTGATGAGACCTTTTCCTCTTAAGCCTGTTAGTGGTTTATTGTTATTTCTGAGATTCAGTGTGAATATAGCCACAAAGCTTGATTGATGTTTACAAAATAATTACATGAAGAATGAATGAAGAAAACTGCCAAATATGGTAAAAAAAAAAAACAAAAAAAACAAACCGTGTACATTTAACAGCCAAGGTTTAACATGGTATTAATTGCAGGTCTGTCGTATTACATTGTATAAAAGTTCCAGTCACTGAGAGCACTGCTATATGTTTTGGAGTAAACGCTAAGATGGAATATGTAACTTCTTATGTTCTCCAAAAATAACACATGTAATGTCTCTGCTTTTTATCCAACCACAGTTAAAAGCTCACACAGAAATCGGGCAGAGAAAATACATACTGATAAAACCAAGTCATCTCAGTCTCACTTATTATCCTG
Source organism: Istiophorus platypterus (assembly GCA_016859345.1). Classification (NCBI taxonomy): domain Eukaryota; kingdom Metazoa; phylum Chordata; class Actinopteri; order Istiophoriformes; family Istiophoridae; genus Istiophorus; species Istiophorus platypterus. The sequence goes on from CM029126.1 coordinate 15,372,866, forward strand.
TTTCAGAATGACTGAATGAATCTGTTACACGCAGATCTACTCTTGCTTTCAGACTTTTTTGATCTACTTTGCCAAATGCATGAGAGTGAGATCATGTGGACAACAGTCAGTAAGTTCCCAAAGACAGAGAAGAACAGTGTGTTTAAAGCTTGTACAGTTTAATACCCTGTAAACTAGACACACAGCAGCAAACAGTCATGTTACTGAGAGGTCTTTTGCTACAAAGTATTATCCCTCTTCCTTAACAGATACATAGTTGCTAAGAACCTCCTGTTTTGTTTTTTCTGATAACTTCGTAGGAACAGATCATAACTATGAAGTGGTTCTAGGTACAGGAAGGAAATATCAAAAAAATCAGGAACAGTTTGTTCAAATGAGTATAATCCCACAGTCACCCCTGCATTTGCCTTGAATCTGCATTCTTAGTGAGAAAGGGACTCACATCTGATACACTGCAGACTATTTTATTAAAAAGTAAAATCCCTGAGAGGGATCTTAGAAAAACTTGCCATGAGTCTAGATCCCTCCAAAGCATCACTTATCCATCCCTAAAGGTTGTTGGTCTAAAAGTAGTCATATTGATACAAACTGAGACTAAGGATGCAGCAATCAGCCTTTAAAATATCTGCTATCTCTGCTACCTATTTTCTTTCATGAACTGCTGCTTTTAGTAAAATGATTTGACAGTTATTGGATGGATTGCCTTAAAATGTAGTAGAGGTATCTTTGATGCCCAGTGAATGAATCCCTATGACTTTGATTATCCCCTGTCATTCCAGACGACATCTGTGAGATTACAAATACACTTTCGGAAATACAATCCAACGCTGGATACCTGGAAAAGACATTTTGATTTTCCCCAAAAGATTGTGTAAGGAACTCTGTGAGACTAAAATACAGAAAGCCACTATACTGTAATTCTACATGTTGCTAATATAATTTGCTTAGATAGAATAAACTAGTAATAAACTAGCCTTTTGTAAATAATAATTCAACCCTTGTCATCATCCATTGTTTGAGATTTTTCCACAGGACATGGCAAACTTACTTATAGATTTTGAAAATTACTGATATGCAACTCTACAGCTGATAGTGTTAATATACAATTAAATTGATTAAATCTTAATTAACTGCTCAAGACAAAGTCTTTCTATGAAAACATATGGACATTTTTGATTGACTCATTAGGACACAATGGACTCCAAAAAAAGACACAACTGTAAATTCAGGTCATCATTGCTGTTTTTTAGTAGAGCAGAGCGGAACTTCTTTTGGGAAAATGCACTGCCGGGATGCTGTGGATAAAAATATATCGCTTTCACTGCCACTATAGAATCAATGCTAGGGAGTCATCAGATGGCTCACTGTCTGTAAACCTTCAACAGAGTTTGGAAATCTCACCAGTTGGCATCCAAAGAAAGAGATGAGGATGTGAGATTAAAAATTCACCTGCTGATAAACACAAAAACTTACAGAGAAAACAACAGCGACATCACAATAACACCACAGCATGTTATTGCAACAGTGGGGGAGGAATGAGGGAGCTTCACCTGATCAAGAGATGGATAACCAACAAATCAGGAATTAAAATCAGAATTCATACTGGTATCGCTGATACTTTATCAGAGGTTTTACAACATGTTCTGTTTTTTACTGAATGTTTTGTGATGCAGTACGATAGAACATGTTGTGTATTCATTTTTTTTCCTCTGCTATTCCTGAGTTCAGATTGGCATATAAGATTTCAAACATAATTAATGAAGTATGAACTGGAGTCACAAGAAAAAAAGAGATTTTAGATTGAACAAATTATTCAGAACTATATTACAATCAAGTAATTGTAAAAATTATAGATCATTGAACTTTATGATAATATGACTAATTATTTCTTCAAATACGATAAATGTTTTTCATTAAAAATGAAATAAATGAAACAAATTTCAAACAACTGTATTTGTGACCTTAAAATTCCCCGTATTGCTGCTTCTGCCCTTTTCCTAAAAATATTCTAAGCGCATATGGCAATTCATAAATTTACTCTTAGGTTTAGGTTTATGATCTGACAGGCCAGCAGTGTGTACTACATCTATGGTCCATTACTACACACTATGTGGCACTTTCCTTCAAAGCAGGCGGTGTACGGCACATTTATGGTAGATTGCTTGAAACCCTGTGGCACATTACCTCAGACAGTGCTTCTGAGGTATTTCTACTTTTACTTTTTAAGTAGTGCTCAAACATCATGTCAGAGTGTGCCATTTTCCAGTACGACACACAACTTTTGTAAGGGTTTCTAGTACACACTGTAAATCTGCAATGCACAGCAACACTGTACATACATACCTGGCAACACATATTCATATGACACAGGCTTGGGCTTAGAGTTGCTGAGAATTAAATTTCTCTTTTTCAAATTTTATCTTGGCTTATGCTTGACGTAAATCCTAAGGTAGGTAAAACTTGAAACCGCAAAATACTGCATTTTATTCTAATAGCTCAAAAACTTTTATTTTATTAGAATCCTGTCACACTGCTTTTGAAATGCAAGCTAGATGAAGAGGATGACATTTTGGAATTATAGTAATTATAGTAACTGTTTTATCCATAAACTGGTATAAGTTCTACTGCGCTGTTTCTCCTTAAGTAAATGATGTCTCACTGCTAGAGAAACTATACAGGAAGACAGACTGCGATCTGCGAGTTTTATATAGCACTTGTGGAGTATCTAAATATAGTCAGACATGACTCAACACTCTCATTTAGTGGGCATATTGCTAGTATTTTTGCTCGTATTTTTTTCCCCTGTCTTGGGCAAAATGTAAATGCAGTGAATGTGTGTGATGCAGTGAATGTGAACCCTACTGACGTGAAGTAGTATCTGAATTATTTTTGGTGGATTAAACTTGATTAATGGCCCTATACTTTGTCTTTTACATGTTTTCTCTCTCCAAGTAACTCCCCCTAGCTAAATAGTTAATAGAAAACAGAGAGGAGTGCGCATGAGGTTAAAAGCATCAAGGATATATGTCATAAAAGCTCCTTCAGGATGTCTCCAGATCCATAAATGTTTCTCTTCTCTCAGAATTATGTGGGAAATTGTGGAGTATAATTCTATTGTTTAACCTGTAATTTTGAACTGTTTGAGATTTCCATCCATGTTTAGAACACTGGACACCAATCACATCCTAGTCTACTTATTTGCTTTAACACAGTTAACACATTTTGGAAAACTGCAAAAAAAAAAGAAAAAAAAAAGCCATTCTATTATATTTAATACCGTGTGATGTCAACTGACCTCAACAAAGTTTATGTTTACTACAGCTGACTTCATACATATGACAACTTATTCATTGTCTTGTTGTATTTCCCTGCCTCAGGCAACACAAAGAGTTAATGAAGTTGTGATAAAAAAAAAAAAAAAAAAATTTTAAGTTGTGGGATCTGATATGTGTCTCCGGGTAACCAGCTTTAAACTGTTTCGGTTTTGCGCAAGTTCCAGTAAATGATGACAGCTCCACCAATATGAGTATGCATGCTTCAGCTGAGGTCATCAGACGAAAGAAGTCTGCAGAATTAGGGAACAGCCTTAACTTAATTTGTCCAATTACTTTGTGCCAAAAATAATTACATCTAATGCAGTACTCAATTCTTTTTCTATTTATTGGTTCATTCTCACATTTCTTACCCATTTGGAGTTTTTTTCTGAAAAAAAATAAAGGACTAAAAGGAAAATATTAAAATGTAGACCATAAATCTAAAGTGAGAATTATTACATTGGTAATGACAAACATAAGCCAAACAACAAAGAGTGAAAACAAAAATTGTAGAATTTTTTTTTTGTGTCTTTATGTTGTTATGTTGGGCAAGAATAAGTAATTATTTAAAATGATATATGCATTGTGATAACTGCTATAAAACTGACTTAGATATCATGGCAGTCATTTTATTTAACTACACATCATAACCACTGTGGGTGACTGAGATCAAAAAGAGTTAAGTCCTGAGGGTGACAAAGCTAAACTCTTAACTTTAGTGCTGAGGGTGACACAGCACTGTGTGGCTCACACTTCTGCTTCCCATTTGCCACAGATCAAACATACATCCCGACATGTGTGCTGGTTGTTCCTCCCCCTGATCTCAAGGAGGGAGGCCCAGACAGGGTGGAGGACAAACTGATTAAAAACAGACATTGGAGGAAGTGATGTTTGGCTTCATCAGACTTTTGGTTTGTTCCTAAAGTTTTCTTTTTTTCTTTCTCTCCTTTCCCTGACTCATTTGGGCTTTGTAACTGTATAGAAACATGTTTCCCCTAGTAAATCACATCTCTCATCTCTGATGTGATAGGGTAGTTTAAAGTTTGGGGCCAGAATATCGATGTAGAGGTGGTGTTATTGGAGACCAGACAATAGCTAACACTGTGAATTCTGATGATTAATGTTAAAGCTGCTCTTGAGGAAATCCAGACACTTTTAATCATCTGAGAAATATTCTTTGTTGCTGCCGGCAGAGGTTTTGACTCACTTACTATCTGGGAGATAAATAGGCAGATGGTTTATTCTATGTTGTATCATAAGGGTTTCCTGATGTTGCTAGTGGTACTGCGGTCATGTAGTCAGTGTCTACTTTTGTAAAATCGTTCCCAGTTTTTGGGAATCTGAGAAGGTTAGAGGGGGCGTGTCTCGTTGGTGGAACTGACTTTTGAAAAACCTGGTATATGGCTTGACAGCCCTTTATCTGTTTGATTCTCTCCTTCTCTCTCTGCTCACATATACAGTATTTTAATACAGTTACATTCCCGATAAAGCTGTTCTCATTTACATATTTTTCTGTTTCCGTTGTCAGATAACAGAACAAGTATGAACTAGTGACTGGAATGCACAACCTGTAAATGCCCCCCTGATGGTGCAATAAAAACTTTTAATGCCAATTTATTTTGAACGGGCAACAGCCAATGGGAAAACAATGATCAATGGTGTCACATCAGTACTAAGTCACAAGGCATTCAGCTGACAAACAGTGTAACTATATCACTCACTCACTTCATCAGTCTTTCAGTCACAGACATACTCTTCTGTTGTGGTCCAGCCAAAAATATTTCCATGTAAAACAAAGATCAAAGTTTTTCACAACTTCATATCATTAATTTGACAATGATTACAAAACTTTCATCCCAACCAGCTCATTTAATTATGAAGCTGACTGTCTTATTCACAGATGCTCCTTAAAGCGTCCTCAGCATTATACTGATACTGACCATGTCCAACTATATTACATAATATTTACTGTCCTCAAATTCCTCATAGATTTTCTGTTTTTTAAAATTGTTTACTTTAAGTGGGTGTATGTTTAGGATGCTAGTGTGCAGCATGACGCCTAATTTGAGGTCATGTTATATTTTTCCTTGCAATTAGTGTGTCTCCTGTTTACTCTGTTTTGTAACTGATTCAAAGTCAAAATTTTTCTTTAGTTGTAAGTAAATACTGTGGCTGTGATCCAAAGAAAACAGAATTGTGCATGATAGAAAAATATTTTATTGTCATCTCTTCACATGTGCCAAAAACCATCAGTTTACATTTTCAGACATTTTCCATTACAACATGTGTATTGTTTAGAAATTTGCATGTTTTTTTTCTCTATTTTCTGCTGTAATGCAAAATTAAACAAAGTGCATCTTACAAAGTACACCCATACTTCACAAACTGAGAATGTACACAGCAACTAAATACAATATTGAATGAAATATCTTTTCCCTTTATTTCATAGGTGACTCCATGCTCTAGACCTCAGGCACAGTATCATTATCATTGTCCACTTTTCTCAAAGAGGTTTGATATCTTTTTGTCTGCTTGTGCATCTTTCCAAAAGAACCGTACTAAACTGCATTTTTCGGTATTTTCAAGTAAATCTGCATTGCTGCAAAAAGTGCTGCCCAGGATCCAGTGCAATAACAGTAACAGTGCTGAAGTAATAGTCACTGAACTGGCACAGTGACTCATCTATAAAGTGGAGTGTGTTATTGTAATCTACATATGCATACATGGATATATTGTCTGAATATTTTTAAAATACATGTTGATTCTATACCCAAGCCCTTAATAAAAAAATGTACTAAATAGCAGCTGTCCTATCTTTAGATATCATGATTAAATATCAGGTAGAAGGCCATTTCTTCCATCATCAGCTGACTAAGAGAAACCTGAGAAGTGCATGGGCCCAAAAGCCCTCAGTACAGTTTCATTTACATGTGCAACAAAATCTTTATATGAATCAAACATCTGTCCTTATATATTGTTTGAATTTTTTACTTGTTAAAAAATGCTTTTGGTAACATGGATGTTACCCTGTCCATCAGTTATTAAAAGGTTTGACAAAATAAATAAATAAAAGCAAATTATAAAAATTACAAAAACGGTTGGATTCAAAGAAAACAACTTCTTCCTAAAAGGGCTTTACTGGACACTACACAGTCACTGTGAAATTTGTGGCCTGTTTTCTGCTTAACCTGCAGAACCATACCCAGTAAAGGAACATCATAAGCAACCAGTAGCATACGTAGGACACGCAGCCAAAGATAAGAAACTTGGTTTCCTGTATCTTTGCTGGAGTTAACCAGTCCACTTGACTCTCTCTGTAGATTGTGTAGCCAAGCCCACCTAATAAAATGGCTACCCACACTGAGAGAGGGAGGAGGGGGACATAGTTCCCTACAACTTTGAGCCTCCCTGATGTCCCCCAGCTGCTTTTGTTCATGGTGACAATGGCAAAATACTTAGCAGGCAGCAGGCTTGTCATGTACAGTGCTGAGTAGAGGGACATAAACACCATTACCATGTCTCTGCGCAGGATGCAGGCATATGCTGCTTTCAAAAGGCCAATCAGCTGGATGCAGCACAGGATCCAGAGGATGTCCCAAAGTGTGCCCGTCCAAACCAACTTGATGATGGTGGCGGTGACAAAGAAGGGGAAAATGCCTGAGACGATGGACTCATAGGTCATCCAGAGGTGGTGCTTGTGCCACCACATTGCATTGAAGAGCCACTCACGGAAGTAAGATTTTGTCCAACGAGTCTGCTGGTTGAGCCAGCGCAGAAACTGAGCAGGTGTCTCAGTGTAGCATTTGGAGCAGGCTGTGTATCTAAAGAAAAAAAAGATCTATGATAACCTTCATATTTGACATTGTCATTTCAACTGAGGTTCACTTTGTCCTGTGTAATTTCTGTAAATAGTAATGTTAAGAGGTGTCTTACTTTGTGGCGTAGCCCATGCTCAGCATTCGATTGGTGAGATGTCGGTCATCACCGAATGTGCAGTGAGTTCCCAAAAACTTTTGATTGTACCAAGACTCCAGAAACTGCTGGAGGAGATCATTCCTGTACAGACCTTCATGGAGCAATTCAGGTCCCCACAAACAAGGAAGAAGTATTAGTTTCAATGAGATACAACACTGCATTTAAGTCATGGCTACCACAATTTCTTTGACCCACCCGACCATGGAGAAAACCTTTTTTCTTACCCAGAGGCCCACTAATGCAGGACACACAGTTGAAAAATGACTGGCAGGACCTCTCGATGTTGAAGGCCATCCAGTACCTTAAACTGCTCATGAAGCTGATGTAGGAGTCTTTCAGGTTGAGGATCATCACATCTCCTCCCACAGCACCATACATGGGGTTACTCTCCAGAACCTTACACAGCTCCACGGTGGCCAGAGGGTCCAACTTAGTGTCTGAGTCGCACACCTGCGGAAGGAGGAAGAGATTCGAGTCATCTAAATTCTGCAACATTATAATTTCATAAAATGATTGTATCTAGAGAAATACTTAAGGAATATACGATAAATGAGAAAATGACAACAGGTACCTGTATGTAGTCAACTGATGATCCAAGTGCTTTAAATGCTGTGTACATCACCTCCCGCTTGCCGCCCCATTTTTGCATGATGCACACACACCTCTTGCTCTGGATCAAGTGCTCTACCTCTCTCCGCTGTGGATCCTCTCCTATCAAATAATCAGCATCCCCTCCTGGGCCCATTGCTCTGGCTATTTCCACATGCGGCTGGGCCTGTGTGGGGTCCCATGCATGGTAGTTATTCCTCCATACATAACAGCCAGGATCCTGGTCCAGAAACACCTCTCTGAACATTTCCATCATATATCGGTCATCGTCTGAGTTCCCGTCTATTACCATGATAACACGCAGCAGCTCAGGAGGATACTTGAGAGCCCTGATGGAGTTGAGGCACTCTCTGAGATAGGCAGGGTCCTCCTGGTAAGCTGATATAGTGAAGCCGATGGTTTTGGTAAAGGTGCAAGGTTCTGTGAGGGCTCTCATTCGCCGGTGTTCGATAAAGGCAAAGAGGCTCTGCACCAACATATGCAGAGAGAGGAGTAGTCCATAAAAGCCAAAGGAAATGATTCCATACATGGAGGTCACTAACTGGAAACCCTCAACATAGGCCCAAATCATCACACCCAAGACCAGCAGAGCAAAGAGGAAAGTGAGGATGGCACGGATTATTGAGCCCAGCTTCTTCAATAAACGTTTCAGCTCCATTGTGTTTCTTTACCTTAGAGACATAGAAAGACCTCACATATCAGTATGATTCTAGTCATACTAAAAATATACACAGACACTTGTGGTAGTGTGGTTTGGAAAAAGAGTGTATTAAATGGGAGTAACTGTTTAATGTGGACTTTTCAAGACATGTTATATAGCTATACAACTAGGGAAAGCTCCCCTCTATTATTTTTAAAGGTAGCGAGACTGTCAGTCCATGAATGTTTATCACTGCCAATTATGCCCTGTAACTATTACTGTGAAGACACACTAATAGTTGCATAAAAGCTGACAGAGTGGGTCTTTTATTGATTCTTAAATGTACAAATTTAAATTACTGCAGGCAAGCTGGGCTTAAACATCCCACATTCACACAAAAACTAGCACAAACCTCATTGTTACAGAAAATGTTGACCCAAACTACTTACCATCTGTGCTTCAATAAAATAAAGAACCAAATAACAAACCAAATAATGAATAGATTAGAGAGTAAATAAATGTATGCATAGCTAAAAGCACATTTTAAATAACCTTGTGAAGAAATCTGAAATCTGGTTTGATTCAAGTTTATATTTTTTTTAATCATAAATTATCAATTACATGACATGCATCTACAGGGAGCATTTCACTTTTCTCTTCAAGATACAAAGTACTTCTATGTATTGAAATTTATTCTATAAATATTCATGATTGCAGTTTATTAGTAAAAAACGGCATTTTAAAAAATTACTACATGCATAACAAGTTGTTTTTCGTTTTTTTTTTGTTTTTTTTTTTTTGGTTTGTTTGTTTGTTTGTTTTAATCTTTAAGCCTACCTGGTGTCAAGTTCCCCCTGGTTTAAATGTGCGGAGCATCCACACGGTCTTCCTCTTGTCTGGAAGCTTAGCCTGTAGTTTGTGGACTTTATAGGCTTCTACATTTTGGGTTTTTTTTTTCGGTTTTCTCTCTCCGGGGACTTATCACTTAACGCGCCCCCGCTTGACTCAGCCTTGTGTCATGAAAGCAAGGCGTCGCTGTACCTGCCTTTCCCCCTTTTTACCATGGAAATGTAAAGTTTGTTCTTTAATACACTTTCTCCCAAAAAAAAAAAAAAAGAATCGCCCCAAACCTCTCCAGGCAATAACTTCAAACGGATGGAGTGGAGACCTAGGACATACGCGCTCCCTACGGCGCAGACCTCCGCTGCGCGCAGCGACGAAGAACACACACCGGACTCCAGACAAAAAAAAATAAAAAAATCAAATTCATAGTAAATGATATCGATCTGCCCAAAATGTGAGGAGTTCTCAATGGTATAATTTTTTTTGCCTAATCCTGCTGATAGGTGAACAAACACACGAACAAAGACAGGTGATAACATAACCATCTTGACAGGTAATAAGTGGTCATCCCCATAATTCGCAGGTTTCATCTCTACCTTTTTGTCCATTCTTCTTACTTCTACAACATTCAAGCCAGAGTCGTTTCTTTTTTCATTTCTTTTCTTTGTTTTTTTAACATTAACCAAGGCCGCTCTTTTTTTTTTGTCTCTGATCACCTTAAAGATAGGGACAGGTGACAAATTATAGAAGAAAAAAAAAAAAACAAAACAAAACACCATAAAGTGTCTTAGTGAGGTGCCGGGCAATCATGAGCCACCAGAACAAAGACAGAACAGCTTCATCAAAAGCTGTTCTGTCAGTTCAAGTCCAATTAGTAGTTCAAGAGAGTAGTTTTTGGAAGGCTGATTCTGTTTTTGGAAGAAACTGTGTGGAACTCCATGGAACAAAACGTTGAGGTATCCAATCACATTAAACTCGAGGGAGGACAAGATAAGAAACCTCAGACCTCAGATTAGGTTCTGTGCACAGGTGAGATGTTGCCCTCTGCTGGCTCTTGTCTGAAACTGCACGAGGCACAAGTCTTTCAGGTCAGGGGTGGTGTCACAGGGTAAAAGGAAGTCTTGTCTCTGTTGTGTGCCACTAATCTCTGACTTCAAAAGACAAAAGCTGTCCCATATGGTTGAATGAGTTGCTGCCACTGTCCTGACTAAACCATGATTACACCCCTGTAGAGTTTCTTTATGGGTGAACTCTGTTCATGAGGGTCCACACCCTTAGCCACAGGAGCTGGCTTCAGCCGTCAACACGCTTCATGTTAGACCCAAATAGATGCCACCAAGCAGATGATGTCATGTACGGAGGCTGTGCCAGTGTTTAGGGGATGATGAACTGGCTTTACTTACTGGATATGCTATTACATGTGGGGTTTCTCCGTAAGATCTGTATTTTTACTTTCATGTAACACTGTGCTGTAGAGGATCTTGTAGGTGACTTAATATACTGTATTCTTACTCTTATATTTTCATCTTATTATATTTTTAATATTATTATTATCTCATTTTTTAGACTAGTAGGTGCATCATCCTTTATTCATTGATATGACAATTGATGCAAATCCTGGATTGTACATGTCTGTTTTGTTTTGTTTTTTTGCAGTTATATGCAGTATGACAACGACTGTTTACCAGCATCTCATATGCTACTTTAGATATAGAAAACTATTTATATCATCACAAATAATATGCTTCAAAATTGTTTTATCCATTTTAATTAATTATCTTCAAAATATTTAGTTAGCTTATGCTGTTAAATATTTATATATGTGTTTGTTTAGGGTAATTTATTTAATCTTTTCACATACTATTATTGAAGGTTATTATTGAAGGTTATTATATTATTATTACATGAAGGTTATTATTCAATTAATATTCAGTCAGTCAGCATATTGGCTATTTGCTCCTATTTCCTTTTTAAAGCTCCATTTCATTTATATGAAAAGTTTATGGCTAACCTGTGGGTTTCTTCTGTCATGTCCCAGGCTAATCATTGCCACAGTATTGACAGGTTCCACGGCATAAATCTGCCGTCACATAAAGTCCATGTACTTTAAAAGAAGATATTGACCCTTTTACCATCACGCCATAACTTTCAGGCAGCTTGTAAATATGGTTTGTGGAATGCTATGAGATTCAAAACATAGACGTCTGTGTTGCCAGAATCAACATCCTATCCAAGGCTATGTTTTCATAAAAATTGAAACATGTGCAGCATCCAGCTTGCTCCATAGCAACAAGAGCTATTTTTTGCACACAAGCTATGAATCCTTGGAAAGTTTGTTAGGACCAAGCCTTTATTCAGTGGTCAAGCAGATGCCTGGTGACTCACTAGGCCTCTCTCTGCCACACCCGAGCAACACAAAATCCACTTAAATTATTTCGTGATTTTGTGATTAAGTATTCTCGTATGTGCGCCTGACGCAAAAAAAGGCATTACAGAGCAGTATCCCTAGAAGGGATTCACAACATATACTTACTTCTTTAGGGGCGCAATAGTTCTCCACCTCCATATCAATTTTACTCAAAACAAAAACTGCACTAACATTATTCCTCAGGCTGATCCATTATTGATCTCCAGTTGTAATCTTGTGTAGTTTTAATAAATTACAGATTTTTTGAAAAGTTACTAATTAGTTAACTGGCTAAATACCACATTTGTTGTAGTGTTCAGTACTCACTGATTTTGGAGTGTGGCCAGAGTATGCAACAAGCTTTAAAGTTTCCACCCACAGAGAGCAGTGTAGCAGCATTTTTCAGCCCAAGTGATTTATTGTTGGTTGACTGTAAATGTCAGGTTTTTTCCTCAAATGTTCTGTGTTCTACTGGGGCAGCCTTGAGTAGGAAACGTGTCTCCCTTTCACTACAATGTTGTTTTGAGTTAATACAGACAAATATTTGACAGGCAGCTAAAAAGTATATTATACTGTTAGATACTTCCCATTTTGCCAATTTTGAGTTACGGTCATGCCTACCAAAGCTATGAATTATGGCAGTGACACAAGTAGTTGTCCAAACACATATATTACTTGTTTTAGACATTTGCTGGGCAAAACACCTGTCTGTCATTTTACTGTAATGTAAAGTCTGGATAAGTTTCTTATAAAAGCAGTCACTACTTTGTGTGTGGGGAAAATGCCAGGAGAAAGGCAGACATGTTTGCCTTCACAAAGGATTATATGTTATTTTCCTAGAAGCTTGCATCTCATCATTGACCTTACTGATTTTGCCATATGTAAATTCTTTAATATCCTTGCCACTCAGCCAGATGCCATTGTGTTCTTGATCCAGGAGATGTAGTTACACACTTTTGTGTACACTCCAGGCTTCTTTCTCAGAGCACAACCATGTCCCCAAGACACAACTCCCTGGAGCTCTCCACCACACATCATGGGTCCCCCGGAGTCACCCTGAGGATAAAAAGTCAAGGTTTTTCTCCTCTGATTTATCCTATCTATCAAGAGGACAATACACTATTTTGTTGCAGGTGCCATTATCCCTATATTACCTGACACGAGTCCTTCCCTCCCTCCAGGTAGCCAGCACAGATCATATTTTCAGTGATTTGAAATGGATATGCGTTAAAGCATGTGTCTTCACTCAAGAGAGGGACATCCAGGCACTGCAGCTTATCAGGGAACCTCGCTGGAAAAGACAGAAAAATAACATGCACGAGTTATTTTATGTATAATAATGGCATGGAAAAGGACTTGGAAATAACATTAACACATCAAGAGTTCAACTCACAGCCCTCATCGCTGGGATGAAGACTGCCCCATCCAGAGATCTGACACATTGTCCCATCATTGGCACACTTTGAAGGGAGATTTGCAGGCTGCACAAAGCTGTTCAGAGTGGCTGGTTGGCTCAGTTTGATAAGCATGATATCACTGTCCTGCGTGCGGGAGTTGTAGTCAGGGTGGCGGATAAACTTGGCAGACATAATGTGCTGTTCAGTCCCCTCAGGTTCCCAGATGTCGTGCTCTCCCAGCCGAACTTCTACATTTGACCTGACAAGATCAAACATAGACCTAACTTCAGAGGAGATTCACCGTCATAAAATGATGTAAGAGACACAATATAAGCAAAATATACAGTACATAAATCCATCAGTGTTAACCAGCTAATAGAGTGTTGGTTTACATGTTGTAAAAAGAGGTTAGTGATCATAGGTCTTACTTTGTTTTGCAGTGTGCAGCAGAGAGCACCCACTCATCAGACAGAAGAGTCCCACCACAGAAATTGTACCCAGTGAACAGAGACACTTGGTACGGCACAGAGTTCTTCGGGCATTCATACCCTCCAACAATCTTGTTGTCAACCTCCAGGGCAACTATTGGCGTAAAAATGTAAGAATATAGTAGTGACAAAAACAGAAAATTGTATTATTGGTGTTATTTGTCCACCTAAAAGCCCCATAATTAGACTTTTTAATTGTCTCTGTCAATTCTGTACTGTACCTGCCCCTCCAAAGAGAGTCAGAAGAAGGAAGAGCTTCATAGCTTCTGTCTGTTTGGTCGCTAGATTAATTTGCCCTCGTCCTCTTAGTTTCAAGTATTTAAGTCCTCTTATCTCCTTCTTCTCAAGGTCTTCTATCGTCAGAGGTACACCTCAAACACTAAACATGTGTTACAGTTCCCCAGTGAAGCTGGGTTAAATGTACAGTATTTAAGATAGATAAGAACTACATTAGAGAAAATAGCTTGAATGAGGATTTGAATTGTAATTCCCTCTGTCAATATGCTTTCACTCAGGACACATTGTATGTATTTATTTTTTTATGAGTTGTTTTTTTTCTGATACAGTCATTCTGAGGAGATTTTATACTTTCTCTATATGTATTAAAATGTGTTGGTGTGTACTTCCTTCAAATCACCCACAAAGTGAATTTCATGTGAATGCAGTTGTTGAGTAAGACTTGGTTTGTGGGTGTATCGTATCTGGTAAAATTGCTTTAGGTAAGAGTAAAATTGTGCTATATAACAGGGTGACTGCTTATCAGCAAGCAGCTGCCTGGAAAAAGTACATAAGCACATATGTAGAAATGTTGTAACACATGACATGAAAAATAGTTCTTACAAAAAACAAGTGAAATGCAGATGGAAAATGTGATACGATGTACGCACTTCCTGTTTCTGGAAGGGTTACTTGTTGACATTTCTAACACATGAAACATTTTATTTCTTGCTTAGTATATATTAGTTCATGTTTATTAACATGTTATATTTGTTGACAAAATATATTTTTTGTACAACTGTGTCATTTCGGAGTCATATACTCAATTTAAAAACGCTAAAAGAAAATAGATACTTTAAAAGCTCAACTCTTTGTGACAGTTTCATCTTGCAATCCTGTTTTGAAGTCACTATCACTCTGGTTTGGGTAGGAAATATTTGAAGGAATTCAGCACTCTCACAGACCAAAATTGCAAACCTGCATATCACTGCTAAGTCAGAGTTCCCGAATGGAGATGTAACTTAGAGATACAACGCTCCTTTACTCATGTATGAGTATAGGTGTTTATCAGCACCAGACAGGAAAACATTTAAATGTGAGGGTACATTTACCCAACCCTATGATTATACACTTAGACTAAAATATAATGCATTCCCATCCAGCACAGGCAAGTTCTCCCCCCTCATTACTGTGTGGCACACACACCATCAGCCATCATTCCTTTTCCAACCTGTATATCTTTGCTTGTATTCTTTGATTGTTAGCAATTGTAACAGTTTGGCACAGACACATCCTCTCTGTAAACATAAAAACATCTCAGGTTGCATGTCTTCAGTGTTGTGATCGTTTTTTTTTAACTTGTTCCGACTAGATTTCACCAAATAGGTAGAGTTTCTTTACCCTTTCAGCAGAAAACATGAAGCTACAGGACATTTCAGCAACCTCCAGTGGCATTTATTAGAGAAAACTAAATACCCATGTTTTTTCTTTAACATCTTCCAGCCTAACACTTTGTTACAGTATATGGAAAGGCAAAAAACTTGCATTTATTTAACCATCTGGCTTCCCCCGCATGTTTAACCAGTTCCGGTTCGCCTAATCCCATTCCACTGCACCTCAAAATACCCACAGCCAGACAGAGAGAGCACTGTGTCAAAGATCTGTTTGACTTATCCATTGCCATGCTTGTTTGCTATCAGACTGAGCTCAGGCTGATTATTCATATCCCTCAGGTCTGCGGAGGGGTACCAGCCTTTGTGGTTGAAAGCAGGGATGAATGTAAGGAAGTGGTTTAAGTTACTGAGGTTCAGCTTCTTTCCCTGCATGTGGTGTTTTTCATGGAAAAAAATCCATCACTGAGCCATACGGAGGAAAGCAGTTGGCACCAGTTTTGATTTGAAAAACAAAATTCCTGACCTCTCCACACCCATGAGACAGAGGGTTTGATTTCCAGTCAGCACCGCAACAAGTTCAACAAACCTTTGAGGTCTCTGCACACAGCAGATTCCCACTATTTGTGTTTTTATGGTAGTGTTACTGCACTTGAGAAGTTTCAGTTCATCAGTTGGTGTACTGCCGATTCCCTCTACCCCCCTGCAATAGGAGCTGTGGATTTTGAAAGGCTGTGAGCTCACAGTGTTGTGCACTCAACAGCAACGAAAAATACCAGGTTTATTACAGTGGTGCTGGGAGATGGTGTAAGTCATTAGTACATCAGTGTTCTATGTACAAAAACACACATAGACATACACCAATTTTTTTTGTGCCTCTCAGGTGACTCCCCCACCCTCCGGGTTGCTATAGTGAAGAATAACCTAAACCCCCAAACTCAAATTGCATATATCAACCAGTGTCGAAGCAAAATTCCTTTTAAACCTCCACTAGTTGTTTTACACACCCAAATTGGTATTTGTGTGGCACACACATAATTACATGTTTGGTTGGTAAATCAAGAACTCTGGCAAGCTCTTGGCTCTGAAGGCTTCCCTCAAACTATAGCCTTGGGATAGCTATTAATATCCCCTACAGACACCAGTAAAATGCTCGGCTTGAAGGTCTGTTACAAGACTCTATAGCAAAAGTTTCAAAAAACACATTTTAACACAGAAACGAAAACTGCTGGATGTGTTGCACCGGAGGATCATGACCAAATTCACAAAGTAGTCATTCCGTCTAGACTTTAGCTAAAATTGGAATGTCATTTAGTATTACAAATAGAGCTGAACAGTAGAGCCTCGTTTTTGGGAGTGCTGGGAAAGTTAACTAGGTCTGTTTATTTTAAACAGTTTCCTGTAGTTAGAGTAAATTGATTTTGGTCCTGGTATAAAAGATTTATCGGTGGGGTTGTTTTTCAAATGCTGAATATTCATTTTTATATATTCAGAAAAGACGAGGGAAAAAAGACTATTCTATTGTGGACAGAAAATGTTATGGACTGTCAGCAGTTTCCTGTTATTGGTGAAGACTAACTTGCTGAAAATAATAAAGACAAGAATCCTCCTACACACTCAAACAGGGGTGTTGCTCCTTCACTCTATCTCTCACTTCAACCCCCTCTCTTCCCTTTCTTCCACCCCCTCACATCTGGACTCCCGGCAAGACACAGTTCCTGTGTGGTGTGTGTGTACATTAGCTGGGGACTCAGTTTTAGGGCTGGGCAGGCTCAAGCAGTTCACACTGTGCATATCTGATCACTTCAAGATTCTGAGCTTCATTGTGTTTTACAGTTTTGAACAAGTTGGATGAAGATGCTTCTTTGTTGGATTGTTTAATATATTGTTATCAGTGTTACCTGAGAATTTCATTTACCTCCTCTTCCACTGTTGCTATATTTCTTATTGAAAGCAAAAATGCAGAGATGGCTATTGTGATGTAAAACTTGGCTCAATTTCACAAAATTTAGCTAGCTTGGACCAAGGGGTTTATACTGTAACTATTGGAATTCTTTAAATTTGAATAAAATTCACTACGCATCAACATTTATGCAAAACATATACTATGTGGTAACGGACATTTATTTATAAAGTTAGCATATGCTATCTGTTTTCAATCTTTCAATAAAGAATCAAGAATCATTCAAGATTATGGACAAGTTCTTTACAACATCTGTTTAATTCCTGTCTAATAAAGGTTTGCTTATCGAGATTCTGTTCCAGGATGTCAAACTTGGCTTGGTAATAAGAATTAATCTTAAACACTTGAATATGGCTTTAATATCAGAAGTACAAATGTGTGGGTAGCAGACCCGAGAGCAAAGAGAAATCACATGAGAGGAAATATATTACCATGGAGCCAAACCCAGATGTAACAATTCTTCCCCACTGAAAGACAGGGCTCTACTCTGGGAAGATGAGACTGATTTTCAATTTCTCCAGCTGACACTCTCCTATGTCCATCCTGCTCTTATTGTTATATCTCTAATGCTATTGCCTCTTCCTGCTGTGATGCATGTCCTTAATGGTTTGAGTAGATATGGTTATGATAAAATCCAGATGTAACATGTATCGCAATG
The DNA here is from genome assembly GCA_016859345.1 of Istiophorus platypterus. NCBI lineage: Eukaryota > Metazoa > Chordata > Actinopteri > Istiophoriformes > Istiophoridae > Istiophorus > Istiophorus platypterus. The sequence continues at coordinate 15,390,767 of CM029126.1, forward strand.
TCTTGGGATGAAATTTAGTTTAAGGATCTTTGAGCACTTGAGTGCGATAGAGGTGACGTACAAAAACAGCAGACATGCCCCAGGCAGGTTTAAGAGATAAAATTACCAGGAATTACAGCCTAGATTTGCTTCAGGGTGGGTGTATGAATTATCTTTAGTTTTAGGCTTGCAATCGGGTCTGCCCTTCCCATACCACAAATGCACATTTTGGCGTATTCTGTAAATGTCGAATGATTTGAGAACACGCGGTTTGGTGTGCCGAGTGCCAAGCTTTTCCTAGAGCCCAAAACATCCCATCCTATTTCAAGAGGCTCCTTTCTTTTTATTTTGGAGTTGATACAAAATTTCTGTTTTCCATAAACCACAGAAAACACCTTAAAAATGCCAAGCTAGAAAACTATGTTGTATATTTACTGTCTGAATACGGTCTGTAGTCTTTTTTTGCTTGCTCAGATTTCCAACTCATTTGGAAGTTTGACACTTCTGCAACACACCAAAGATAGCACTTGCTATTTAAAAACTTCAGAAAGAGATCTGATTAAGATTGAAAAGTAGGATCCTCACACATACAAACATATTGCACATAACTTAGATTTGCGGGATATCAACAATGACCCTAATGTGTTTCAAATAACTTAGTGCAGATCTAGATTCAAGTGGACAGTGGCAAAGAGGGAGTAGTCTACCATTTGATAGAGCTGAGCTGCTATGAGTCTCTTATATGTAGCTCCAGGTGAATAGCGTGGACATTAAAAATATGTAACCTACTTGTGCATATGGTGATTCAGAGAGCCAACACAGAACAACTACGCTTAACCTCAAGAAAGCATTAGCTGGACCCACACTGAGAAAAACACATTACGCAGCAGGATCATTTGTGGACATGAGCAGTTGCCGCGCCACTCTTTCTCAGGTAGTCATCACAGCAACCCACAATTTATGCATTTAGTTGTTCGGTTACTTGGTGTTTTCACTTTTCGGAGTTTCCCAAGTGATAAAGCTCCTCTATCATGTGGCGTCTGAAGAGATCAAAAACTTGTTGTGGCAAGAAAATTCTCCTCAGAGAACTTTTTGCAGGTAGGACCCTCTAGTCAGACAGCAGCATGCTTCACTGTTGTCACTGAATGTCTGTGAGGTACGTAGGCTACACACATACTGCATCTTCAGACTGTGTCCATCAATGTAGTCCATCTATCAATGAGGTCAGTGGTTCTTTAAAACGGATTTTATAGAGCGTATAGTACAAGAGATGGAAAAGGGAAGGGGGGGGGGGGTTGAGTCCCGCCTGGACGAGGGGGGGGGGTGACGTCACACATTTAAGGAGTCTGGGATCCGAGCTCCACAATTTCCACGGATCAGTCGGAGTTGCGCCGAGTTGCCTTTGGGTCCGGACACGTCTCCGTCGGAGCTTTGAGAAAAGGTATAGCGTCTTTTTTTTTTTTTTTTTTCAAACACTCAGAAACCTGAGTTCAGTGAATGTTGCGAGGAAGATAATAAAAGCATCTAGGCTTTATACAATAACCTCGTATAGATCCAGTCTGGTGTATAACCTGTCGTGTATATGAGCCGCTATATGTCAGGCAGTCTGCTACTTCCGAGGTCGAAAGTAACCGTACAAATACGGCCATAAGCCTATGTGTCCACAGTGGGCTACGCCTGCGTTTGTCCAGGTGAGTGGTCTTCTTCTCTGCCTTTACGCTCTGATCGTGTCATGCAAGAGTTTCAGAGAAAAGTTACTTTTGTCTGAAAAAGTTGAGGAACTTTCTTCCAACTGCCGTTAAGATTTGGCTCCTTGTCCGTTGTGGTTCAGGAAAAGATGTTGAGGAAGCGGCAATGTTGAGCCATGGTTACACATTTACAAGTCATGCCCTTGTGAAAACATCCTCTCCAGGTCTTTTTGGGGAACAGACATAAATGAAGTTAATATCTGTAGCGTATTTTCAAAAGTGAATTGATTGTCCTAAATTTTGATTGAAATCATTTGGGGAAAACATTCATCTCATGTATGATTATGCACCGTTTTTGACCTCATGGTTAAATGAGTTTTGTTTTGTTGCAGGTTCTAAGAAAATGATGGAGCTAATGACCGCTACCCCTTTCTATATCCTGAACACAACAGATCTCAATGGAAGAAACGGTTCCTTGTATGACGATGATGAAGAATATGACTACAAGGACGAGCATGCTGAGCTGAGACAGTCTCTTAACGTCATGTCTCTCATTGTTTACTGCCTGGCCTTCGTTCTTGGTGTGTCTGGGAACGGAGTGGTTATCTGGGTGACCGGGTTCAAGATGAAGAAAACAGTTAACACAGTTTGGTTCCTCAACCTCGCTGTGGCCGACTTCCTCTTCACAGCATTCCTGCCCCTTGGTGTGACGTACACTGCCATGGATTTCCACTGGCCTTTTGGCAAGTTCATGTGCAAACTGAACAGCACCATAAGCTTTCTAAACATGTTTGCCAGTGTCTACATCCTGGTGGTGATCAGCGTGGACAGATGTGTGTCTGTGGTTTGGCCCGTCTGGGCCCAGAATCACCGAAGTGTACGCAAGGCGTCTTATGTGAGTCTGAGTGTTTGGGTACTGGCTCTGATTCTCAGTGCTCCATACTTCATCTTCAAGGACACTGGGCCATCATTTCAAAATGAAGACATCATCAACTGCTTCAACAACTTTGCTCTTTCAGATGATTTTGAAACACCATCTGTGAATCAGCTGCGACAGTTTCGCCATCAGGCCATGACCATAACCCGCTTTGTCCTGGGATTTGTTGTCCCCTTCACTGTCATCGTCTCCTGTTATGCTGTGATAATCCATCGTCTCAGGAGGAACCGCACCCTGGCCAGCCAGTCCAGTCGTCCCTTTAAGATCATCGCTGCCGTTATCACCACTTTTTTCTTTTGCTGGGCTCCTTATCACATCATGGGTCTAATTGAGTTGGTTAATCACATGGCAAATAATTTAAGTGAAACATTAGACCATGTTATCACTATTGGTGTCCCTATAACCACCAGCCTGGCCTTTCTCAACAGTTGCCTGAACCCACTGTTGTATGTGTTCATGGGCCAAGATTTCAAGGATAAAGTCCGCAAATCCATCCTGAATGTATTGGAGACGGCCTTCCAGGAAGAGGTTTCTCGCTCTTATACATACACAAACTCAATGGTCACCAGTCGGAGTAAAGAGAAGTCTGTGTCTGATGTAGAGGTATAAAGTTGTCCACGATATGAATAAATAAATACTGTAACTGTACATAGCAAATGTAACTGTATATAACAAAAAAACTTTTTTTTTAGCTTTTGTTGTTCTTTATTCACTTCACAATGTCTATACATTATCTGAGATTGGAACATTTCACCTGTTAGAATTTGATTGATATGGGTTTGATGATTGGCGAACTAGTCAGATCTAAAAAAGACATCTATCTCTTCACTAAACTTTGTAAAGCAGACAGAAGGTGAACTTTTACAGCAAGTTGTAGATCAATTTGTCATCAGTTTGCGGGGTAAAGTATTTTGAAAATATGGAAAAGTGAAATGTTTTGCATTATAAAGATTATCTTTATAGCACAAATCAAAATAAAGGTTTTTAAAGGAATTTACAAAGGAAAAGAGAGAAAGAAAACTGAATTTATCAACATTTATCTTTTGAATAGAAGTGGTGCCTCATTATGCAGTTCTGTCATAAGTTGCATTAGCTGTACCATGCAAGACCTAGTAAGTGTGTAATGTGCCATTTTTTTGAGAGGAAACACTTGTCCTGATTTCCAAACACTTATTGCATTACTTTATAGTTGAATTTGCAACAAAAGAAAGAGAAAGATGTAAGATTTGGATAACAAAGGGAAATTAGTGTTTCACAACTGTTGCATACAACCCTGTTGTTGATTACTATGTCCTTAGATTACAGCAAAGAGAACAAGCAATAAAACAAAAGTACCAGTTGTTTCTAAGCCATTATTGTAGATTATTTTAATCACTTAATTAACATACTAATGAGAATATCTTGACTAAGACCATCACACTTTTTTTCTTAAGAATAGAGAAGGCTTTAAACTGATGTGTGGAAGAGATTTTACCAAATACAAAATCACTGAAATAATGTTGTGTTGCCACTGCACCAACAACCTTATTATAAGTTAATTTTCCAACTCACCCCTCACACACACCTCAATGATGGCTGTTTTTGTCATTTTTCTTCTTACCATTATATCCAACGTTGAAATATTATTTTGACTTTGGACCACTTTTCCACTCATAATTTTCATCTCATTAATCACTACATATTTTCACAAACACTGTAGCAAAAATGTTTTCCAAATCGTCAGTCATTTTTGATTATCTGTAAATATTTTAGATTGGCTTTTGTGCTCAAATCACTAAATTACCAGTAGCTTTTAACATCATTTTGGTTTATTCTGATGAACTAAAAATAAAATAGTGTGTACATCTTTATAAATTTCACGATTTTAATGATTTTTTATACCCAAATAAATGAAGAAAAGTGCACAAAATGTCATTTTCTCTGGATCATTTCATTATCTAAATTTATTGGTTTTTGAAAAGTCATCCAATATTATTCATTTTCTGTTACTCTCTAAAATGATGATAAAGCAAAAAAAAAAAAAAAATCTGGGAAACTGCTCTGCTGCAGAACATAAAGAGAGCAGTTACATACAACTGTGAGGGAATTGTGGGAAGGTCTCACTTGAGGACAAACTGTAGAAGTGAGTCTAGTTAGTTAAAACTTCGAGTGAAATCAAAAAAGTCCACATTTGAGGCAGGCTCTGTGATTAAAAAGGGCTGTTTTTGTACATGGAAAATTAGTTGAAAAAACTGTTTGTGGGTCATAGAACAAAATGAAATATTAAACTACTGATACATGGACATTATACTATTTGTTGTATGTTTTACTTCTCTGGTATTACCTACTATGTTTGAGTGACAGTAAACTGCCACCACTACTGTTTTCCTAAACCTGTTGTGGTTCCTTGAGCATTTTCAACATGTTATGAGTAACTCCTAAATGCAAAACCATATATATTGCACAACATCTTGTTAAATTTCAATAAGATTGCAAAACAAGATGGTGACAACCTTGACATAGGAAATTGCTCTCATAAAAATTTCATGTGTCATAAAAAGATCTATTCTGACCTCATTTATTCTTTACTTGCAGGGTTGGATCACAAGGTGCAGCATAGTTCATACATATCTGGCTTCAGTACCAGCAGACCACTGTTTATCAAACTGCTTGGTGTCCCTCAATAACTGACAGATGCTGCTGTGACTTTCTTGTAAAGGCAGTAAAAGATGCAGTAGTGTCCAGATGTTGATTCACATAGTCAACACAAAACAACAATGAATATAATGTATTTTAAGTATAATGTAGTAGTATAATGTATCAACTTATTTATTATGCATCTCATCTATCAATGACGACACAATCAATCGTTTTTAATGACAGTGCACAAATGGTTCAGGAGAACACACAAGAGTCAATGGTCTCTAGGATGTAGAAAAGTTTTTTCTGTACATGCTGCTTGTGGCTCCACCTCAGCGAGTGAAGTGACATATCACTACGCCCAGAGCAGTTTATATAAACCTGTCAGAGTTTGATCATGAAACCTCTGCTGCAGATTCATCCTCGACCGACTGAAGGGCTTTGAGAAAGGTACATTACCAGATCAACATCCTACCTTGATTTTGAAAAATGATGCAATTTATTTCAAAGTCATTGAATTGGCTCAGCCGCTTTATTTCAGAGAATCGGCCTCAGTTCAGGGTGGATAAGGATTTTTAAAAATATTTGCCGGTTAGGATACAGTCAGTCTAAAAACTTTGCTGAAACCTTTGGCCATCAAATTGTTTTCCCCTTTAATGTGTGTGTAACTCTTGGGAGACAGTTTTGTTCTACAGTAGCAATGGATTAACTGTGTGATAGAATAATATAATAACAGGACACTGAAATTGACAGAAAACTGACGGTAATGAAGATTCAGGGTCAGTGAAATCAGTCAGATCAGGCAGAGCGTTTAATAAGTATAACCTAAAATTTATAAAGGAGTGAAAGCGTTTTAATATTTAGGTGATATTCCTGATTCTTCCATGACAACAAAGGCAGTTTTCCCTCAGTTCCAGTTTGTGGCTCCTGGAGCATCAACCAATCACTGGAGCAGGTTGAGTCTGGGCTCAAGTGCCAAGGCAGCAAATATGAGATACAAGGCGGCAAATTACCACCAAGAGCTTTATAGATAGATAAGACCCTGTGGTTATTATGTCCCTCGGGGAGGGGGGGGGCATGTTTACATCTGTATGGATGAACTAGATCAAAGGAAAAAAGTTTCATGTTGTTTTATGATTTTTCCCTTTCACGTCTCAGGAACAAATGATTTTGAAGAGGATGAGTGAATTGATTATCCTGTAGAATTGTGAACCATATGTGTCCTCTGTGTTAACCTTTTTTTTGGTTTGTGTCACAGGCTCTAGTTAAATGATGGAGCTCAAAACCGCTACCCCTTCCTATATCCTGAACACAACAGATCTCAATGGAAGAAACGGTTCCTCGTATCATGAAGAACATGACTTACAGCATGCTGAGCTGATAAAGTCTCTCCACACCATGTCTCTCATTGTTTACTGCCTGGCTGTCGTTCTTGGTGTGTCTGGGAACGGAGTGGTTATCTGGGTGACCGGGTTCAAGATGAAGAAAACAGTTAACACAGTTTGGTTCCTCAACCTCGCTGTGGCTGACTTCCTCTTCACAGCATTCCTACCCCTTAGTGTGACGTACACTGCCATGGGTTTCCACTGGCCTTTCGGCAACTTCATGTGCAAATTGAACAGCACCATAACCTCCCTGAACATATTTGCCAGTGTCTACATCCTGGTGGTGATCAGCGTGGACAGATGTGTGTCTGTGGTTTGGCCCGTCTGGGCCCAGAACCACCGAAGTGTACGCAAGGCGTCTTATGTGAGTCTGACTGTTTGGGTACTGGCTCTGATCCTCAGTGCTCCATACTTCATCTTCAGGGACACTCTACAATTACCTACATTTCATGACAAAATCATCTGCTTTAACAACTTTGCTCTTTCAGATGATTTTGAAAATCCATCTGTGAATCAGCTGCGACAGTTTCGTCATCAGGTCATAGCCATCACCCGCTTTGTCCTGGGATTTCTTGTCCCCTTCACTGTCATCGTCTCCTGTTATGCTGTGATACTCCATCGTCTCAGGAGGAACCGCACCCTGGCCAGCCAGTCCAGTCGTCCCTTTAAGATCATCGCTGCCGTTATCACCACTTTTTTCTTGTGCTGGGCTCCTTATCACATCATGCGTCTAATTGAGTTGGTTCATTTCACAGCTGAAAATAGAACTGGAACATTTAACCTGATCATTGTTGTCGGTCTCCCTATAACCACCAGCCTGGCCTTTCTCAACAGTGTCCTGAACCCACTGTTGTATGTGTTCATGGGCCAAGACTTCAAGGATAAAGTCTGCAAATCCATCCTGAATGTATTTGAGACGGCCTTCCAGGAAGAGGAGACACGCTCTCACACTGACACTAAGTCAGTGGACACCAGTCAGAGCAATGACAGGTCAGCTCTTAGTGCTGAGGTGTAGACTGTAGATGGCATGAAGAATCAAATCCTGAAACTGTACATAGCAAATTATTTTCAGTTTATATGAAATCCTTTTTTCCTTTTGTTTTTTTTTTATATATATAAAACACCCTCAACATGAGCCATAAACATGATCCTAGACTGGATCTTTTCAACCTGATGTAGTTTGAATTATTTGAGTTTTCACTATGTGCTTTGTTTACTCATCAGCTCTATCAAAGAGTGCTGCCTTTTAACTACACCTGCAGTATTTACAATCTGATGGAATGAACTGATGATGACTAGTACATAACTTTATGGTTGATTATGTGTAACTCAAGCACCACAGAATAAGGCGTGGGTGAAAACAGGAACTTTCTTTGTTTCTTCTCATCTTTCAGAGCAGAGTTTGATGACATGTTCTTTCCTGAACTTGACCACTAAGAAAATACAGCCAAAATAAGTGTACACTTATTTTAATGTCATGATTTCAGAGTACCTTGAAAATTAAAAGATCATATGCAGTGATACTTTCAAAAAAAAAACCACACGAAAACATGACTTTCTTACTCTACAATATATTAGCCTGTAGTGAATATAATTTACTGATTATACAATACACAAAGCATTTTTTTCCAAACTGCTGCAAAGCAGGATTTTAACGCATGAAATTCTCCATCTACAGCCGCTCATCTCAACCAAGCTGTGGGCACATGACAGCCCTCAAAGGAAACATTTTTTGGTTGATCTGCACCATTTTTAGACGTAGCTCTTTTGTTGTAGTTTACCTCTTTTCCAGCTTTATGCTTTCACCTGAACTATGACTGGTTTGATAAACATTTATACATGGAAGTTACTATCTATTGTTTACCTGGCGTAAGGTGTACATCATTCCCTATCTGTATGATAAACACCTTCAGAGAAAAAAGGAATGGCACACTTGTCTTATTTTATGTGTCAGACTGAATATTGTAACATATACTGATGATGATGATGACTTTTATTACATTTTTCGCACAACCCATCTTCACCACATACTTTCACAACAGACTTTGTATGGCATCTCCTTCTCTAGTATCATAGCCTAATACACACTTTAGATACAGGATATACTTCTGATGTTGACAGTCTTTCTAATTATTATTGGGAACTTTCTTCATAATATTAATTGACCAGCAGGTGGAACTGCTGTATATATTTAAGTACACAACATCCAGTAAAATTACTGCAGAATCAGGTGATTCTCAGACCGAGGACAGCGACTTTAGGAGGAAGTAAATTATATTTTATTTCTTTTTCCGACATTGGATAATATCAGTAGCTTTTACATCCTTTCCTATTGTTCTAATATTCTCACTTTGGTAAATTAATTACAAAGTTCTAATTTTGTTTATGAAATGGTTTGGACAGTAAAGAAAAATACACATGAAATCATCTGGAGTTTTCTGTATAACTTTACCATGTAATTTTCGAATGAAAACCATGGTAAAATACTGTTTGTAGTGTTCAGGAAAATGTCTTTGCTTAATCAATAAACAACCTGTTTCTAAACCAAACATAGCAGCTGCACCACAAACATATTTCTAAATTTAAGAGGAAATCTGATTAAGACTGTCATAGAGGTTACTGACAGGAAGGAACATGCAGATAGCCGAGACTTGTGCAATTACCCTGAAACTAATATGATGATAATATGTCAGAAAATGTTATGCTCTTACTTATGATATCTTTGGCTCTGATGTACTTAGGCAGTATAGTCCATGTGTTAAAGGGACAGTGGCAAAGAGGGAACAGCTTGATTGGAGGGAACAATTTGATTGGAAACCCTCAAATAATGTCAAATGCTGCAGGTAAGTATATATTCAAATATCAGTTCAGACAGTAAAAGAGAAATCAGACTGAGAGAGCCAGAGCACCAGCTGTTTCTCAGTAGTTCATGTATATTACATGTGTATGTACTACAACAACAGTTCACTGTAGCCAAGCTATTACACATCCTTGTATTTCTGAGTAACAAAAATTGAATATTCAAGAAGAAAATGAGGAAATAATTTTTTTTCTTTATTTAAATCCAGGTTACATAAAATATTAACATCAATAATTTTGCTAATAACCTAATATTTTTTATAAAAGTGGTTTTAAGTTCAAGGGTCAGTACAACTAGGCTCTGTTATGTTTTTGTGTTTGACAGATCTTAACTTAAAAACATTATATTCATACATTTTTGAGATAGGTTATATAACTGTAATTTCTTATAAGAAGCATTAAAATTGTTTTGTTTTTTGATTTTTTCCATGAATTGCTGTGTAGTACATGTGGTCCTGCCTCGATGTGGCAGAGACTTTACACATATCAGGAGTCTTCAGGGCACACAGCTTTAACTGTACATAGGAAATCATTTGAACACAAATATCATTGTGTATAAATATATATATATATATTCTTTTTTTAGTATGATAAATTTCTTTTATGATGGAGCATGTACAAATGGACTGATGGGAGTGTGAAGGTAAGACCCCATTTTTCAAATGTATTTATGTAAATCATATGTATTTCAAATCTCTCTTATATTTCATTTATATTCAATGTGTTATCCTTAAATAGATGCACAGCTTTACACTCTTTATTCAAATAAAGAGATTAGAAATACTTGTTATGCTTAGAGCCTTACCTAAAGTACAGTTGTAACAGTTGTGGTGACCCCTGCAGGTATGAAAACTCTTTCAAACCAACAAACCTTCTCCAACACGCTAAAGGTAGTTGCACGTGCTTTGTGTTTCTAAATTTCAGAGGAAGTCTGATTAAGACTGCAATATAGTAGCGTAACAGAATGGAACATACACATAAGCCAGATCTCAGAAATTGCCCTGAATTTTATGCAGCAGGATCATTGGTGGACATGGGGTCTCCCAGCTCAAGCTCTTTTTCAGGTAGTCTTTTCAAAAACCCACAATTCATGCTATTTGGTCACATAGTAATTTCTCTCTTGGGGTGTCCTGAAGGACAGAGGCTCTATTGTGTGGAATTTGAAGAAGACAGAAAAAACCTCGGCACAAATTTCAGTATCAGACTCATGAGTGCAGCTTTTGCAGATAAATGGATAAGGAAGGCAGATAACACTGAGAACACTGAGGCCATGTCTTTGAGAATCTGGGGGTATAAGTATCCTGGGTAGAGTTTTTGAACTTGAGGCTCACAAAGAAAGTTGACATGTATTACAGAACACATGCTCAAAGAAACACGCATGCACATAAAGGCCAGGCTGGTGATTGTAAGGACACTGATAGTGATGACATTGTCTAATGATCTGGGAGCTTGTGGTGCTGTACAGTTTGCACACGAAGTTGCCAAAAGGCCAGTGGAAATCCAAAGCCAGGTACGTCACACCAAGGGGCAGGAATGCTGTGAAGAGGAAGTCGGCCACAGTTAAGTTGAGGAACCAAACTGTGTTAACTGTTCTCTTCATCTTGAACCCGATCACCCAGATAACCACTCCGTTCCCAGACACACCAAGAACGAAGGCCAGGCAGTAAACAATGAGAGACATGGTGTGGAAAGACTTGTCATACAAAGAGACAGGTACACATCATATAAATCTCTTGTAATAGTATTATCCACCCTTATCTTGAGACCCTCCTGGGATTGACACATGAAAAATAAATCGTTATATTTTATTTTCCATCATTTCAAGAGCTCAACAAAAATGACAGGTTATCAAATGTGACAGGAACTACATTATGATAATATCTGATCCACAATTAATACTATTTATCTGAGTTCAAACATGTTGATATCTTATGGTTCACTGAGCACTTGGATGCCATCAAAGTTCATTACAACCTGACTTGTGGTTCCATCATAGACACTGGTTCAGCTGACTTTAAGCTTCTACATGTCGGCTGCATGCTTTGATAAACGTGTCATTTAGCACAAGGACAGATGACTGATGATGTGACACCTGATAATATCACATCAGTACTTGCAGATGGTAAATTACTTGGTTAAAATCTTAGGTGGTTGCTCTTCTTCCAAAGCATCATAGAACAAACTAAAAACAAAATACAATATTGAAAAAAAAGGAATTATACCATTGGATTAATATTTTATTTGTGGTATTATCTGATGTGTTTAAATTAATACAAAGTGGTTCCACTACTGATCGTGTAAACAGCTGATGTTTCCTCAATTTTCCTTTTTAACATATTATTAGTAACTCCTCATTACAAAACCAGATATTTCACAATTTCTGTGGAAGCCTGATTAAGATTGCAAAACAGGATGCTGACAACTTTGTCATAGGAAATTTCTCTCATAAAAATATCACATGTTATAAAAAGATCTACAGATGCAGTATAGTTCATACATATCTGGCTTCAGTACCAGCAGACCACTGTTTTATCAAACTGCTTGGTGTCCCTCAATAACTGACAGATGCTGCTGTGACTTTCTTGTAAGGTGGTGCAGGCTGAAGAGAGGGGACAGTAAAAGATGCAGTAGTGTCCAGATGTTGATTCACATAGTCAACACAAAACAACAATGAATATAATGTATATTAAGTATAATGTAGTAGTTTAACATAACAACTTATTTATTATGCATCTCATCTATCATGGATGACACAAACAATCGTTTTTAATGACAGTGCACAAATGGTTAAGGTGAACACACAAGAGTCAATGGTCTCTAGGATGTAGAAAAGTTTTTCTGTACATGCTGCTTGTGGCTCCACCTCAGCGAGGGAAGTGACATATTACTACCCCCAGAGCAGTTTATATAAACCTGTCAGAGTTTGATCATGAAACTTCTGCTGCAGATTCATCCTCGACCGACTGAAGGGCTTTGAGAAAGGTACATTACCAGATCAACATCCTACCTTGATTTTGAAAAATGTTGCAATTTATTTCAAAGTCATTGAAAAGCTCAGCCGCTTTATTTCAGAGAATCGGCCTCAGTTCAAGGTGGATAAGGATTTTTAAAAACATTTGCTGGTGATGATACAGTCAGTCTAAAAATTGGAAATTGTTATAAGAAGAATTTAGTGTGTTGTTTCTGTATGTGTGTTTGTGTGTTTGTGTGTGTGTGTGTGTGTGTGTATATGTGTGTGTGTGTGTGTGTCTGTGTGTGTGTTTGTGTGTGTGTGTGTGTGTGTGCGCGTTCATCTATTTCTGTGTTGGACACAGTTTTTGTTAACTTTTCAGAGTTGCATGAGAGTTTGTCTGCTGCGGACAAATATCCCCCCTCCTAGTGTTGTTAAATGTTATCCTGTGAATTTGCATTAGTTTGAAATGAATCTGAAGGAGGTGGATTGGCAAAAAAAAATATATATATCTCTGATAACGTGAACCCATGAACGTGTGAATGCTTTAGGAAACATTGAAAAAACAAGATTCATTTTTCATGTTGAAATTGCAGGCTGGCCTCAAGATAAGGATGTCTGAGGATGAGAACTCTGACAGGCTGGTAAAGTCTCTCCGCACCGTATCAATCATTGTTTACTGCCTGGCCTTCGTTCTTGGTGTGTCTGGGAACGGAGTGGTTATCTGGGTGACCGGGTTCAAGATGAAGAAAACAGTTAACACAGTTTGGTTCCTCAACCTCGCTGTGGCTGACTTCCTCTTCACAGCATTCCTACCACTGAGAGGGACGCGCCTGGCTTTGGATTTGCACTGGCCTTTCGGCAACTTCATGTGCAAACTGGACAGCACCATAACCTTCCTAAACATGTTTGCCAGTGTCTACATCCTGGTGGTGATCAGCGTGGACAGATGTGTGTCTGTGGTTTGGCCCGTCTGGGCCCAGAACCACCGAAGTGTACGCAAGGCGTCTTATGTGAGTCTGAGTGTTTGGGTACTGGCTCTGATTCTCAGTGCTCCATACTTCATAGTCAGGGACACTGTACAATTACCTAAACATAATGACAAAATCATCTGCTTCGAGAACTATGCTCTTTCAAATGATTCTGAAAATCCATCTGTGAAACAGCTGCGACAGTTTCGTCATCAGGCCATGGCCATCACCCGCTTTGTCCTTGGATTTGTTGTCCCCTTCACTGTCATCGTCTCCTGTTATGCTGTGATAATCCATCGTCTCAGGAGGAACCGCACCCTGGCCAGACAGTCCAGTCGTCCCTTTAAGATCATCGCTGCCGTTATCACCGCTTTTTTCTTGTGCTGGTCTCCTATTCACATCATGTATCTAATTGAGTTGGTTCATTTCACAGCTGAAAATGAAACTAGAACATTAGAAAAAGTCCTTGCTGTCGGTCTCCCTCTAACCAGAAACCTGGCCTATCTAAACAGTTGCCTGAACCCACTGTTGTATGTTTTCATGGGCCAAGATTTCAAGGATATAGTCCGCAAATCCATCCTGAATGTATTGGAGACGGCCTTCCAGGAAGAGGAGACACGCTCTCGCACTGACACTAAGTCAGTGGACACCAGTCAGAGCAATGACAGGTCAGCTCTTAGTACTGAGGTGTAGACTGTCCATCACAGGACGACACAAATACCAAAACTTCAAAGATAATTATCACCAATTGAACCGAGTATATATTTTCAATTTTGTATAAATTTTCTCTAAAAATTTTCTTTAGACTAAAAATTTTCAGTCTAACACAGTTTGATTGATATGTGTGGTGTAATAGAGCCCAGCAAAAACTTAGGTATGACAGTAGTCTGTGGTTAGATTTTTGAAAAACGAAGGGATCTCGTTCCTTTCATTTGTCAAGTGTACTATGGATTCTCTAATTGCAAAACAGGATGCTGAAAACCTTAACATGGGACACTGTTCTCATACAAATATAATATGGCATAAAAAGCTCTATTCTGACCTCAGATATTCTTTACAGAGAATAGACTGTTAATGATAACGATTTTTAAAATTCTCTAGACCTACTATTACTGCCAGTCTAAAATCTTTACTAAAACATTTGTTCATCAAATTGTTTTCCAATTTAATTTGTGTGTCTAACTATTTGGAAATACTTTCATCCTGCAGCAACAAAGGGTTAAAAGTAGGATAAAATAATAGAATAGAATAAAAAGAAAAATGGAATAAAAGTGATTTTTTTGTTGTGATATTGCTGATTCTTCCATGACAACAAAGGCAGTTTTCCCTCAGTTCCAGTTTGTGGCTCCTGGAGCTTCAATCAATCACTGGAGCAGGTTGAGTCTGGGCTCAAGTGCCAAGGCAGCAAATATGAGATATAAGATGGATATTTCTTGGTGGGTCTGGGAACGGGAACATTAGCAAATGTCTACACGTATCTACACTGTCCTATTGTTGGCTTCTCTTGGACTCACAGCAGTGTCTCCAGTCTGTACCATAACAGAGCTAAAGGGTCAATGCCATAACCCAGGAAAAAGAAAAACCAAGTAGTAATTTGACTAGTAATTAACTAGGTCATAACTTTATAGTTGATTATGTGTAACTCAAGCACCACAGAATAAGGTGTGGATGAAAACAGGAACTTTCTTTGTTTCTTCTCATCTTTCAGAGCAGAGTTTGATGACATGTTCTTTCCTGAACTTGACCACTAAGAAAATACAGCCAAAATAAGTGTACACTTATTTAAAAGTCATAATTTCAGAGTACCATGAAAATTAAAAGATCATATACAGTGATACTTTCACAAAAAAAACCACATAAACCATGACTTTCTTACTCTACAATATATTAGCCTGTAGTGAATATAATTTACTGATTATACAATACACAAAGCATTTTTTTCCAAACTGCTGCAAAGCAGGATTTTAACGCATGAAATTCTCCATCTACAGCCGCTCATCTCAACCAAGCTGTGGGCACATGACAGTCCTCAAAGGAAACATTTTTTGGTTGATCTGCACCATTTTTAGACGTAGCTCTTTTGTTGTAGTTTACCTCTTTTCCAGCTTTATGCTTTCACCTGAACTATGACTGGTTTGATAAACATTTATACACGGAAGTTACTATCTATTTTTTACCTGGCGTAAGGTGTCCATCATTCCCTATCTGTATGATAAACACCTTCAGAGAAAAAAGGAATGGCACACTTGTCTTATTTTATGTGTCAGACTGAATATTGTAACATATGACATGAACTGCTCAATAAATGTTTTATTTCAATCATAAATAATGATGATGATGATGACTTTTATTACATTTTTCGCACAACCCATCTTCACCACATACTTTCACAAACGACTTTGTATGGCATCTCCCTCTCTAGTATCATAGCCTAATACACACTTTAGATACAGGATATACTTCTGATGTTGACAGTCTTTCTAATTATTATTGGGAACTTTCTTCATAATATTAATTGACCAGCAGGTGGAACTGCTGTACATATTTAAGTACACAACACCCAGTAAAGTGCTGCACAATCAGACCGAGGACATCGACTATAGAAGGAAGTAAATTATATTTTGAGCCGGTTTTCTTTTTCCAACATTGGATAATATCAGTAGCTTTTACATCCTTTCCTATTGTTCTAATATTCTCACTTGGGTAAATTTTATGATAAGGTTCTACTTTTTCTTCATGAAAGGGTTTGGACAGTACAGAAAACAACACATGAAATCATTTGGATTTTTCTGTATAACTTTACCATGTAACTTTTGGATGAAAGCGATGGTAAAATACTGTTTGTAATGTTCAGGAAATTGTCTTTGCTTAATCAATAAACAACCTGTTTCTAAACCAAACATAGCAGCTGCACTTCAAACATATTTCTAAATTTCAGAGGAAATCTGATTAAGACTGCCATAGAGGTTACTGACAGGAAGGCCCATGCAGATAGCCGAGACTTGTGCAATTACCCTGAAAATAATATGATGATAATACATTAGAAAATGTTATGCTCTTACTTATGATATCTTTCACTCTGATCTACTTAGGCAGTATAGTCCATGTGTCAAAGGGACAGTGGCAAAGAGGGAACAGCTTGATTGGAGGGAACAATTTGATTGGAAACCCTCAAATAATGTCAAATGCTGCAGGTAAGTATATATTCAAATGTTAGTTCAAACAGTAAAAGAGAAATCAGACTGAGAGAAGCCAGAGCACCAGCTCTTTCTCAGTAGTTCATGTATATTACATGTGTATGTACTACAACAACAGTTCACTGTAGCCAAGTCATTACACATCCTTGTATTTCTGAGTAACAAAAATTGAATATTCAAGAACAAATTGAGGAACAGAATTTTTTTTTTTTTAATTCCAGGTCAAATAAAACATTATCATCAATCATTTTGCTAATAACCTAATATTTTTTCTAAAAGTGGTTTTAAGTTCAAGGGTAAGTACAACTAGGCTCTGTTATGTTTTTGTGTTTGACACAATATTAACTTAAAAACATTATATTCATACATTTTTGAGATAGGTTGTAAAACTGTTATTGCCTATAAGAAGCATTAAAATTGTTTCTCTTTTTGTTTTTTTCCATGAATTGCTGTGTAGTACATGTGGTCCTGCCTCAATGTGGCAGAGACTTTACACATATCAGGGGTCTGCAGGGCACACAGCTTTAACTGTACATAGGAAATCATTTGAACACAAATATCATTGTGTATAAATATATTTATATTCTTTTTTTAGTATGATAAATTTCTTTTATGATGGAGCATGTACAAATGGACTGATGGGAGTGTGAAGGTAAGACCCCATTTTTCAAATGTATTTATGTAAATCACATGTATTTCAAATCTTTCTTATATTTCATTTATATTCAATGTGCTATCCTTAAATAGATGCAAAGCTTTACACTCTTTATTCAAATAAAGAGATTAGAAATACTTGTTACGCTTAGAGCCTTACCTAAAGTACAGTTGTAACAGTTGTGGTGACCCCTGCAGGTATGAAAACTCTTTCAAACTAACAACCCTTCTCCAACACGCTAAAGGTAGTTGCACGTGCTTTGTGTTTCTAAATTTCAGAGGAAGTCCGATTAAGACTGCGATATAGTAGCGTAACAGAATGGAACATACACGTAACCCAGATTTCAGAAAATGCCCTGAATTTTGTGCAGCAGGATCATTGGTGGACATGGGGTCTCCCAGCTCAAGCTCTTTTTCAGGTAGTCTTTTCAAAATCCCATAATTCATGCTATTTGGTCACATAGTAGTTTCACTCTTGGGGTGTCCTGAAGGACAGAGGATCTATTGTGTGGAATTTGAAGAAGACAGAAAAAACCTCGGCACAAATTTCAGTATCAGACTCATGAGTGCAGCTTTTGCAGATAAATGGATAAGGGAGGCAGATAACACTGAGAACACTGAGGCCATGTCTTTGAGAATCTGGGGGTATAAGTATCCTGGGTAGAGTTTACATGCTACATTTCAAAACATGGATGACATTCTATTGTCAAATATAATTTGAACTAATCTGAGGCCCATAAATAGATATCATAAACCATTATTATGAACAGGAGGGAAACTTCAGAGTTGCACCAGAGTTTTTCTGCTGCGGACACATACTTCTCTGACTGATGATCTCTGAGAACGGTGGTGTTGTTAAATGTTATTCTGTGAATTTGCATTAGTTTGAAATGAATCTGAAGGGGTTGGATTGAAAAAACAAAACATGTCTGCATCTGATGTTGGTTACAATTACACAGACAATCACTTTATCCTCCATTTAATATCAACGGCATTGATTAACATTATACATTAAAGATTATGTGCTACATTTCAGATATTTTGCTGCTTTACTAAGTGGACAAAGACTTTTGTACACAGACACAGCCAAGCTACTGTCCATCTGATTGTGCTTGAATTTAGATCAATATATGTACAAAATGTACAACATCCTGAGATTCTCTTCCTGTGCGTACAATGAATTTCATTTTTCATTCCAGGTGTTGTGCTGTTTGCGAGTTTTTCCTACGTGTTAACTTTTGTGCATACAGCTGTTAAATGTAAAAACAAATGAATGTATCGCTAAATAAGTGAATAAGCATTTACTCCAAAGAAAATAATCAGACTGAACTTGAGGCTCACAAAGAAAGTTGACATGTATTACGGAACACATGCTCAAAGTAACACACATGAAACAAATTTCATGTGTCATAAAAAGATCTACAGATGCAGTATAGTTCCTACAATTCTGCCTTCAGTACCAGCAGACCACTGTTTTATCAAACTGCTTGGTGTCCCTCAATAACTGACAGATGCTGCTGTGACTTTCTTGTAAGGTGGTGCAGGCTGAAGAGAGGGGACAGTAAAAAATGCAGTAGTGTCCAGATGTTGATTCACATAGTCAACACAAAACAACAATGAATATAATATATATTAAGTATAATGTAGTAGTATAACATAACAACTTGTTTATTATACAACTCATCTATCAATGATGACACAAACAATCGTTTTTAATGACAGTGCACAAATGGTTCAGGAGAACACACAAGAGTCAATGGTCTCTGGGATGTAGAAAAGTTTTTCTGTACATGCTGCTTGTGGCTCCACCTCAGCGAGGGAAGTGACATATTACTACCCCCAGAGCAGTTTATATAAACCTGTCAGAGTTTGATCATTAAACTTCTGCTCCAGACTCATCCTTGACCGACTGAAGGGCTTTGAGAAAGGTACATTACCAGACCAACATCCTACCTTGGATTTGAAAAATGATGCATTTTATTTAAAGTCATTGAAAAAGCTCAGCCGCTTTATTTCAGAGAATCGGCCTCAGTTCAGGGTGGATAAGGATTTTTAAAAATATTTGCCGGTTAGGACACAGTCAGTCTAAAAACTTTGCTGAAACCTTTGGCCATCAAATTGTTTTCCACTTTAATGTGTGTGTAACTCTTGAGAGATATTTTCGTTCTACAGTAGCAATGGATTAACAGTGTGATAAAATAATATAATAACAGGACACTGAAATTGACAGAAAACTGACAGTAATGAAGATTCAGGGTCAGTGAAATCAGTCAGATCATACAGAGAGCGTTTAATAAGTATGACCTAAAATTTATTAAGGAGTGAAAGTGTTTTAATATTTAGGTGATATTCCTGATTCTTCCATGACAACAAAGGCAGTTTTCCCTCAGTTCCAGTTTCTGGCTCCTGGAGCATCAACCAATCACTGGAGCAGGTTGAGTCTGGGCTCAAGTGCCAAGGCAGCAAATATGAGATACAAGGCGGCAAATTACCACCAAGAGCTTTATAGATAGATAAGACCCTGTGGTTATTATGTCCCTCGGGGAGGGAGGGGGGCTTGTTTACATTTGTATGGATGAACTAAATATAAGGAAAAAAGTTTCATGTTGTTTTATGATTTTTCCCTTTCAGGTCTCAGGAACAAATGATTTTGAAGAGGATGAGTGAATTGATTATCCTAAATTTTGATTGAAATCATTTGGGGAAAACATTCATCTCATGTACGATTATGCACCGTTTTTGACCTCATGGTTAACTGAGTTTTGTTTTTGTTACAGGTTCTAAGAAAAAGATGGAGCTAATGGCCGCTACCCCTTTCTATATCCTGAATACAACAGATCTCAATGGAAGAAACGATTCCTTGTATGACAATGATGAAGAATATGACTACAAGGACGAGCATGCTGAGCTGAAAAAGTCTCTCCACACCATGTCTCTCATTGTTTACTGCCTGGCCTTTGTTCTTGGTGTGTCTGGGAACGGAGTGGTTATCTGGGTGACCGGGTTCAAGATGAAGAAAACAGTTAACACAGTTTGGTTCTTCAACCTCGCTGTGGCCGACTTCCTCTTCACATCATTCCTGCCCTTTAGTGTGACGTACCTGGCTTTGGATTTCCACTGGCCTTTCGGCAACTTCATATCCAAATTGAACAGCACCATAACCTCCCTGAACATATTTGCAACTGTCTAAATCCTGGTGGTGATCAGCGTGGACTGATGTGTGTCTGTGGTTTGGCCCGTCTGGGCCCAGAACCACCGAAGTGTACGCAAGGCGTCTTATGTGAGTCTGATTTTTTGGGTACTGGCTCTGATTCTCAGTGCTCCATCCTTCATCTTCAGGGACACCGCACAATTACTTCAAAATAAAGGCATCATCCTCTGCCTCGAGAACTTTGCTCTTTCAGATGATTTTGAAAATCCATCTGTGAAACAGTTGGGACAGTTTCGTTATCAGGTCATGGCCATCACCCGCTTTGTCCTGGGATTTCTTGTCCCCTTCACTGTCATCGTCTCCTGTTATGCTGTGATAATCCATCGTCTCAGGAGGAACCGCACCCTGGCCAGACAGTCCAGTCGTCCCTTTAAGATCATCGTTGCCGTTATCACCACTTTTTTCTTGTGCTGGGCTCCTATTCACATCATGCATCTAATTGAGTTGGATGATTTCGCAGCTGAAAATCAAACTGGAACATTTAACCTGATCATTGTTGTCGGTGTCCCTCTAACATACAGCCTGGCCTTTCTCAACAGTGTCCTGAACCCACTGTTGTATGTGTTCATGGGCCAAGATTTCAAGGATAAAGTCTGCAAATCCATCCTGAATGTATTGGAGACGGCCTTCCAGGAAGAGGAGACACACTCTCACACTGACACAAAGTCATGTGACACCAGTCAGAGCAATGACAGGTCAGCTCTTAGTGCTGAGGTGTAGACTGTAGATGGCATGAAGAATCAAATCCTGAAACTGTACATAGCAAATTATTTTCAGTTTATATGAAATCCTTTTTTCCTTCTTTCCTTTTGTTTTTTTTTTCTTATAAAACACCCTCAACATGAGCCATAAACATGATCCCAGACTGGATCTTTTCAATCTGATGTAGTTTGATTTATTTGAGTTTTCACTATTTGTTTACTCATCAGCTCTATCAAAGAGTGCTGCCTTTTAACTACACCTGCAGTATTTACAATCTGATGGAATGAACTGATGGTAATATCATATAATAAGTTGTGATGCCTTTGTTGAATAAGGTAGTAGAGAAATGTTTTTAATCAATGAGAGCAAATGTCTACACGTATCTACACTGTCCTGTTGTTGGCTGCTCTTGGACTCACAGCAGTGTCTCCAGTCTGTACCATAACAGAGCTAAAGGGTCAATGCCATAACCCAGGAAAAAGAAAAACCAAGTAGTAATTTGACCAGTAATTGACTAGTACATAACTTTATGGTTGATTATGTGTAACTCAAGCACCACAGAATAAGGTGTTAGTGAAAACAGGAACTTTCTTTGTTTCTTCTCATCTTTCAGAGCAGAGTTTGATGACATGTTCTTTCCTGAACTTGACCACTAAGGAAATACAGTCAAAATAAGTGTACACTTATTTGAATGTCATAATTTCAGAGTACCATGAAAATTAAAAGATCATATGCAGTGATATTTTCAAAAAAAACCCCACAAAAACATGACTTTCTTATTTTACAACATATTAGCCTGTAGTGAATATAATTTACTGATTATACAATACACAAAGCATTTTTTTTCCGAACTGCTGAAAAGCAGGATTTTAACGCATGAAATTCTCCATCTACAGCCGCTCATCTCAACCAAGCTGTGGGCACATGACAGTCCTCAAAGGAAACATTTTTTGGTTGATCTGCACCATTTTTAGACGTAGCTCTTTTGTTGTAGTTTACCTCTTTTCCAGCTTTATGCTTTCACCTGAACTATGACTGGTTTGATAAACATTTATACATGGAAGTTACTATCTATTGTTTACCTGGCGTAAGGTGTACATCATTCCCTATCTGTATGATAAACACCTTCAGAGAAAAAAGGAATGGCACACTTGTCTTATTTTATGTGTCAGACTGAATGTTGTAACATATGACATGAACTGCTCAATAAATGTTTTATTTCAATCATAAATAATGATGATGATGATGACTTTTATTACATTTTTCGCACAACCCATCTTCACCACATACTTTCACAAACGACTTTGTATGGCATCTCCCTCTCTAGTATCATAGCCTAATACACACTTTAGATACAGGATATACTTCTGATGTTGACAGTCTTTCTAATTATTATTGGGAACTTTCTTCATAATATTAATTGACCAGCAGGTGGAACTGCTGTACAAATTTAAGTACACAACACCCAGTAAAGTGCTGCAGAATCAGGTGATTCTCAGACCGAGGACAGCGACTTTAGGAAGAAGTAAATTATATTTTATTTCTTTTTCCGACATTGGATAATGTCAGTAGCTTTTACATCCTTTCCTATTGTTCTAATATTCTCACTTGGGTAAATTTTATGATAAGGTTCTAATTTTTCTTCATGAAACGGTTTGGACAGTACAGAAAACAACACATGAAATCATCTGGAGTTTTAAACAACCTGTTTCTAAACCAAACATAGCAGCTGCACTTCAAACATATTTCTAAATTTCAGAGGAAATCTGATTAAGACTGTCATAGAGGTTACTGACAGGAAGGCACATGCAGATAGCCGAGACTTGTACAATTACCCTGAAACTAATATGATAATATATTAGAAAATGTTATGCTCTTACTTATAATATAAGTTTATAATAAAAGTTTTTAACTCATGTTGTACTAGGCAGTATAGTCCATGTGTCAAAGGGACAGTGGCAAAGAAGGAACAGCCTGATTGGAGGGAATAATTTGATTGGAAACCCTCAAATAATGTCAAATGCTGCAGGTAAGTATATATTCAAATGTCAGTTCAAACAGTAAAAGAGAAATCAGACTGAGAGAAGCCAGAGCACCAGCTCTTTCTCAGTAGTTCATGTATATTACATGTGTATGTCCCCCATCTGCTGCCATATTAGCGTCTCCCTCATCAACCCCCAGTTAAAGTTAACGGCACAAGCAGCCCATCGCAGGCTTTTATTATGATGATCTCCTGTCAAAAAGATAACCGGGAAGTCCAGCTGAGCCAGCCAGATGAAGCCCCTTATGTCAGAGTGTCGGCCATGCATCTTGTAGCTGCTGTTTAATCTCTTTGGCCCCATTTACACTGCAGATGAACTGCAGAGTAAATCTGCATATTGCATTTGGATAGTATAGAGTTCGGTAACACCCTTGCATTTACTACACCTTAAATATCTAATGATGTGATCTTGTTTATTCCTCATTTGGGAGGTGTCCGCTAAAAATGATTGAAGTGAGGATACGATTTTAGCCTGAGAGGCAGCAGTCTGGAAGGACTCCAGTGGAACCCTCCTAACCGATCTACGAACATCATCATGAAAAGTTTTAGTGTTCCATGACTGTGTGAAGTTTATTTTTATGGATAAATGTCAAGAGGGAACACTGGATCCTTTACATTTATGGAGTGTTTTTAAAAGGGTGTCCGAGCTATTTTAGCATTGTGCTTTTTTCAGGACTCACGAGAGAGAGAGAGAGATTTAAAAAGAATGGTCAAAATCAAAACAGAGTAGGAGGAGGTGACGCCTTTCCGACATGGGTCAATCTCTGACAACCCTTTATCCTACATTTCCCATAATGCATCCCAGGTGCGTATTCCTTTAGACCTTTCCTGGGTGTTTCCTGTTTTTTGGCATGATGATGAAGGTCCAGAAGTCCTGCCGCTGGTTCTTTCCTGTGGGTTGTATCTCACGGCAGGGACGGGCGACCCATAATATATGGTCGCACAGTTTCAAGAAATTTGCTGAACCTCAAGCACAATCAGGTTTAGGTGCAGACAGGCGGTACAGGCAGTATGTAAGAACTTGATTGCATGATATTTCAGTCACAGTGATTTTACTGGTTGACTGGCTGCCGTCGATACCAGCTTTTCACAGGGACAAAGACTCTTTGACGGGATAGAGTTTTCTACTGGGAACGTTAGGGGCAAGATGATGATGTTGGGCCTCTTGAATAGGAGCTTGTCGGGCTTTTTATAATATAATATATATATATAATATAATCACAAGAATAACAACAGCAGAGGCAAAAACACTGGTCATAATGATAATAATAGGTAAAGTTTTTAACTCATTTGGTCCATGAAAGTACATCAGCCAGAGAGGGCACATCCTAGCTTCCATAGGCCTCTAGTAACCAGCAGGTTTATAATGTTTTCACGAGCACCGATGGTACTTCCGCCCCAACAAAAATGACAAATCTTTGCCCGTCTGCCTCTGCACTTTCCTATCACTCGCTGTTATGGTACCTTTTTTTTTGCGTGATCAAAACTTCATCTCTAAACGTTTCAACTTCTGGTGATGATGCCTCCACCTGCAGTGCTGATATTCACCTGTGGGGAAGACACTCATACCCACGGCGATGACATTTCTACACCCTGCAGTGACATTTCTGTCAAGCGGGACAGATGGTTGTTCTTTTTTTCACTAACAGCAGAACCACAGCCCTGATTGCACTTTCACCCTGTTGACACCTGGTGATATGTGATGAATCATCATCTTTACACATGCTGTGTACATTAACATCTGGAATTGTGCTCATATTCTTGTTTCAGGGTCTAGGGCAGTACTCGTCATTGGCTGAGAACTCAGCTATTTAAGTATTTAACCCCTCTATCTATTTATCTGTAAGTGTAGTGTAAATGTACATGGATGTTACTTATGTTTAAACAATATACACACTGTGGCAACAAATCTCCCATTTATGGACAAAAAGTAAATGCACGGCATGGTTCAGTACACCTCAGGCCAACACAGCCCACATCTCCTTTCTCTAAAGGCTCTTTTATTGCACCCCTTCACTTTAAAAATATATCTCTTTTCTCACATTAATGAAAGATAGTGGTTACATATCACTGAGCCACAGACCTTTACCATGCCACGGAACATTTCCTCTAGGCCTTGGGAAAAAATATGATTTTAGAAAAAAAAAAATCCTAAACGTTGTTCAAGTCCGCCACGCACGCTATTATCTGGTCCACAATTAAGTTGTCAATATAAAAAACGTGAAAAATGTTCCCCTGATGGACTTTTGTGCTTGATATTTCTGGTTTCCTGCAACTTTAGTCATCTGAAATTGAAGAATGTCCTCCTGTCTAAGATACATGTCTAAAATATAAATGTTGGCTGTTTCTTTTTGTCCTTTCCCCACTCTGTTGTTTTTTACTGTCCCCATTTCTGTTTTTGCCAGGTTTCTTCTTCCTTCTTCTTTACTTTTTTTGTATGTCTCACTGCCTTTCGTTGCGGTTTTCTTCTTACTTTCTCACTGAATCTCTGTCTCTCTCCCGCTCTGTCTCTGTGTCCCTCTCTCTTTTTTTCTCTGTTGTCCTCTCTCTCTCATCCTCTCCTGCAAACCCCCTCTAAGTACAGCAGCACCTTCCCCTCTTCCTCCATCCCTCTCTCTTCCTTGCGTTTCTCGTCTGTTGGCAGTATATCCAGGGATTCTGCTCTTTGGTGGTCTTGACAGTTACTCTCCTCCAGGACAAAACAGAGAATAAGAACAGAAAGGAAAAAAAATACCCACTCCTGATGCACCTAAAAAATTTCCCCAATGAAAGCACAGAACGGAAAAAAAAGGAATGTCTCCAGGCTCTTGACAACATCCTCACTCCTTCTTTTGTCCAATCCCTCCCCACTTTAAGGCTGACCCAGCCGGCCCTCCTTTCCGCGTCTCTCAAAAATGCTCAGATGTGGGCTTCAAACACACCAGGTGGAGGCATAAACAGTCTACTGTGTGCTGAGGGTTTTTGGCTGTGTGTGTGTGTGTGTGTGTGTGAGAAGGTGGGAGTACACAGTGGAAAGGTTAGCTCACAGCTACACATCAGGGCCGTTCGGCTCGTGGTCGACTACTGACGTTCACCCGTTCAACCTCTTTCATCTGCTGATCTGAAGAGTCCTTCTGCCCTCCCTTTTTGTAGTTTTCATGCACAGTGGCTGAGGATGCTTTTCCACTCAGGCACGCATCCTAGCGTATATACACGGGCTTTCAGCTCAGTCAAATCAGGGTTACCATCGTCACATTCAATCCAGCCTGTGATATGCACACATTTTTAAAAAAGGGGACAAGGGAGGTTGCTCCGAAAGCCGGTTCGCAGCCAGCACAGATACTGTAAAGCGTGGGGGCGATTAATAATGTATCTTCTCAATGTTTAAAATACACAGGAAGATAAATAATTTCACAGATTAGCTCTTGTCTTGGGAGTGAGGAGAATGGAGCGTTTAGCATTGGAGAGGAGCCCACAGGCACACTGACACACAGAGAGACACCGGAGAGGGAAACGGAGATGGAGGGAGCACAAGCTGGTATAAGTGTGGCCAGAGCGAGGCGCTGTGATCTGCTGAGGTTGAGGAGGAAATCTCAGATTTTTGTTGTTTTTTGTTTTGTTTTTTTTCATTTGTTTGTTTGTTTGTTTGTTTGTTTTGATTTTGCTGCATCAACCATGGTCACGCACTGAATTATTTACATAGAAATGAGTAGACTGCAATACTCTCAATAGTAACAGAATATCATGACATTCTCAAATACTCATCTGCAGAGGGAAGTTGTTTGTTTAAAGATTTCTCTCTTTTTTCCTTCTTCATTTTATCCTGACGTAAATGCTGTTTCTTGTTAATGTAAACTCATCTCTTCCTTCATGTTTACTTGTTGCCCCAATGAATTCTGGATATTCAAGATTTCCACAGCATTAATTCAGTCCATACTCATGTCATACTCAACAATCTGTTGCTCTTACTTTTTTTCTCTTAGAGCAAAATATGTTTTTGCTCACTAATTTCTTCAAGTTCTACTTTGAATTATTTTTTTTTTTCATTCCATGGATGTTTCACATTAAAAGCCCTCCAGCAGCTCAAAGGGCATAATCTCTCCGTGTCTTCTCAGGCTTTTAATGTGATGCTCTCTAACTTGAGATTGCACCCACACAGAGCTCCTCTCTCATACAACATGCTTTAAGATGTTTGGTGAATAAAGCATGGTGTACTTGAGAAGGGTTGTGAGGCTTTAAATGTGACAACTGCAACAACAACTGCAGGTTTTGAGTTTTAGTGACAGCGGCAACTGTGGTTGAAAAAATTGGCAAAGTAGAAAATAATATTTCGGTAAAAAACAGACACTCAGGAAGGCCGAGTGGTGAGTATGATATCAGCTTGATTACTATCAGTTACATCAGTGACCGTGCAGTATAAAATAGTTCATATAGCCATGTCACCCATACTGTACCTCTGTCACCTCCATCCTCCCTCCCAGGAATGCTTCCAGTTCATCCTGCCGGTGTTGCCGCACGCCATCGACCTTCTGCAAGACGCGGTGGTGAAGGTAAAGGAGGAGGCGGACGAGCTGGAGGACTTGCCGTCGCCACCGCCCCCCCTCTCGCCGCCGCCCAACAGCTCGCCGCGCCGCCAGACGGAGGACAAGGGCGTGCAGTGCGAAGAGGAGGACGAGGAGAAGAAGGACAGCGGCTGGCATCCACGGAGGACAGCTCCTCCTCCCACATCACCGCCGCCTCCATCGCCGCCAAGGTATCGGGGCGGAGGAGAGGAGGGGGAGGGTTTGTCGTCACACCAAGTTGCAGTTTTCATAGATCTGACTCCACCCATTTCAAGTTGTAATCTTTACATGTTCACACAATATGCATGCAGTACAAGCATGTGGTAAAGGTGATACATGCATTATTTCAATATCAGTGAGTATTGTTTAAAACACTTAAAAGACATCAGCATAACTGCTATGAGCTATGAATACGATACAGATTGTAAAGTCCACATCTCTGACTACTTTACAATACCAAGCAGGAAAAGGGTGCTGAGGGTGTCACAGTGGAAAAATTCCATTAAAATGAAATTCTTCAGTTAACGTATGAGGAAAACAAACAATATTAACATGATTGTGTGACAAACAACAGCAGCAACTATGGGAATTGTGTTCTTAAAAGGGGTAGTTACATTGTTAGAAGTTGTACAGTTCGTCCTACTGATAAAAAACGGGACAGTCCGACAGACGCGTGTTGTTTTAGCAGTTTGCAGTTTAAACCTCGGTCAGCCGGTGAGTTAATCTTGATTTGTGCTCTGGAACCTGCTCAAAAGGAAACACAGTATGAAAGTTAGGTTTTCCATGCTTTGAAAATAGGCCTGTTTTACAAAATTCAAAGATTGCAGTGCTCTTTTGATCTGACTGTCAACACATACAAGCATGAACTAGTGTAGGTTAGATGGTGATATACTCTTTGATAACACTGAAATTAGATAAAACATCAGTATGTGAATTACAAGATGTAATTTTGTTCGATGTGTCATCAAGATTTGAGGAATTTCAGGGTTATATTTGCCAGTATTTTAGCATAATTGCTGATGCTCCAAGTTGCTAAAAGGCTTTTTCCTTTTATACCAAAGTTTTACAATTACTTTGACCATGATATTTTTTAAATGCTACAGGTGGCACCTTGGAATGATAGTCAAACTGTTTTTAAGCACCTTGATAAAAATGTCTCTTCTGCTGCTTCCTGCTGTAGTTAACTACTGTCCAACATAGCAATCATTAACACTTTCAAAACACATCATTAATATCTTTTTAAAAACCAGGAAGTGCACAGCCAAACATTTTAATTTCTGTGTCCCAAAATCTGTGGCTAGTTGCTGGACTTGCTCCAAACATGTCAAAACTGTGAATTTCCAAATGAGACAGTGCAGCCCTAGAAAAAAAAGTAAATGTAAAAGTAAATTGTTCCTAAATGGCCAACAAAATATAAACATTGCACAGGTTAATGGTAAATATATGAGTATAACCTCCGTGTAGCTACAACACCTTTTTATTAACATGTGCAGACAGCTAACAAGAACTATTCCTCCCTCTATTATTCATACCTTGATATAGTGTTTTTTTTCTGTGCATCACACTATCCAGCATTTTTCAACCCAATGCTCCTAAAAATTTGCCTGGTGCACAATGGATTATGGGGTTTACTAAGGGCTGTAATGGATTCACAAAGTGTGTCATCCAAAATCTGGAAATCTGACAGCAGCGGGCTGCATTTCCAAGCAGCATTTGGAGGAGCTTATTTCTCAACATGGTCATTAAAGCTCTAAACAACTGCACCAACATATTGAGCAAGAAAAAAAACAAAAAAACTAAACCTATCCTCGTCATGCATCTTGTTATACATGTAACACCATACCCATCATCCCACCCTACCTGGTCTGCAGCCTGGAACTGCTGTTGTCAGGATAACATCCCACCTCACTGTCCAGTATCAGACGGATGTTGGTAAGACTCGGCGACCGCCCCCCCCCCGAAAACTCAACACAATTATTTATCATCATCATCATCATATTATAATTTTGAAGTTATTCGTCTTTGTCATCTGCATCAACACATTTTAAGTTTGACACAACACATAGATTTGTCCTCTGGGCTGGTGTTTGGGCGTGTTTCTGTACAAATATATAAGTTTGTAGTTTCAGGGTATTGGGTGTGTGTGTGTGTGTGTGTGTGTTGTGTGTGTGTGTGTGTATGTTGCAGACACATACTCCTCTGACTGATGAACTCTGAGAACGGTGGTGTTGTTAAATGTTATCCTGTGAATTTGCATTATCTATCTGCATGATAAACACCTTCAGAGAAAAAAGGAATGGCACACGTGTCTTATTCTATGTGTCAGACTGAATATTGTAACATATGACATGAACTGCTCTATAAATGTTTTATTTCAATCATAAATAATGATGATGATGATGACTTTTATTACATTTTTCGCACAACCCATCTTCACCACATACTTTCACAACAGACTTTGTATGGCATCTCCCTCTCTAGTATCATAGCCTAATACACACTTTACATACAGGATATACTTCTGATGTTGACAGTCTTTCTGATTATTATTGGGAACTTTCTTCATAATATCAATTGACCAGCAGGTGGAACTGCTGTACATATTTAAGTACACAACATCCAGTAAAGTGCTGCAGAATCAGGTGATTCTCATATGGAGGAAAGCGACTTTAGGAGGAAGTAACTTATATTTTGAGCCGGTTTTCTTGTTCCAACATTGGATAATGTCAGTAGCTTTTACATCCTTTCCTATTGTTCTAATGTTCTCACTTGGGTATATTTTATGATAAACTTCTAATTCTTATTCATGAAACGGTTTGGACAGTACAGAAAACAACACATGAAATCACACACTTTCTTCATAATATCAATTGACCAGCAGGTGGAACTGCTGTACATATTTAAGTACACAACACCCAGTAAAGTGCTGCAGAATCAGGTGATTCTCAGACCGAGGACATCGAATATAGAAGGAAGTAAATTATATTTTGAGCCGGTTTTCTTTTTCCAACATTGGATAATATCAGTAGCTTTTACATCCTTTCCTATTGTTCTAATATTTTCACTTGTGTAAAGTTTATGATAAGGTTCTAATTTTTATTCATGAAATGGTTTTGACAGTAAAGAAAACAACAAATGAAATCATCTGGAGTTTTCTGAATAACTTTACCATTTAATTTTCGAATGAAAACGATTGTAAAATACTGTTTGTAGTGTTCAAGAAAATGTCTTTTCTTGATCAAAAAACAACCTGTTTCTAAACCAAACATAGCAGCTGCACCACAAACATATTTCTAAATTTCAGAGGAAATCTGATTAAGACTGCCATAGAGGTTATTGACCGGAAGGAACATGCAGATAGCCGAGACTAGAGGGAGACTAGCCGAGACTAGCATAACATTAGAAAATGTTATGCTCTTACTTATGATTACTTATGAGCAGTAAAATTGTTTTGTTTTTTGTTTTCTTCCATGAATTGCTGTGTAGTACATGTGGTCCTGCCTTGATGTGGCAGAGACTTTACACATATCAGGGGTCTTCAGGGCACACAGCTTTAACTGTACATAGGAAATCATTTGAACACAAATATCATTGTGTGTAAATATATATATATATATATATATATATATATATATATATATATATTTTTTTTTTTTTTTTTTTTTTTAAGTATGATAAATTTCTTTTATGATGGAGCATGTACAAATGGACTGATGGGAGTGTGAAGGTAAGACCCCATTTTTCAAATGTATTTATGTAAATCATATGTATTTCAATTCTCTCTTCTATTTCTCTTATATTCAATGTGCTATCCTTAAATAGATGCACAGCTTTACACTCTTTATTCAAATAAAGAGATTAGAAATACCTGTTACGCTTAGAGCCTTACCTAAAATACAGTTGTAACAGTTGTGATGACCCCTGCAGGTATGAAAACTCTTTCAAACCAACAACCCTTCTCCAACACGCTAAAGGTAGTTGCACGTCCTTAGTGTATCTAAATTTCAGAGGAAGTCCGATTGAGACTGCGATAACAGAATTGAACATACACATAAGCCAGATCTCAGAAATTTCCCTGAATTTTGTGCAGCAGGATCATTGGTGGACATGGGGTCTCCCAGCTCAAGCTCTTTTTCAGGTAGTCTTTTCAAAAACCTAAAATTCATGCTATTTGGTCACATAGTAGTTTCTCTCTTGGGGTGTCCAGAAGGACAGAGGCTCTATTGTGTGGAATTTGAAGAAGACAGAAAAAACCTCGGCACAAATTTCAGTATCAGACTCATGAGTGCAGCTTTTGCAGATAAATGGATAAGGAAGGCAGATAAGACTGAGAATACTGAGGCCATGTCTTTGAGAATCTGGGGGTATAAGTATCCTGGGTAGAGTTTTTGAACTTGAGGCTCACAAAGAAAGTTGACATGTATTACGGAACACATGCTCAAAGAAACACATGCACATAAAGGCCAGGCTGGTGATTATAAGGACACTGATAGTGATGACATTTTCTAATAATCTGGGAGCTGATGGTGCTGTTCAGTTTGCACATGAAGTTGCTGAAAGGCCAGTGCAAATCCAAAGCCAGGTACGTCACACCAAGGGGCAGGAATGCTGTGAAGAGGAAGTCGGCCACAGTTAAGTTGAGGAACCAAACTGTCTTAACTGTTCTCTTCATCTTGAACCCGGTCACCCAGATAACCACTCCGTTCCCAGACACACCAAGAACGAAGGCCAGGCAGTAAACAATGAGAGACATGGTGTGGAGAGACTTGTCATACAAAGAGACTTTTCCACCATATAAATCTCTTGTAATACTGTTATCCACCCTTATCTTGAGACCCTCTTGGAATTGCAACATGAAAAATGAATCGTTATATTTTATTTTCCATGATTTCAAGGGCTCAAAAAAAACAACAGGTTATCAAACGTGACAGGAACGATTTTCAAACATTTGTTTTTCTAAATTATGATAATATCGGATCCAAAATTAATGCTATTTATCTGAGTTCCCACATGTTGATATCTTATGGTTCACTGAGCACTTGGATGCCATCAAAGTTCGTTACAACCTGACTTGTGGTTCCATCATAGACACTGGTTCAGCTGACTTTAAGCTTCTTCATGTCGGCTGCATGCTTTGATAAACGTGTCTTTTAGCACAAGGACAGATGACTGATGATGTGACACCTGATAATATCATATCAGTACTTGCAGATGGTAAATCACTTGGTTAAAATCTTAGGTGCTTGCTCTTCTTCCAAAGCATCATAGAACAAAATAAAAACAAAATACAGTATTGAAAAAAAGGAATTATCCCATTGGGTTAATGTTTTATCTGTGGTATTATCTTATATGTTTAAAGAAATACAAAGTGGATCCACTACTGTTTGCTTAAACAGTTTATGTTTTCCTCAGTTTTCTTTTGTAATATATTATTAGTAACTCCTCACTGCAAAACCAGATATATCACAAGTTCTGGGGAAACCTGATTAAGATTGTAAATCAGGATTCTGACAACTTTGACATAGGAAACTACTCTTATAAAAAATATCATATGTCATGAAAAGATCTACAGATGCAGTATAGTTCATACATATCTGGCTTCAGTACCAGCAGACCACTGTTTTATCAAACTGCTTGGTGTCCCTCAATAACTGACAGATGCTGCTGTGACTTTCTTGTAAGGTGGTGCAGGCTGAAGAGAGGGGACAGTAAAAGATGCAGTAGTGTCCAGATGTTGATTCACATAATCAACACAAAGCAACAATGAATATAATGTATATTAAGTATAATGTAGTAGTATAATGTATCAACTCATTTATTATACATCTCATCTATCAATGACGACACAAACAATCGTTTTTAATGACAGTGGACGAATGGTTCAGGAGAACACACAAGAGTCAATGGTCACTAGGACGTAGAAAAGTTTTTTCTGTACATGCTGCTTGTGGCTCCACCTCAGCGAGGGAAGTGACATATTACTACCCTCAGAGCAGTTTGTATAAACCTGTCAGAGTTTGATCATGAAACTTCTGCTGCAGATTCATCCTCGACCGACTGAAGGGCTTTGAGAAAGGTACATTACCAGATCAACACCCTACCTTGGATTTGAAAAATGTTGCAATTTATTTAAAGTCATTGAAAAAGCTCAGCTGCTTTATTTCAGAGAATCGGCCTCAGTTCAGGGTGGATAAGGATTTTTAAAAATATTTACCAGTGAGGATACAGTCAGTCTAAAAACTGCTAATTGTAATAAGAAGAATTCAAAGTGTTGTTTTTTTACAGTTGTGTGTTTGTGTCTTTGTGTGTGTGTGTGTGCGCGCGCACGTTCATCCTTGTCTGTGTCGCACACAGCTTTTGTTAACTTTTCGGATTTGCACCAGAATTTTTCTAATGCGGACACATACTCCTCTGACTGATGAACTCTGAGAGAGGTAGTGTTGTTAAATGTTATTCTGTGAATTTGCATTAGTTTGAAATGAATCTGAAGGAGGTGGATTGGCAAAAAAAGACATATATGCATATATGCATATATGCATGGGTTAACCCATGAACATGTGAATGCTATAGGAAACATTGAAAAAAAAACAAGATTCATTTTTCATGTTGCAATTGCAGGCTGGCCTCAAGATAAGGATGTCTGAGGACGAGAACTCTGACAGGCTGATAAAGTCTCTCCGCACCATATCTATCATTGTTTACTGCCTGGCCTTCGTTCTTGGTGTGTCTGGGAACGGAGTGGTTATCTGGGTGACCGGGTTCAAGATGAAGAAAACAGTTAACACATTTTGGTTCCTCAACCTCGCTGTGGCCAACTTCCTCTTCGTAGCATTCCTGCCCCTGAGAGTGACGTACCTGGCTTTGGATTTCCACTGGCCTTTCAGCAAGTTAATGTGCAAACGGGACAGCACCATAAGCTCCCTGAACATATTTGCCAGTGTCTACATCCTGGTGGTGATCAGCGTGGACAGATGTGTGTCTGTGGTTTGGCCCGTCTGGGCCCAGAACCACCGAAGTGTACGCAAGGCGTCTTATGTGAGTCTGAGTGTTTGGGTACTGGCTCTGATTCTCAGTGCTCCATACTTCATCTTCAGCAACACTCTACAATTACCTACACATAATGGCAAAATCATCTGCTTCGAAAACTATGCTCTTTCACATGATTTTGTAACACCATCTTTGAAACAGTTGGGACAGTTTCGTTATCAGGTCATGGCCATCACCCGCTTTGTCCTGGGATTTGTTGTCCCCTTCACTGTCATCGTCTCCTGTTATGCTGTGATACTCCATCATCTCAGGAGGAACCGCACCCTGGCCAGACAGTCCAGTCGTCCCTTTAAGATCATCGCTGCCGTTATCACCGCTTTTTTCTTGTGCTGGGCTCCTTATCACATCATGCGTCTAATTGAGTTGGTTCATTTAAAATCTGAAAATCGAACTGAAACATTAGACAAAGTCCTTGCTGTCGGTGTCCCTCTAACCACCAGCCTGGCCTTTCTCAACAGTGTCCTAAACCCACTGTTGTATGTGTTCATGGGCCAAGATTTCAAGGATAAAGTCTGCAAATCCATCCTGAATGTATTGGAGACGGCCTTCCAGGAAGAGGAGACACACTCTCACACTAACAAAAAGTCAGTGGACACCAGTCAGAGCAATGACAGGTCAGCTCTTAGTACTGAGGTGTAGACTGTAGATGGCACGAAGAATCAAATCCTGAAACTGTACATAGCAAATTATTTTCAGTTTATATGAAATCCTTTTTTCCTTCTTTCCTTTTGTTTTTTTTTCTTATAAAACACCCTCAACATGAGCCATAAACATGATCCCAGACTGGATCTTTTCAACCTGATGTAGTTTGATTTATTTGAGTTTTCACTATGTGCTTTGTTTACTCATCAGCTCTATCAAAGAGTGCAGCCTTTTAACTACACCTGCAGTATTTACAATCTGATGGAATGAACTGATGGTAATATCATACAATAAGTTGTGATGTCTTTGTTGAATAAGGTAGTAGAGGAATGTTTTTAATCACTGAGAGCAAATGTCTACACGTATCTACGCTGTCCTATTGTTGGCTGCTCTTGGACTCACAGCAGTGTCTCCAGTCTGTACCATAACAGAGCTAAAGGGTCAATGCCATAACCCAGGAAAAAGAAAAACCAAGTAGTAATTTGACCAGTAATTGACTAGTACATAACTTTATGGTTGATTATGTGTAACTCAAGCACCACAGAATAAGGTGTGGGTGAAAACAGGAACTTTCTTTGTTTCTTCTCATCTTTCAGAGCAGAGTTTGATGACATGTTCTTTCCTGAACTTGACCACTAAGAAAATACAGCCAAAATAAGTGTACACTTATTTTAATGTCATAATTTCAGAGTACCATGAAAATTAAAAGATCATATGCAGTGATATTTTCAAAAAAAAAACCACAAAAACATGACTTCCTTACTTTACAATATATTAGCCTGTAGTGAATATAATTTACTGATTATAACATACACAAAGCATTTTTTTTCCGAACTGCTGCGAAGCAGGATTTTAACGCATGAAATTCTCCATCTACAGCCGCTCATCTCAACCAAGCTGTGGGCACATGACAGCCCTCAAAGGAAACATTTTTTGGTTGATCTGCACCAGTTTTAGACGTAGCTCTTTTGTTGTAGTTTACCTCTTTTCCAGCTTTATGCCTTCAACTGAACTATGACTGGTTTGATAAACATTTATACATGGAAGTTACTATCTATTGTTTACCTGGCGTAAGGTGTACATCATTCCCTATCTGTATGATAAACACCTTCAGAGAAAAAAGGAATGGCACACTTGTCTTATTTTATGTGTCAGACTGAATATTGCAACATATGACATGAACTGCTCTATAAATGTTTTATTTCAATCATAAATAATGATGATGATGATGATGACTTTTATTACATTTTTCACACAACCCATCTTCACCACATACTTTCACAAAAGACTTTGTATGGCATCTCCTTCTCTAGTATCATAGCCTAATACACACTTTACATACAGGATATACTTCTGATGTTGACAGTCTTTCTGATTATTATTGGGAACTTTCTTCATAATATCAATTGACCAGCAGGTGGAACTGCTGTACATATTTAAGTACACAACATCCAGTAAAGTGCTGCAGAATCAGGTGATTCTCATATGGAGGAAAGCGACTTTA
Source organism: Istiophorus platypterus (assembly GCA_016859345.1). Taxonomy (NCBI): domain Eukaryota; kingdom Metazoa; phylum Chordata; class Actinopteri; order Istiophoriformes; family Istiophoridae; genus Istiophorus; species Istiophorus platypterus. The sequence continues at coordinate 15,427,694 of CM029126.1, forward strand.
GGAGGAAGTAACTTATATTTTGAGCCGGTTTTCTTGTTCCAACATTGGATAATGTCAGTAGCTTTTACATCCTTTCCTATTGTTCTAATATTCTCACTTGGGTATATTTTATGATAAACTTCTAATGAAACGGTTTGAACAGTACAGAAAACAACAAATGAAATCATCTGGAGTTTTCTGAATAACTTTACCATGTAATTTTCGAATGAAAACAATGGTAAAATACTGTTTGTAGTGTTCAGGAAATTGTCTTTGCTTAATCAATAAACAACCTGTTTCTAAACCAAACATAGCAGCTGCACCACAAACATATTTCTAAATTTCAGAGGAAATCTGACTAAGACTGCCATAGAGGTTACTGACAGGAAGGAACATGCAGATAGCCGAGACTTGTGCAATTACCCTGAAAATAATATGATGATAATATGTTAGAAAATGTTATGCTCTTACTTATGATATCTTTCGCTCTGATCTACTTAGGCAGTATCGTCCATGCGTCAAAGGGACAGTGGCAAAGAGGGAACAGCTTGATTGGAGGGAACAATTTGATTGGAAACCCTCAAATAATGTCAAATGCTGCAGGTAAGTATATATTCAAATGTCAGTTCAGACAGTAAAAGAGAAATCAGACTGAGAGAAGCCAGAGCACCAGCTCTTTCTCAGTAGTTCATGTATATTACATGTGTATGTACTACAACAACAGTTCACTGTAGCCAAGTCATTACACATCCTTGTATTTCTGAGTAACAAAAATTGAATATTCAAGAACAAATTGAGGAACAGAATTTTTTTTTTTTTTTTAAATCCAGGTTAAATAAAAAATGAACATCAATAATTTTGCTAATAACCTAATATTTTTTCTAAAAGTGGTTTTAAGTTCAAGGGTCAGTACAACTAGGTTGTACAACTGCAATTTCTTATAAGAAGCATTAAAATTGTTGTGTTTTTTGATTTTTCCCATAAATTACTGTGTAGTACATGTGGTCCTGCCTCGATGTGGCAGAGACTTTACACATATCAGGGGTCTGCAGGGCACACAGCTTTAACTGTACATAGGAAATCATTTGAACAAAAATATCATTGTGTATAAATATATATAGATTCTTTTTTTAGTATGATAAATTTCTTTTATGATGGAGCATGTACAAATGGACTGATGGGAGTGTGAAAGTAAGACCCCATTTTTCAAATGTATTTATGTAAATCATATGTATTTCAAATCTCTCTTATATTTCATTTATATTCAATGTGCTATCCTTAAATAGATGCACAGCTTTACACTCTTAATTCAAATAAAGAGATTAGAAATACTTGTTACGCTTAGAGCCTTACCTTAAATACAGTTGTAACAGTTGTGGTGACCCCTGCAGGTATGAAAACTCTTTCAAACCAACAACCCTTTTCCAACATGCTAAAGGTAGTTGCACGTGCTTTGTGTTTCTAAACTTCAGAGGAAGTCTGATTAAGACTGCGATATAGTAGTGTAACAGAATGGAACATACACATAAGCCAGATCTCAGAAATTGCCCTGAATTTTATGCAGCAGGATCATTGGTGGACTTGGGGTCTCTTAGCTCAAGCTCTTTTTCAGGTAGTCTTTTCAAAAACCCACAATTCATGCTATTTGGTCACATAGTAGTTTCTCTCTTGGGGTGTCCTGAAGGACAGAGGCTCTATTGTGTGGAATTTGAAGAAGACAGAAAAAACCTCGGCACAAATTTCAGTATCAGACTCATGGGTGCAGCTTTTGCAGATAAATGGATAAGGAAGGCAGATAACACTGAGAACACTGAGGCCATGTCTTTGAGAATCTGGGGGTATAAGTATCCTGGGTAGAGTTTACATGCTACATTTCAAAACATGGATGAGATTCTATTTTCATATATAATTTGAACTAATCTGAGGCCCATAAATAGATATCATAAACCATTTTTATGAACAGGAGGGAAACTTCAGAGTTGCACCAGAGTTTTTCTGCTGCAGACAGATACTCCGCTGACTGATGAACTCTGAGAACGGTAGTGTTGTTAAATGTTATTCTGTGAATTTGCATTAGTTTGAAATGAATCTGAAGGAGTTGGATTGAAAAAACAAAGCATGTCTGCATCTCATGTTGGTTACAATTACCCAGACAATCACTTTATCCTTCAATTAATATCAAAGGCATTGATTAACATTATACATTAAAGATTATGTGCTACATATCAGAAATTTTCTGCTTTACTATGTGGACAAAGACTTTTGTACACAGACACAGCCAAGCTACTGTCCATCTGATTGTGCTTGAATGTAAATCAATATATGTACAAAATGTACAACATCCTGAGATTCTCTTCCTGTGCGTGCAATGAATTTCATTTTTCATTCCAGGTGTTGTGCTGTTTGCGGGTTTTTCCTACGTGTTAACTTTTAGTGCATACAGCTGTTAAATGTAAAAACAAATGAATGAATCGCTAAATAAGTGAATCTTTTTAAACAAGCATTTACTCCAAAGAAAAAAATCAGACTGAACTTGAGGCTCACAAAGAAAGTTGACATGTATTACGGAACACGGGCTCAAAGAAACACACATGCACATAAAGGCAAGGCTGGTGATTATAAGGACACTGATAGTGATGACATTGTCTAATGATTTGGTAGCTTGTGGTGCTGTTCAGTTTGGATATGAAGTTGCCGAAAGGCCAGTGGAAATCAAAAGCCAGGTACGTCACACCAAGGGGCAGGAATGCTGTGAAAAGGAAGTCGGCCACTGCGAGGTTGAAGAACCAAACTGTGTTAACCGTTCTCTTCATCTTGAACCCGGTCACCCAGATAACCACTCCGTTCCCAGACACACCAAGAACGACAGCCAGGCAGTAAACAATGAGAGACATGGTGTGGAGAGACTTGTCATACAAAGAGACATTTCCGCCATATAAATCTCTTGTAATAGTATTATCCACCCTTATCTTAATACCCTCCTGGGATTGCAACATGAAAAATAAATCGTTATATTTTATTCTCCATGATTTCAAGAGCTCAAAAAAACGACAGGTTATCAAATGTGACAGGAACTAAATTATGATAATATCGGATCCACAATTAATACTATTTATCTGAGTTCCCACATGTTGATATCTTATGGTTCACTGAGCACTTGGATGCCATCAAAGTTCATTACAACCTGACTTGTGGTTCCATCATAGACACTGGTTCAGCTGACTTTGAGCTTCTACATGTCGGCTGCATGCTTTGATAAACGTGTCATTTAGCACAAGGACAGATGACTGATCATGTGACACCTGATAATATCATATCAGTACTTGCAGATGGTAAATCACTTGGTTAAAATCTTAGGTGGTTTCTCTTCTTCCAAAGCATCATAGAACAAAATAAAAACAAAATACAGTATTGAAAAAAAAGGAATTATACCATTGGGTTAATGTTTTATTTGTGTTATTATCTGATGTATTTGAATGAATGTAAAGTGGTTCCACTACTGATCGTGTAAACAGTTTATGTTTCCTCAATTTTCTTTTTTTTACATATTATTAGTAACTCCTCATTGCAAAACCAGACAATTCACGATTTCTGGAGAAGCCTGATTAAGATTGCAAAACAGGATGCTGACAATTTTGACATAGGAAATTGCTCTTTTAAAAAAATCATGTCATAAAAAAATCTACCGATGCAGTATAGTTCATACATATCTGGCTTCAGTACCAGCAGACCACTGTTTTATCAAACTGCTTGGTGTCCCTCAATAACTGACAGATGCTGCTGTGACTTTCTTGTAAGTTGGTGCAGGCTGAAGAGAGGGGACAGTAAAAGATGCAGTTGTGTCCAGATGTTGATTCACATAGTCAACACAAAACAACAATGAATATAATGTATATTAAGTATAATGTAGTAGTAATATGTATCAACTTATTTATTATGCATCTCATCTATCAATGATGACAAACAAACAATTGTTTTTAATGACTGTGCACAAATGGTTCAGGAGAACACACAAGAGTCAATGGTCTCTAGGATGTAGAAAAGTTTTTCTGTACATGCTGCTTGTGGCTCCACCTCAGCGAGGGAAGTGACATATTACTACCCCCAGAGCAGTTTATATAAACCTGTCAGAGTTTGATCATGAAACTTCTGCTGCAGATTCATCCTCGACCGACTGAAGGGCTTTGAGAAAGGTACATTACTAGACCAACATCCTACCTTGCATTTGAAAAATTATGCAATTTATTTAAAGTCATTGAAAAAGCTCAGCCGCTTTATTTCAGAGAATCGGCCTCAGTTCAGGGTGGATAAGGATTTTTAAAAATATTTGCTGGTTAGGACACAGTCAGTCTAAAAACTTTGCTGAAACCTTTTGCCATCAAATTGTTTTCCCCTTTAATGTGTGCGTAACTCTTGGGAGACAGTTTTGTTCTACAGTAGCATTGGATTAACTGTGTGATAGAATAATATAATAACAGGACACTGAAATTGACAGAAAACTGACAGTAATGAAGATTCAGGGTCAGTGAAATCAGTCAGATCAGGCAGAGAGCATTTAATAAGTATGACCTAAAATTTATTGAGGAGTGAAAGCGTTTTAATATTTAGGTGATATTCCTGATTCTTCCATGACAACAAAGGCAGTTTTCCCTCAGTTCCAGTTTCTGGCTCCTGGAGCATCAACCAATCACTGGAGCAGGTTGAGTCTGGGCAAAAGTGCCAAGGCAGCAAATATGAGATACAAGGCGGCAAATTACCACCAAGAGCTTTATAGATAGATAAGACCCTGTGGTTATTATGTCCCTCGGGGAGGGAGGGGGGGGGCATGTTTACATCTGTATGGATGAACTAGATCAAAGGAAAAAAGTTTCATGTTGTTTTATGATTTTTCCCTTTCACGTCTCAGGAACAAATGATTTTGAAGAGGATGAGTGAATTGATTATCCTAAATTTTGATTTTAATCATTTGGGGAAAACATTCATCTCATGTAGAATTGTGAACCATATGTGTCCTCTGTGTTAACCTTTTTTTTGGTTTGTGTCACAGGCTCTAATTAACTGATGGAGCTCAAAACCGCTACCCCTTCCTATATCCTGAACACAACAGATCTTAATGGAAGAAACGATTCCTTGTATGCTCAGCATGCTGAGCTGGAAAAGTCTCTCCACACCATGTCTCTCTTTGTTTACTGCCTGGCCTTCGTTCTTGGTGTGTCTGGGAACGGAGTGGTTATCTGGGTGACCGGGTTCAAGATGAAGAAAACAGTTAACACAGTTTGGTTCCTCAACCTCGCTGTGGCCGACTTCCTCTTCACAGCATTCCTGCCCCTGAGAGTGACACACCTGGCTTTGGATTTCCACTGGCCTTTCGGCAAGTTCATGTGCAAACTGAGGAGAACCATAAGCTCCCTGAATATATTTGCCAGTGTCTACATCCTGGTGGTGATCAGCGTGGACAGATGTGTGTCTGTGGTTTGGCCCGTCTGGGCCCAGAACCACCGAAGTGTACGCAAGGCGTCTTATGTGAGTCTGATTGTTTGGGTACTGGCTCTGATTCTCAGTGCTCCATACTTCATATTCAGGGACACCACACAATTACCTACACATAATGACAAAATCTTCTGCTTCGACAATTATACTCTTTCACATGATTCTGAAAATACATCTGTGAAACAGTTGGGACAGTTTCGTCATCAGGTCATGGCCATCACCCGCTTTGTCCTGGGATTTGTTGTCCCCTTCACTGTCATCATCTCCTGTTATGCTGTAATAATCCATCGTCTCAGGAGGAACCGCACCCTGGCCAGACAGTCCAGTCGTCCCTTTAAGATCATCACTGCCGTTATCACCGCTTTTTTCTTGTGCTGGGCTCCTTATCACATCATGCATCTGATTGAGTTGGTTTATTTCACAGCTGAAAATCAAACTGGAAAATTACAAAAAGTCATTACTTTCGGTGTCCCTCTAAGCACCAGCCTGGCCTATCTAAACAGTTGCCTGAACCCACTGTTGTATGTGTTCATGGGCCAAGATTTCAAGGATAATGTCCGCAAATCCATCCTGAATGTATTGGAGACGGCCTTCCAGGAAGAGGAGACACGCTGTCACACTGACACTAAGTCAGTGGACACCAGTCAGAACAATGACAGGTCAGCTCTTAGTACTGAGGTGTAGACTGTAGATGGCACAAAGAATCAAATCCTGAAACTGTACATAGCAAATTATTTTCAGTTTATATGAAATCCTTTGTTCCTTCTTTCCTTTTGTTTTTTTTTTCTTATAAAACACCCTCAACATGAGCCATAAACATGATCCCAGACTGGATCTTTTCAATCTGATGTAGTTGGATTTATTTGAGTTTTCACTATGTGCTTTGTTTACTCATCAGCTCTATCAAAGAGTGCTGCCTTTTAACTACACCTGCAGTATTTACAATCTGATGGTAATATCATACAATAAGTTGTGATGTCTTTGTTGAATAAGGTAGTAGAAGAATGTTTTTAATCACTGAGATCAAATGTCTACACGTATCTACACTGTCCTGTTGTTGGCTGCTCTTGCACTCACAGCAGTGTCTCCAGTCTGTACCATAACAGAGCTAAAGGGTCAATGCCATAACCCAGGAAAAAGAAAAATCAAGTAGTAATTTGACTAGTAATTGACTAGTACATAACTTTATGTTTGATTATGTGTAACTCAAGCACCACAGAATAAGGTGTGGGTGAAAACAGGAACTTTCTTTGTTTCTTCTCATCTTTCAGAGCAGAGTTTGATGACATGTTCTTTCCTGAATTTGACCACTAAGAAAATACAGTCAAAATAAGTGTACACTTATTTGAATGTCATAATTTCAGAGCACCATTAAAATTAAAAGATCATACACAGTGATACTTTCAAAAAAACCACTCAAAAACATGACTTTCTTACTCTACAACATATTAGCCTGTAGTGAATATAATTTACTGATTATACAACACACAAAGCATTTTTTTTCCGAACTTCTGCGAAGCAGGATTTTAACGCATGAAATTCTCCATCTACAGCCGCTCATCTCAACCAAGTTGTGGGCACATGACAGCCCTCAAAGGAAACATTTTTTGGTTGATCTGCACCAGTTTTAGACGTAGCTCTTTTGTTGTAGTTTACCTCTTTTCCAGCTTTATGCTTTCACCTGAACTATGACTGGTTTGATAAACATTTATACACGGAAGTTACTATCTATTTTTTACCTGGCGTAAGGTGTACATCATTCCCTATCTGTATGATAAACACCTTCAGAGAAAAAAGGAATGGCACACTTGTCTTATTTTATGTGTCAGACTGAATATTGTAACATATGACATGAACTGCTCAATAAATGTTTTATTTCAATCATAAATAATGATGATGATGATGACTTTTATTACATTTTTCGCACAACCCATCTTCACCACATACTTTCACAAAAGACTTTGTATGGCATCTCCTTCTCTAGTATCATAGCCTAATACACACTTTAGATACAGGATATACTTCTGATGTTGACAGTCTTTCTAATTATTATTGGGAACTTTCTTCATAACATCAATTGACCAGCAGGTGGAACTGCTGTACATATTTAAGTACACAACATCCAGTAAAGTGCTGCAGAATCAGGTGATTCTCAGACCGAGGACAGCGACATTAGGAAGAAGTAAATTATATTATATTTTTTTTTTCCAACATTGGATAATATCAGTAGCTTTTACATCCTTTCCTATTGTTCTAATATTCTCACTTGGGTAAATTTTATGATAAGGTTCTAATTTTTATTAGAACGGTTTGGACAGTACGGAAAACAACACATGAAATCATCTGGAGTTTTAAACAACCTGTTTCTAAACCAAACATAACAGCTGCACTTCAAACATATTTCTGAATTTCAGAGGAAATCTGATTAAGACTGTCATAGAGGTTACTGACCGGAAGGAACATGCAGATAGCCGAGACTTGTGCAATTACCCTGAAACTAATATGATGATAATACATTAGAAAATGTTATGCTCTTACTTATGATATCTTTCGCTCTGATCTACTTAGGCAGTATCGTCCATGTGTCAAAGGACAGTGGCAAAGAGGAACAGCTTGATTGGAGGAACAATGTGATTGGAAACCCTCAAATAATGTCAAATGCTGCAGGTAAGTATATATTCAAATATCAGTTCAGACAGTAAAGAGAAATCAGACTGAGAGAAGCCAGAGCACCAGCTCTTTCTCAGTAGTTCATGTATATTACATGTGTATGTACTACAACAACAGTTCACTGTAGCCAAGCCATTACACATCCTTGTATTTCTGAGTAACAAAATTGAATATTCAAGAACAAAATGAGTAAAAGAATTTTTTTTTAAATCCAGGGTAAATAAAAGATTAACATCAATAATTTTGCTAATAACCTAATATTTTTTCTAAAAGTGGTTTTAAGTTCAAGGGTAAGTACAACTAGGCTCTGTTATGTTTTTGTGTTTAACAGATCTTAACTTAAAACATTATATTCATACACTTTTGAGATAGGTTGTACAAGTGTAATTTCTTATCAGAAGCATTAAAATTGTTTTGTTTTTGTTTTTTGTTTTTTTCAATGAAATAATGTGTAGTACATGTGGTCCTGCCTCGATGTGGCAGAGACTTTACATATATCAGGGGTCTGCAGGGCACACAGGTTTAACTGTACATAGGAAATCATTTGAACACAAATATCATTGTGTATAAATATATATATATATATATATTCTTTTTTTAGTATGATAAATTTCTTTTATGATGGAGCATGTACAAATGGACTGATGGGAGTGTGAAGGTAAGACCCCATTTTCAAATGTGTTTATGTAAATCATATGTATTTCAAATCTCTCTTATATTTCATTTATATTCAATGTGCTATCCTTAAATAGATGCACAGCTTTACACTCTTTATTCAGATAAAGAGATTAGAAATACTTGTTACGCTTAGAGCCTTACCTAAAATACAGTTGTAACAGTTGTGGTGACCCCTGCAGGTATGAAAACTCTTTCAAACTAACAACCCTTCTCCACCACGCTAAAGGTAGTTGCACGTCCTTTGTGTTTCTAAATTTCAGAGGAAGTCCGATTGAGACTGCGATAACAGAATGGAACATACACATAAGCCAGATCTCTGAAATTGCCCTGAATTTTATTCAGCAGGATCATTGGTGGACATGGGGTCTCCCAGCTCAAGCTCTTTTTAGGTAGTCTTTTCAAAAACCCACAATTCATGCTATTTGGTCACATAGTAGTTTCTCTCTTGGGTGTCCTGAAGGACAGGGGCTCTATTGAAGAAGACAGAAAAAACCTCGGTACAAATTTCAGTATCAGACTCATGAGTGCAGCTTTTGCAGATAAATGGATAAGGAAGGCAGATAACACTGAGAACACTGAGGCCATGTCTTTGAGAATCTGGGGGTATAAGTATCCTGGGTCGAGTTTACATGCTACATTTCAAAACATGGAGGAGATTCTATTGTCATATATAATTTGAACTAATCTGAGGCCCATAAATAGATATCATAAACCATTTTTATGAACAGGAGGGAAACTTCAGAGTTGCACCAGAGTTTTTCTGCTGCAGCCACATACTCCTCTGACTGATGAACTCTGAGAACGGCAGTGTTGTTATATGTTATCCTGTGAATGTGCATTAGTTTGAAATGAATCTGAAGGGGTTTGATTGAAAAAACAAAACATGTCTGCATCTGATGTTGGTTACAATTACCCAGACAATCACTTTATCCTCCAATTAATATCAAAGGCATTGATTAACATTATACATTAAAGATTATGTGCTACATTTCAGATATTTTGCTGCTTTACTAAATGGACAAAGATTTTTGTACACAGACACAGCCAAGCTACTGTCCATCTGATTGTGTTTGAATTTAGATCAATATATGTACAAAATGTACAATATCCTGAGATTCTCTTCCTGTACGTGCAATGAATTTCATTTTTAATTCCAGGTGTTGTGCTGTTTGCTGGTTTTTCCTACGTGTTAACTTTTGTGCACACAGCTGTTAAATGTAAAAACAAATACATGAATCGCTAAATAAGTGAACAAGCATTTACTCCAAAGAAAATAATCAGACTGAACTTGAAGCTCACAAAGAAAGTTGGCATGTATTACAGAACACGTGCTCAAAGAAACACACATGCACATAAAGGCCAGGCTGGTGATTATAAGGACACTGATAGTGATGACATTGTCTAATAATCAGGGAGCTTGTGGTGCTGTTCAGTTTGCACATGAAGTTGCCGAAAGGCCAGTGGAAATCCAAAGCCAGGTACGTCACACCAAGGGGCAGGAATGCTGTGAAGAGGAAGTCGACCACAGCGAGGTTGAAGAACCAAACTGTGTTAACTGTTCTCTTCATCTTGAACCCGGTCACCCAGATAACCACTCCGTTCCCAGACACACCAAGAACGAAGGCCAGGAAGTAAACAATGAGAGACATGGTGTGGAGAGACTTGTCATACAAAGAGAAGTTTCCACCATATAAATCTCTTGTAATAGTATTATCCACCCTTATCTTAATACCCTCCTGGGATTGCAACATGAAAAATAAATCGTTATATTTTATTGTCCATGATTTCAAGGGCTCAACAAAAATGACAGGTTATCAAACGTGACAGGAACGATTTTCAAACATTTGTTTTTCTAAATTATGATAATATCGGCTCCACAATTAATACTATTTATCTGAGTTCCCACATGTTGATATCTTATGGTTCCCTTAGCACTTGGATCCCATCAAAGTTCGTTACAACCTGACATGTGGTTCCATCATAGACACTGGTTCAGCTGACTTTAAGCTTCTACATGTCGGCTGCATGCTTTGATAGACTTGTCATTTAGCACAAGGACAGATGACTGATGATGTGACACCTGAAAATATCATATCAGTACTTGCAGATGGCAAATCACTTGGTTAAAATCTTAGGTGGTTGCTCTTCTTCCAAAATATCATAGAACAAAATAAAAACAAAATACAGTATTGAAAAAAAAGGAATTATACCATTGGGTTAATGTTTTATCTGTGGTATTTCTGATATGTTTGAATGAATGTGAAGTGGTTCCACTAATGTTTGCGTAAACAGCTTATGTTTTCCTCAATTTTCTTTTAACATATTATTAGTAACTCCTCATTACAAAACCAGACATTTCACAATTTCTGGAGAAGCCTGATTAAGATTGCAATACAGGATGCTGAAAAATTTGTCATAGGAAATTGCTCTTATAAAAATATCATATGTCATAAAAAGATCTACAGATGCAGTATAGTTCATACATATCTGGCTTCAGTACCAGCAGACCACTGTTTATCAAACTGCTTGGTGTCCCTCAATAACTGACAGATGCTGCTGTGACTTTCTTGTAAGGTGGTGCAGGCTGAAGAGAGGGGACAGTAAAAGATGCAGTAGTGTCCAGATGTTGATTCACATAGTCAACACAAAACAACAATGAATATAATGTATATTAAGTATAATGTAGTAGTATAATGTATCAACTTATTGATTATGCATCTCATCTATCAATGACGACACAAACAATCGTTTTTAATGACAGTGCACAAATGGTTCAGGAGAACACACAAGAGTCAATGGTCTCTAGGATGTAGAAAAGTTTTTTCTGTACATGCTGCTTGTGGCTCCACCTCAGCGAGGGAAGTGACATATTACTACCCCCAGAGCAGTTTGTATAAACCTGTCAGAGTTTGATCATGAAACTTCTGCTGCAGATTCATCCTCGACCAACTGAAGGGCTTTGAGAAAGGTACATTACCAGACCAACATTCTAACTTGGATTTGAAAAATGATGCAATTTATTTAAAGTCATTGAAAAAGCTCAGCCGCTTTATTTCAGAGAATCGGCCTCAGTTCAGGGTGGATAAGGATTTTTAAAAACATTCGCCAGTGAGGATACAGTCAGTCTAAAAATTGGAAATTGTTATAAGAAGAATTAAGTGTGTTGTTTCTGTATGTGTGTGTGTGTGTGTGTGTGTGTGTGTGTGTGTGTGTGTGTGTGTGTGTGTGTACACCAACCCATGAACATGTGAATGCTTTAGGAAACATTGAAAAAAAAACAAGATTCATTTTTCATGTTGCAATTGCAGGCTGGCCTCAAGATAAGGATGTCTGAGGACGAGAACTCTGACGGGCTGATAAAGTCTCTCCGCACCATATCTATCATTGTTTACTGCCTGGCCTTCGTTCTTGGTGTGTCTGGGAACGGAGTGGTTATCTGGGTGACCGGGTTCAAGATGAAGAAAACAGTTAACACATTTTGGTTCCTCAACCTCGCTGTGGCCAACTTCCTCTTCGTAGCATTCCTGCCCCTGAGAGTGACGTACCTGGCTTTGGATTTGCACTGGCCTTTCAACAAGTTAATGTGCAAACGGGACAGCACCATAAGCTCCCTGAACATATTTGCCAGTGTCTACATCCCGGTGGTGATCAGCGTGGACAGATGTGTGTCTGTGGTTTGGCCCGTCTGGGCCCAGAACCACCGAAGTGTACGCAAGGCGTCTTATGTGAGTCTGAGTGTTTGGGTACTGGCTCTGATTCTCAGTGCTCCATACTTCATCTTCAGCAACACTCTACAATTACCTACACATAATGGCAAAATCATCTGCTTCGAAAACTATGCTCTTTCACATGATTTTGTAACACCATCTTTGAAACAGTTGGGACAGTTTCGTTATCAGGTCATGGCCATCACCCGCTTTGTCCTGGGATTTGTTGTCCCCTTCACTGTCATCGTCTCCTGTTATGCTGTGATACTCCATCATCTCAGGAGGAACCACACCCTGGCCAGACAGTCCAGTCGTCCCTTTAAGATCATCGCTGCCGTTATCACCGCTTTTTTCTTGTGCTGGGCTCCTTATCACATCATGCGTCTAATTGAGTTGGTTCATTTAAAATCTGAAAATCGAACTGAAACATTAGACAAAGTCCTTGCTGTCGGTGTCCCTCTAACCACCAGCCTGGCCTTTCTCAACAGTGTCCTAAACCCACTGTTGTATGTGTTCATGGGCCAAGATTTCAAGGATAAAGTCTGCAAATCCATCCTGAATGTATTGGAGACGGCCTTCCAGGAAGAGGAGACACACTCTCACACTAACAAAAAGTCAGTGGACACCAGTCAGAGCAATGACAGGTCAGCTCTTAGTACTGAGGTGTAGACTGTAGATGGCATGAAGAATCAAATCCTGAAACTGTACATAGCAAATTATTTTCAGTTTATATGAAATCCTTTGTTCCTTCTTTCCTTTTGTTTTTTTTTTCTTATAAAACACCCTCAACTTGAGCCATAAACATGATCCCAGACTGGATCTTTTCAACCTGATGTAGTTTGATTTATTTGAGTTTTCACTATGTGCTTTGTTTACTCATCAGCTCTATCAAAGAGTGCAGCCTTTTAACTACACCTGCAGTATTTACAATCTGATGGAATGAACTGATGGTAATATCATACAATAAGTTGTGATGTCTTTGTTGAATAAGGTAGTAGAGGAATGTTTTTAATCACTGAGAGCAAATGTCTACACGTATCTACGCTGTCCTATTGTTGGCTGCTCTTGGACTCACAGCAGTGTCTCCAGTCTGTACCATAACAGAGCTAAAGGGTCAATGCCATAACCCAGGAAAAAGAAAAACCAAGTAGTAATTTGACCAGTAATTGACTAGTACATAACTTTATGGTTGATTATGTGTAACTCAAGCACCACAGAATAAGGTGTGGGTGAAAACAGGAACTTTCTTTGTTTCTTCTCATCTTTCAGAGCAGAGTTTGATGACATGTTCTTTCCTGAATTTGACCACTAAGAAAATACAGTCAAAATAAGTGTACACTTATTTTAATGTCATAATTTCAGAGTACCATGAAAATTAAAAGATCATATGCAGTGATATTTTCAAAAAAAAAACCACAAAAACATGACTTCCTTACTTTACAATATATTAGCCTGTAGTGAATATAATTTACTGATTATAACATACACAAAGCATTTTTTTTCCGAACTGCTGCGAAGCAGGATTTTAACGCATGAAATTCTCCATCTACAGCCGCTCATCTCAACCAAGCTGTGGGTACATGACAGCCCTCAAAGGAAACATTTTTTGGTTGATCTGCACCAGTTTTAGACGTAGCTCTTTTGTTGTAGTTTACCTCTTTTCCAGCTTTATGCCTTCAACTGAACTATGACTGGTTTGATAAACATTTATACATGGAAGTTACTATCTATTGTTTACCTGGCGTAAGGTGTACATCATTCCCTATCTGTATGATAAACACCTTCAGAGAAAAAAGGAATGGCACACTTGTCTTATTTTATGTGTCAGACTGAATATTGCAACATATGACATGAACTGCTCTATAAATGTTTTATTTCAATCATAAATAATGATGATGATGATGATGACTTTTATTACATTTTTCGCACAACCCATCTTCACCACATACTTTCACAAAAGACTTTGTATGGCATCTCCTTCTCTAGTATCATAGCCTAATACACACTTTACATACAGGATATACTTCTGATGTTGACAGTCTTTCTGATTATTATTGGGAACTTTCTTCATAATATCAATTGACCAGCAGGTGGAACTGCTGTACATATTTAAGTACACAACATCCAGTAAAGTGCTGCAGAATCAGGTGATTCTCATATGGAGGAAAGCGACTTTAGGAGGAAGTAACTTATATTTTGAGCCGGTTTTCTTGTTCCAACATTGGATAATGTCAGTAGCTTTTACATCCTTTCCTATTGTTCTAATATTCTCACTTGGGTATATTTTATGATAAACTTCTAATGAAACGGTTTGAACAGTACAGAAAACAACAAATGAAATCATCTGGAGTTTTCTGAATAACTTTACCATGTAATTTTCGAATGAAAACAATGGTAAAATACTGTTTGTAGTGTTCAGGAAATTGTCTTTGCTTAATCAATAAACAACCTGTTTCTAAACCAAACATAGCAGCTGCACCACAAACATATTTCTAAATTTCAGAGGAAATCTGACTAAGACTGCCATAGAGGTTACTGACAGGAAGGAACATGCAGATAGCCGAGACTTGTGCAATTACCCTGAAAATAATATGATGATAATATGTTAGAAAATGTTATGCTCTTACTTATGATATCTTTCGCTCTGATCTACTTAGGCAGTATAGTCCATGCGTCAAAGGGACAGTGGCAAAGAGGGAACAGCTTGATTGGAGGGAACAATTTGATTGGAAACCCTCAAATAATGTCAAATGCTGCAGGTAAGTATATATTCAAATGTCAGTTCAGACAGTAAAAGAGAAATCAGACTGAGAGAAGCCAGAGCACCAGCTCTTTCTCAGTAGTTCATGTATATTACATGTGTATGTACTACAACAACAGTTCACTGTAGCCAAGTCATTACACATCCTTGTATTTCTGAGTAACAAAAATTGAATATTCAAGAACAAATTGAGGAACAGAATTTTTTTTTTTTTTTTAAATCCAGGTTAAATAAAAAATGAACATCAATAATTTTGCTAATAACCTAATATTTTTTCTAAAAGTGGTTTTAAGTTCAAGGGTCAGTACAACTAGGTTGTACAACTGCAATTTCTTATCAGAAGCATTAAAATTGTTGTGTTTTTTGATTTTTCCCATAAATTACTGTGTAGTACATGTGGTCCTGCCTCGATGTGGCAGAGACTTTACACATATCAGGGGTCTGCAGGGCACACAGCTTTAACTGTACATAGGAAATCATTTGAACAAAAATATCATTGTGTATAAATATATATAGATTCTTTTTTTAGTATGATTAATTTCTTTTATGATGGAGCATGTACAAATGGACTGATGGGAGTGTGAAGGTAAGACCCCATTTTTCAAATGTATTTATGTAAATCATATGTATTTCAAATCTCTCTTATATTTCATTTATATTCAATGTGCTATCCTTAAATAGATGCACAGCTTTACACTCTTAATTCAAATAAAGAGATTAGAAATACTTGTTACGCTTAGAGCCTTACCTTAAATACAGTTGTAACAGTTGTGGTGACCCCTGCAGGTATGAAAACTCTTTCAAACCAACAACCCTTTTCCAACATGCTAAAGGTAGTTGCACGTGCTTTGTGTTTCTAAACTTCAGAGGAAGTCCGATTAAGACTGGGATATAGTAGCGTAACAGAATGGAACATACACATAACCCTGATCTCAGAAATTGCCCTGAATTTTATGCAGCAGGATCATTGGTGGACTTGGGGTCTCTTAGCTCAAGCTCTTTTTCAGGTAGTCTTTTCAAAAACCCACAATTCATGCTATTTGGTCACATAGTAGTTTCTCTCTTGGGGTGTCCAGAAGGACAGAGGCTCTATTGTGTGGAATTTGAAGAAGACAGAAAAAACCTCGGCACAAATTTCAGTATCAGACTCATGAGTGCAGCTTTTGCAGATAAATGGATAAGGAAGGCAGATAACACTGAGAACACTGAGGCCATGTCTTTGAGAATCTGGGGGTATAAGTATCCTGGGTAGAGTTTACATGCTACATTTCAAAACATGGATGAGATTCTATTTTCATATATAATTTGAACTAATCTGAGGCCCATAAATAGATATCATAAACCATTTTTATGAACAGGAGGGAAACTTCAGAGTTGCACCAGAGTTTTTCTGCTGCAGACAGATACTCCGCTGACTGATGAACTCTGAGAACGGTAGTGTTGTTAAATGTTATTCTGTGAATTTGCATTAGTTTGAAATGAATCTGAAGGGGTTGGATTGAAAAAACAAAGCATGTCTGCATCTCATGTTGGTTACAATTACCCAGACAATCACTTTATCCTTCAATTAATATCAAAGGCATTGATTAACATTATACATTAAAGATTATGTGCTACATTTCAGAAATTTTCTGCTTTACTATGTGGACAAAGACTTTTGTACACAGACACAGCCAAGCTACTGTCCATCTGATTGTGCTTGAATGTAAATCAATATATGTACAAAATGTACAACATCCTGAGATTCTCTTCCTGTGCGTGCAATGAATTTCATTTTTCATTCCAGGTGTTGTGCTGTTTGCGGGTTTTTCCTACGTGTTAACTTTTAGTGCATACAGCTGTTAAATGTAAAAACAAATGAATGAATCGCTAAATAAGTGAATCTTTTTAAACAAGCATTTACTCCAAAGAAAAAAATCAGACTGAACTTGAGGCTCACAAAGAAAGTTGACATGTATTACGGAACACATGCTCAAAGAAACACACATGCACATAAAGGCCAGGCTGGTGATTATAAGGACACTGATAGTGATGACATTGTCTAATGATTTGGTAGCTTGTGGTGCTGTTCAGTTTGGATATGAAGTTGCCGAAAGGCCAGTGGAAATCAAAAGCCAGGTACGTCACACCAAGGGGCAGGAATGCTGTGAAAAGGAAGTCGGCCACTGCGAGGTTGAAGAACCAAACTGTGTTAACCGTTCTCTTCATCTTGAACCCGGTCACCCAGATAACCACTCCGTTCCCAGACACACCAAGAACGAAGGCCAGGCAGTAAACAATGAGAGACATGGTGCGGAGAGACTTGTCATACAAAGAGACATTTCCGCCATATAAATCTCTTGTAATAGTATTATCCACCCTTATCTTAATACCCTCCTGGGATTGCAACATGAAAAATAAATCGTTATATTTTATTCTCCATGATTTCAAGAGCTCAAAAAAACGACAGGTTATCAAATGTGACAGGAACTAAATTATGATAATATCGGATCCACAATTAATACTATTTATCTGAGTTCCCACATGTTGATATCTTATGGTTCACTGAGCACTTGGATGC
Organism: Istiophorus platypterus; assembly: GCA_016859345.1. Classification (NCBI taxonomy): domain Eukaryota; kingdom Metazoa; phylum Chordata; class Actinopteri; order Istiophoriformes; family Istiophoridae; genus Istiophorus; species Istiophorus platypterus. The sequence continues at coordinate 15,445,539 of CM029126.1, forward strand.
CATCAAAGTTCATTACAACCTGACTTGTGGTTCCATCATAGACACTGGTTCAGCTGACTTTGAGCTTCTACATGTCGGCTGCAAGCTTTGATAAACGTGTCTTTTAGCACAAGGACAGATGACTGATCATGTGACACCTGATAATATCATATCAGTACTTGCAGATGGTAAATCACTTGGTTAAAATCTTAGGTGGTTGCTCTTCTTCCAAAGCATCATAGAACAAAATAAAAACAAAATACAGTATTGAAAAAAAAGGAATTATACCATTGGGTTAATGTTTTATTTGTGTTATTATCTGATGTATTTGAATGAATGTAAAGTGGTTCCACTACTGATCGTGTAAACAGCTTATGTTTCCTTCATTTTCTTTTTTTACATATTATTAGTAACTCCTCATTTCAAAACCAGACATTTCACAATTTCTGGAGAATCCCGATTAAGATTGCAAAACAGGATGCTGACAACTTCGACATAGGAAATTACTCTTATAAAAATATCATATGTCATGAAAAGATCTACAGATGCAGTATAGTTCATACATATCTGGCTTCAGTACCAGCAGACCACTGTTTTATCAAACTGCTTGGTGTCCCTCAATAACTGACAGATGCTGCTGTGACTTTCTTGTAAGTTGGTGCAGGCTGAAGAGAGGGGACAGTAAAAGATGCAGTTGTGTCCAGATGTTGATTCACATAGTCAACACAAAACAACAATGAATATAATGTATATTAAGTATAATGTAGTAGTAATATGTATCAACTTATTTATTATGCATCTCATCTATCAATGATGACAAACAAACAATTGTTTTTAATGACTGTGCACAAATGGTTCAGGAGAACACACAAGAGTCAATGGTCTCTAGGATGTAGAAAAGTTTTTCTGTACATGCTGCTTGTGGCTCCACCTCAGCGAGGGAAGTGACATATTACTACCCCCAGAGCAGTTTATATAAACCTGTCAGAGTTTGATCATGAAACTTCTGCTGCAGATTCATCCTCGACCGACTGAAGGGCTTTGAGAAAGGTACATTACTAGACCAACATCCTACCTTGCATTTGAAAAATTATGCAATTTATTTAAAGTCATTGAAAAAGCTCAGCCGCTTTATTTCAGAGAATCGGCCTCAGTTCAGGGTGGATAAGGATTTTTAAAAATATTTACCAGTGAGGACACAGTCAGTCTAAAAACTTTGCTGAAACCTTTTGCCATCAAATTGTTTTCCCCTTTAATGTGTGCGTAACTCTTGGGAGACAGTTTTGTTCTACAGTAGCATTGGATTAACTGTGTGATAGAATAATATAATAACAGGACACTGAAATTGACAGAAAACTGACAGTAATGAAGATTCAGGGTCAGTGAAATCAGTCAGATCAGGCAGAGAGCATTTAATAAGTATGACCTAAAATTTATTGAGGAGTGAAAACGTTTTAATATTTAGGTGATATTCCTGATTCTTCCATGACAACAAAGGCAGTTTTCCCTCAGTTCCAGTTTCTGGCTCCTGGAGCATCAACCAATCACTGGAGCAGGTTGAGTCTGGGCAAAAGTGCCAAGGCAGCAAATATGAGATACAAGGCGGCAAATTACCACCAAGAGCTTTATAGATAGATAAGACCCTGTGGTTATTATGTGTCCTCGGGAGGGAGGGGGGGCATGTTTACATCTGTATGGATGAACTAGATCAAAGGAAAAAGTTTCATGTTGTTTTATGATTTTTCCTTTCACGCCTCAGGAACAAATGATTTTGAAGAGGATGAGTGAATTGATTATCCTAAATTTTGATTTTAATCATTTGGGGAAAACATTCATCTCATGTAGAATTGTGAACCATATGTGTCCTCTGTGTTAACCTTTTTTGGTTTGTGTCACAGGCTCTAATTAACTGATGGAGCTCAAACCGCTACCCCTTCCTATATCCTGAACACAACAGATCTTAATGGAAGAAACGATTCTTGTATGCTCAGCATGCTGAGCTGGAAAAGTCTCTCCACACCATGTCTCTTTGTTTACTGCCTGGCCTTCGTTCTGGTGTGTCTGGGAACGGAGTGGTTATCTGGGTGACTGGTTCAAGATGAAGAAAACAGTTAACACAGTTTGGTTCCTCAACCTCGCCAGGCCGACTTCCTCTTCACAGCATTCCTGCCCCTGAGAGTGACACACCTGGCTTTGATTTCCACTGGCCTTTCGGCAAGTTCATGTGCAAACTGAGGAGAACCATAAGCTCCTGAATATATTTGCCAGTGTCTACATCCTGGTGGTGATCAGCGGACAGATGTGTGTCTGTGGTTTGGCCCGTCTGGGCCCAGAACCACCGAAGTGTACGCAAGGCGTCTTATGTGAGTCTGATTGTTTGGGTACTGGCTCTGATTCTCAGTGCTCCATACTTCATATTCAGGGACACCACACAATTACCTACACATAATGACAAAATCTTCTGCTTCGACAATTATACTCTTTCACATGATTCTGAAAATACATCTGTGAAACAGTTGGGACAGTTTCGTCATCAGGTCATGGCCATCACCCGCTTTGTCCTGGGATTTGTTGTCCCCTTCACTGTCATCATCTCCTGTTATGCTGTAATAATCCATCGTCTCAGGAGGAACCGCACCCTGGCCAGACAGTCCAGTCGTCCCTTTAAGATCATCACTGCCGTTATCACCGCTTTTTTCTTGTGCTGGGCTCCTTATCACATCATGCATCTGATTGAGTTGGTTTATTTCACAGCTGAAAATCAAACTGGAAAATTACAAAAAGTCATTACTTTCGGTGTCCCTCTAAGCACCAGCCTGGCCTATCTAAACAGTTGCCTGAACCCACTGTTGTATGTGTTCATGGGCCAAGATTTCAAGGATAATGTCCGCAAATCCATCCTGAATGTATTGGAGACGGCCTTCCAGGAAGAGGAGACACGCTGTCACACTGACACTAAGTCAGTGGACACCAGTCAGAACAATGACAGGTCAGCTCTTAGTACTGAGGTGTAGACTGTAGATGGCACAAAGAATCAAATCCTGAAACTGTACATAGCAAATTATTTTCAGTTTATATGAAATCCTTTTTTCCTTCTTTCCTTTTGTTTTTTTTTTCTTATAAAACACCCTCAACATGAGCCATAAACATGATCCCAGACTGGATCTTTTCAATCTGATGTAGTTGGATTTATTTGAGTTTTCACTATGTGCTTTGTTTACTCATCAGCTCTATCAAAGAGTGCTGCCTTTTAACTACACCTGCAGTATTTACAATCTGATGGTAATATCATACAATAAGTTGTGATGTCTTTGTTGAATAAGGTAGTAGAAGAATGTTTTTAATCACTGAGATCAAATGTCTACACGTATCTACACTGTCCTGTTGTTGGCTGCTCTTGCACTCACAGCAGTGTCTCCAGTCTGTACCATAACAGAGCTAAAGGGTCAATGCCATAACCCAGGAAAAAGAAAAATCAAGTAGTAATTTGACTAGTAATTGACTAGTACATAACTTTATGTTTGATTATGTGTAACTCAAGCACCACAGAATAAGGTGTGGGTGAAAACAGGAACTTTCTTTGTTTCTTCTCATCTTTCAGAGCAGAGTTTGATGACATGTTCTTTCCTGAATTTGACCACTAAGAAAATACAGTCAAAATAAGTGTACACTTATTTGAATGTCATAATTTCAGAGCACCATTAAAATTAAAAGATCATACACAGTGATACTTTCAAAAAAACCACTCAAAAACATGACTTTCTTACTCTACAACATATTAGCCTGTAGTGAATATAATTTACTGATTATACAACACACAAAGCATTTTTTTTCCGAACTTCTGCGAAGCAGGATTTTAACGCATGAAATTCTCCATCTACAGCCGCTCATCTCAACCAAGTTGTGGGCACATGACAGCCCTCAAAGGAAACATTTTTTGGTTGATCTGCACCAGTTTTAGACGTAGCTCTTTTGTTGTAGTTTACCTCTTTTCCAGCTTTATGCTTTCACCTGAACTATGACTGGTTTGATAAACATTTATACACGGAAGTTACTATCTATTTTTTACCTGGCGAAGGTGTACATCATTCCCTATCTGTATGATAAACACCTTCAGAGAAAAAAGGAATGGCACACTTGTCTTATTTTATGTGTCAGACTGAATATTGTAACATATGACATGAACTGCTCAATAAATGTTTTATTTCAATCATAAATAATGATGATGATGATGACTTTTATTACATTTTTCGCACAACCCATCTTCACCACATACTTTCACAAAAGACTTTGTATGGCATCTCCTTCTCTAGTATCATAGCCTAATACACACTTTAGATACAGGATATACTTCTGATGTTGACAGTCTTTCTAATTATTATTGGGAACTTTCTTCATAACATCAATTGACCAGCAGGTGGAACTGCTGTACATATTTAAGTACACAACATCCAGTAAAGTGCTGCAGAATCAGGTGATTCTCAGACCGAGGACAGCGACATTAGGAAGAAGTAAATTATATTATATTTTTTTTTTCCAACATTGGATAATATCAGTAGCTTTTACATCCTTTCCTATTGTTCTAATATTCTCACTTGGGTAAATTTTATGATAAGGTTCTAATTTTTATTAGAACGGTTTGGACAGTACGGAAAACAACACATGAAATCATCTGGAGTTTTAAACAACCTGTTTCTAAACCAAACATAACAGCTGCACTTCAAACATATTTCTGAATTTCAGAGGAAATCTGATTAAGACTGTCATAGAGGTTACTGACCGGAAGGAACATGCAGATAGCCGAGACTTGTGCAATTACCCTGAAACTAATATGATGATAATACATTAGAAAATGTTATGCTCTTACTTATGATATCTTTCGCTCTGATCTACTTAGGCAGTATAGTCCATGTGTCAAAGGGACAGTGGCAAAGAGGGAACAGCTTGATTGGAGGGAACAATGTGATTGGAAACCCTCAAATAATGTCAAATGCTGCAGGTAAGTATATATTCAAATATCAGTTCAGACAGTAAAAGAGAAATCAGACTGAGAGAAGCCAGAGCACCAGCTCTTTCTCAGTAGTTCATGTATATTACATGTGTATGTACTACAACAACAGTTCACTGTAGCCAAGCCATTACACATCCTTGTATTTCTGAGTAACAAAAATTGAATATTCAAGAACAAAATGAGTAAAAGAATTTTTTTTTTTTAAATCCAGGGTAAATAAAAGATTAACATCAATAATTTTGCTAATAACCTAATATTTTTTCTAAAAGTGGTTTTAAGTTCAAGGGTAAGTACAACTAGGCTCTGTTATGTTTTTGTGTTTAACAGATCTTAACTTAAAAACATTATATTCATACACTTTTGAGATAGGTTGTACAAGTGTAATTTCTTATCAGAAGCATTAAAATTGTTTTGTTTTTTGTTTTTTTCAATGAAATAATGTGTAGTACATGTGGTCCTGCCTCGATGTGGCAGAGACTTTACATATATCAGGGGTCTGCAGGGCACACAGGTTTAACTGTACATAGGAAATCATTTGAACACAAATATCATTGTGTATAAATATATATATATATATATATTCTTTTTTTAGTATGATAAATTTCTTTTATGATGGAGCATGTACAAATGGACTGATGGGAGTGTGAAGGTAAGACCCCATTTTCAAATGTGTTTATGTAAATCATATGTATTTCAAATCTCTCTTATATTTCATTTATATTCAATGTGCTATCCTTAAATAGATGCACAGCTTTACACTCTTTATTCAGATAAAGAGATTAGAAATACTTGTTACGCTTAGAGCCTTACCTAAAATACAGTTGTAACAGTTGTGGTGACCCCTGCAGGTATGAAAACTCTTTCAAACTAACAACCCTTCTCCACCACGCTAAAGGTAGTTGCACGTCCTTTGTGTTTCTAAATTTCAGAGGAAGTCCGATTAAGACTGCGATAACAGAATGGAACATACACATAAGCCAGATCTCTGAAATTGCCCTGAATTTTATTCAGCAGGATCATTGGTGGACATGGGGTCTCCCAGCTCAAGCTCTTTTTAGGTAGTCTTTTCAAAAACCCACAATTCATGCTATTTGGTCACATAGTAGTTTCTCTCTTGGGTGTCCTGAAGGACAGGGGCTCTATTGAAGAAGACAGAAAAAACCTCGGTACAAATTTCAGTATCAGACTCATGAGTGCAGCTTTTGCAGATAAATGGATAAGGAAGGCAGATAACACTGAGAACACTGAGGCCATGTCTTTGAGAATCTGGGGGTATAAGTATCCTGGGTCGAGTTTACATGCTACATTTCAAAACATGGAGGAGATTCTATTGTCATATATAATTTGAACTAATCTGAGGCCCATAAATAGATATCATAAACCATTTTTATGAACAGGAGGGAAACTTCAGAGTTGCACCAGAGTTTTTCTGCTGCAGCCACATACTCCTCTGACTGATGAACTCTGAGAGAGGTAGTGTTGTTATATGTTATCCTGTGAATGTGCATTAGTTTGAAATGAATCTGAAGGGGTTTGATTGAAAAAACAAAACATGTCTGCATCTGATGTTGGTTACAATTACCCAGACAATCACTTTATCCTCCAATTAATATCAAAGGCATTGATTAACATTATACATTAAAGATTATGTGCTACATTTCAGATATTTTGCTGCTTTACTAAATGGACAAAGATTTTTGTACACAGACACAGCCAAGCTACTGTCCATCTGATTGTGTTTGAATTTAGATCAATATATGTACAAAATGTACAATATCCTGAGATTCTCTTCCTGTACGTGCAATGAATTTCATTTTTAATTCCAGGTGTTGTGCTGTTTGCTGGTTTTTCCTACGTGTTAACTTTTGTGCACACAGCTGTTAAATGTAAAAACAAATACATGAATCGCTAAATAAGTGAACAAGCATTTACTCCAAAGAAAATAATCAGACTGAACTTGAAGCTCACAAAGAAAGTTGGCATGTATTACAGAACACGTGCTCAAAGAAACACACATGCACATAAAGGCCAGGCTGGTGATTGTAAGGACACTGATAGTGATGACATTGTCTAATGATCTGGGAGCTTATGGTGCTGTTCAGTTTGGATATGAAGTTGCCGAAAGGCCAGTGGAAATCAAAAGCCAGGTACATCACACCAAGGGGCAGGAATGCTGGGAAGAGGAAGTCGGCCACAGTGAAGTTGAGGAACCAAACTGTCTTAACTGTTCTCTTCATCTTGAACCCGGTCACCCAGATAACCACTCCGTTCCCAGACACACCAAGAATGAAGGCCAGGCAGTAAACAATGATAGACATGGTGTGGAGAGACTTATCATACAAAGAGACATTTCCACCATATAAATCTCTTGTAATAGTATTATCCACCCTTATCTTGAGACCCTCCTGGGATTGCAACATGAAAAATAAATCGTTATATTTTATTGTCCATGATTTCAAGGGCTCAACAAAAATGACAGGTTATCAAACGTGACAGGAACGATTTTCAAACATTTGTTTTTCTAAATTATGATAATATGGGATCCACAATTAATACTATTTATCTGAGTTCCCACATGTTGATATCTTATGGTTCCCTTAGCACTTGGATCCCATCAAAGTTCGTTACAACCTGACTTGTGGTTCCATCATAGACACTGGTTCAGCTGACTTTGAGCTTCTACATGTCGGCTGCAAGCTTTGATAAACTTGTCATTTAGCACAAGGACAGATGACTGATGATGTGACACCTGATAATATCATATCAGTACTTGCAGATGTTAAATCACTTGGTTAAAATCTTAGGTGGTTGCTCTTCTTCCAAAGCATCATAGAACAAAATAAAAGTAAAATACAGTATTGAAAAAAAAGGAATTATACCATTGGATTAATATTTTATTTGTGTTATTATCTGATGTGTTTAAATGAATACAAAGTGGATCCACTAATGTTTGCTTAAACAGTTTATGTTTTCCTCAGTTTACTTTTGTAATATATTATTAGTAACTCCTCACTGCAAAACCAGATATTTCACAATTTCTGGGGAAACCTGATTAAGATTGTAAATCAGGATTCTGACAACTTTGAAATAAAAAATTACTCTTATAAAAATATCATATGTCATGAAAAGATCTACAGATGCAGTATAGTTCCTACATATCTGGCTTCAGTACCAGCAGACCACTGTTTTATCAAACTGCTTGGTGTCCTTCAATAACTGACAGATGCTGCTGTGACTTTCTTGTAAGGTGGTGCAGGCTGAAGAGAGGGGACAGTAAAAGATGCAGTAGTGTCCAGATGTTGATTCACATAGTCAACACAAAACAACAATGAATATAATGTATATTAAGTATAATGTAGTAGTATAATGTATCACCTCATTTATTATGCATCTCATCTATCAATGATGACACAAACAATCGTTTCTAATGACAGTGCACAAATGGTTCAGGAGAACACACAAGAGTCAATGGTCTCTGGGATGTAGAAAAGTTTTTCTGTACATGCTGCTTGTGGCTCCACCTCAGCGAGGGAAGTGACATATTACTACCCCAAGAGCAGTTTATATAAACCTGTCAGAGTTTGATCATGAAACTTCTGCTGCAGATTCATCCTCGACCAACTGAAGGGCTTTGAGAAAGGTACATTACCAGACCAACATCCTACCTTGGATTTGAAAAATGATGCAATTTATTTAAACTCATTGAAAAAGCTCAGCCGCTTTATTTCAGAGAATCGGCCTCAGTTCAGGGTGGATAAGGATTTTTAAAAACATTTGCCAGTGAGGATACAGTCAGTCTAAAAATTGGAAATTGTTATAAGAAGAATTTAGTGTGTTGTTTCTGTATGTGTGTGTGTGTGTGTGTGTGTGTGTGTGAGTGGTTGCGTGTGTCAATGTGTGTGTGTGTGTGTGAGTGTGTGTGTGTGTGTGTGTTTGTGTGTGTGTGTGTGTGTGCGTATTCGTCTGTTTCTGTGTTGGACACAGCTTTTGTTAACTTTTCAGAGTTGCATGAGAGTTTGTCTGCTACGGACAAATGTCCCCCCTTAGTGTTGTTAAATGTTATCCTGTGAATTTGCATTAGTTTGAAATGAATCTGAAGGAGGTGGATTGAAAAGAAAAGACATATATGCATCTGATGTCGGTTACACCAACCCATGAACATGTGAATGCTTTAGGAAACATTGAAAAAAAACAAGATTCATTTTTCATGTTGCAATTGCAGGCTGGCCTCAAGATAAGGATGGAGAGAACAAATACAACAGATTTCTCTTGGTATGATGACGAGGACGAGGACTATGAAAAATTTCTGAGGCTGATAAAGTCTCTCCGCACCATGTCTATCATTGTTTACTGCCTGGCCTTCGTTCTTGGTGTGTCTGGGAACGGAGTGGTTATCTGGGTGACCGGGTTAAAGATGAAGAAAACAGTTAACACAGTTTGGTTCCTCAACCTCGCTGTGGCCGACTTCCTCTTCACAGCATTCCTGCCCCTGAGAGTGACACACCTGGCTTTGGATTTCCACTGGCCTTTCGGCAAGTTCATGTGCAAAAGGAACAGCACCATAAGCTCCCTGAACATATTTGCCAGTGTCTACATCCTGGTGGTGATCAGTGTGGACAGATGTGTGTCTGTGGTTTGGCCCGTCTGGGCCCAGAACCACCGAAGTGTACGCAAGGCGTCTTATGTGAGTCTGAGTGTTTGGGTACTGGCTCTGATTCTCAGTACTCCATACATCATATTCAGGGACACTCTACAATTACCTGAACTTAATGACAAAATGATCGTCTGCTTCGACAACTTTGCTCTTTCACGTGATTCTGAAAATCCATCTGTGATTCAGTTGGGACAGTTTCGTTATCAGGTCATGGCCATCACCCGCTTTGTCCTGGGATTTGTTGTCCCCTTCACTGTCATCGTCTCCTGTTATGCTGTGATAATCCATCGTCTCAGGAGGAACCGCACCCTGGCCAGACAGTCCAGTCGTCCCTTTAAGATCATCGCTGCCGTTATCACCACTTTTTTCTTGTGCTGGGCTCCTTATCACATCATGGGTCTAATTGAGTTGGTTCTTTTCACAGCTGAAAATCAAACTGAAACATTAGACAAAGTCCTTGCTGTCGGTCTCCCTCTAACCAGAAGCCTGGCCTTTCTCAACAGTTGCCTGAACCCACTGTTGTATGTGTTCATGGGCCAAGATTTCAAGGATAATGTCTGCAAATCCATCCTGAATGTATTGGAGACGGCCTTCCAGGAAGAGGAGACACGCTCTCAAACTGACACTAAGTCAGTGGACACCAGTCAGAACAATGACAGGTCAGCTCTTAGTACTGAGGTGTAGACTGTAGATGGCACGAAGAATCAAATCCTGAAACTGTACATAGCAAATTATTTTCAGTTTATATGAAATCCTTTTTTCCTTCTTTCCTTTTGTTTTTTTTTTCTTATAAAACACCCTCAACTTGAGCCATAAACATGATCCTAGACTGGATCTTTTCAACCTGATGTAGTTTGATTTATTAGAGTTTTCACTATGTCCTTTTTTTACTCATCAGCTCTATCAAAGAGTGCTGCCTTTTAACTACACCTGCAGTATTTACAATCTGATGGAATGAACTGATGGTAATATCATACGATAAGTTGTAACGCCTTTGCTGAATAAGGTAGTAGAAGAATGTTTTTAATCACTGAGAGCAAATGTCTACACGTATCTACACTGTCCTGTTGTTGGCTGCTCTTGGACTCACAGCAGTGTCTCCAGTCTGTACCATAACAGAGCTAAAGGGTCAATGCCATAACCCAGGAAAAAGAAAACCAAGTAGTAATTTGACTAGTAATTGACTAGTACATAACTTTATGTTTGATTATGTGTAACTCAAGCACCACAGAATAAGGTGTGGGTGAAAACAGGAACTTTCTTTATTTCTTCTCATCTTTCAGAGCAGAGTTTGATGACATGTTCTTTCCTGAACTTGACCACTGAGAAAATACAGTCAAAATAAGTGTACACTTATTTTAATGTCATGATTTCAGAGTACCATGAAAATTAAAAGATCATATGCAGTGATACTTTCAAAAAAAAAAACACACGAAAACATGACTTTCTTACTTTACAATATATTAGCCTGTAGTGAATATAATTTACTGATTATACAACACACAAAGCATTTTTTTTCCGAACTGCTGCGAAGCAGGATTTTAACGCATGAAATTCTCCATCTACAGCCGCTCATCTCAACCAAGCTGTGGGTACATGACAGTCCTCAAAGGAAACATTTTTTGGTTAATCTCCACCATGTTTACACGTAGCTCTTTTGTTGTAGTTTACCTCTTTTCCAGCTTTATGCTTTCAACTGAACTATGACTGGTTTGATAAACATTTATACATGGAAGTTACTATCTATTGTTTACCTGGCGTAAGGTGTACATCATTCCCTATCTGTATGATAAACACCTTCAGAGAAAAAAGGAATGGCACACTTGTCTTATTTTATGTGTCAGACTGAGTTTTGTAACATATGACATGAACTGCTCTATAAATGTTTTATTTCAATCATAAATAATGATGATGATGATGACTTTTATTACATTTTTCGCACAACCCATCTTCACCACATACTTTCACAAAAGACTTTGTATGGCATATCCTTCTCTAGTATCATAGCCTAATACACACTTCAGATACAGGATATACTTCTGATGTTGACAGTCTTTCTAATTATTATTGGGAACTTTCTTCATAATATCAATTGACCAGCAGGTGGAACTGCTGTACATATTTAAGTACACAACATCCAGTAAAATTACTGCAGAATCAGGTGAATCTCTGACCGAGGACAGCGACTTTAGGAGGAAGTAAATTATATTTTGAGCCGGTTTTCTTTTTCCAACATTGGATAATATCAGTAGCTTTTACATCCTCACTTGGGTAAATTTTATGATAAGGTTCTAATTTTTATTCATGAAAAGGTTTGGACAGTAAAGAAAAATACACATGAAATGATTTGGAGTTTTCTGTATAACTTTACCATTGAATTTTCAAATGAAAATGATGGTAAAATACTGTTTGTAGAGTTCAGGAAAGTGTCTTTGCTTGATCAATAAACAACCTGTTTCTAAACCAAACATAGCAGCTGCACCACAAACATATTTCTAAATTTCAGAGGAAATCTGACTAAGACTGTCATAGAGGTTACTGACAGGAAGGAACATGCAGATAGCCGAGACTTCTGCAATTACCCTGAAACTTATATGATGATAATATGTTAGAAAATGTTATGCTCTTACTTATGATATCTTTCACTCAGATCTACTTAGGCAGTATAGTCCATGTGTCAAAGGGACAGTGGCAAAGAGGGAACAGCTTGATTGGAGGGAACAATTTGATTGGAAACCCTCAAATAATGTCAAATGCTGCAGGTAAGTATATATTCAAATATCAGTTCAAACAGTAAAAGAGAAATCAGACTGAGAGAAGAATTTTAAGTGTTGTTTCTGTATGTGTGTGTTTGGTTGTGTTTCTGTGTGTGTGTGTGTGTGTGTGTGAGTGTGTTTGTGTGTGTGTGTGTGTGTGAGTGTGTGTGTGTGTGTGTGTGTGTGTGTGTGTGTGTGTGTGGGTGTGTGTGTCTGTGTGTGTGTGTGTGTGTGTGTGTGTGTGTGTGTGTGTGTGTGTGTGTGTGTGTGTGTGTGTGTGTGTGTGTGTGCGCGTTCTTCTGTTTCTGTGTTGGACACAGCTTTTGTTAACTTTTCAGAGTTGGATGAAAGTTTGTCTGCTGCGGACAAATACCCCCCTCCTAGTGTTGTTAAATGTTATCCTGTGAATTTGCATTAGTTTGAAATGAATCTGAAGGAGGTGGATTGGCAAAAAAAGACATATATGCACCTGATGTCGGTTACACCAACCCATGAACATGTGAATGCTTTAGGAAACATTGAAAGCAAAAAGATTCATTTTTCATGTTGCAATTGCAGGCTGGCCTCAAGATAAGGATGGAGAGAACAAATACAACAGATTTCTCTTTGTATGAGGACGAGGACGAGGACTATGACAACAGTAAGAGGCTGATAAAGTCTCTTCACACCATGTCTCTCATTGTTTACTGCCTGGCCTTCGTTCTTGGTGTGTCTGGGAACGGAGTGGTTATCTGGGTGACCGGGTTCAAGATGAAGAAAACAGTTAACACAATTTGGTTCCTCAACCTCGCTGTGGCCGACTTCCTCTTCACATCATTCCTGCCCTTTAGTGTGACGTACCTGGCTTTGGATTTCCACTGGCCTTTCGGCAACTTCATGTGCAAACTGAATAGCACCATAAGTTCCCTGAATATATTTGCCAGTGTCTACATCCCGGTGGTGATCAGCGTGGACAGATGTGTGTCTGTGGTTTGGCCCGTCTGGGCCCAGAACCACCGAAGTGTACGCAAGGTGTCTTATGTGAGTCTGAGTGTTTGGGTACTGGCTCTGATTCTCAGTGCTCCATACTTCATCTTCAAGGACACAAATCAAAATGAAAACATCACCCTCTGCTTCGACAACTATGCTCTTTCAGATTATTTTCAAAATCTTTCAGTGAATCAGCTGCGACAGTTTCGTCATCAGGTCATGGCCATCACCCGCTTTGTCCTGGGATTTGTTGTCCCCTTCACTGTCATCGTCTCCTGTTATGCTGTGATACTCCATCGTCTCAGGAGGAACCGCACCCTGGCCAGACAGTCCAGTCGTCCCTTTAAGATCATCGCTGCCGTTATCACCACTTTTTTCATGTGCTGGGCTCCTATTCACATCATGGGTCTAATTGAGTTGGTTCATTTCACAGCTGAAAATCAAACTGGAAAGTTTGGCCAGATCATTGTTGTCCGTGTCCCTCTAGCCAGAAACCTGGCCTTTTTCAACAATTGCCTGAACCCACTGTTGTATGTGTTCATGGGGCAAGATTTCAAGGATAAAGTCCGCAAAGGAAGTAAATTATATTTTGAGCCGGCTTTCTCTTTTCCAACATTGGATAATATCAGTAGCTTTTACATCCTTTCCTATTGTTCTAATATTCTCACTTGGGTAAATTAATTATAAAGTTCTAATTTTTATACGTAAAACGGTTTGGACAGTAAAGAAAAATACACATGAAATCATCTGGAGTTTTCTGTATAACTTTACCATGTAATTTTCGAATGAAAACGATGGTAAAATACTGTTTGTAGTGTTCAGGAAATTGTCGTTGCTTGATCAATAAACAACCTGTTTCTAAACCAAACATAGCAGCTGTACTTCAAACATATTTCTGAATTTCAGAGGAAATCTGATTAAGACTGTCATAGAGGTTACTGACCGGAAGGAACATGCAGATAGCCGAGACTTGTGCAATTACCCTGAAACTAATATGATGATAATATATTAGCAAATGTTATGCTCTTACTTATGATATCTTTCGCTCTGATCTACTTAGGCAGTATAGTCCATGTGTCAAAGGGACAGTGGCAAAGAGGGAACAGCTTGATTGGAGGGAACAATTTGATTGGAAACCCTCAAATGATGTCAAATGCTGCAGGTAAGTATATATTCAAATATCAGTTCAGACAGTAAAAGAGAAATCAGACTGAGAGAAGCCAGAGCACCAGCTCTTTCTCAGTAGTTCATGTATATTACATGTGTATGTACTACAACAACAGTTCACTGTAGCCAAGCCATTACACATCCTTGTATATCTGAGTAACAAAAATTGAATATTCAAGAATAAAACGAGGAAAAGAATTTTGTTTTTTTTTTAAATCCACGGTAAATAAAAGATTATCATCAATAATTTTGCTAATAACCTAATATTTTTCTAAAAGTGGTTTTAAGTTCAAGGGTCAGTACAACTAGGCTCTTTTATGTTTTTGTGTTTAACAGATCTTAACTTAAAAACATTATATTCATACATTTTTGAGATAGGTTGTACAACTGTAATTTCTTATAAGAAGCATTAAAATTGTTTTGTTTTTTGTTTTTTTCCATGAATTGCTGTGTAGTACATGTGGTCCTGCCTCGATGTGGCAGAGACTTTACACATATCAGGGGTCTGCAGGGCACACAGCTTTAACTGTACATAGGAAATCATTTGAACACAAATATCATTGTGTATAAATATATATATATTCTTTTTTTAGTATGATAAATTTCTTTTATGATGGAGCATGTACAAATGGACTGAGTGTGAAGGTAAGACCCCATTTTTCAAATGTATTTATGTAAATCATATGTATTTCAAATCTCTCTTATATTTCATTTATATTCAATGTGCTATCCTTAAATAGATGCACAGCTTTACACTCTTTATTCAAATAAAGAGATTAGAAATACTTGTTACGCTTAGAGCCTTACCTAAAGTACAGTTGTAACAGTTGTGGTGACCCCTGCAGGTATGAAAACTCTTTCAAACCAACAACCCTTCTCCAACACGCTAAAGGTAGTTGCACGTCCTTTGTGTTTCTAAATTTCAGAGGAAGTCCGATTGAGACTGCGATAACAGAATGGAACATACACATAAGCCAGATCTCAGAAATTGCCCTGAATTTTATTCAGCAGGATCATTGGTGGACATGGGGTCTCCCAGCTCAAGCTCTTTTTCAGGTAGTCTTTTCAAAAACCCACAATTCATGCTATTTGGTCACATAGTAGTTTCTGTCTTGGGGTGTCCTGAAGGACAGAGGCTCTATTGTGTGGACTTTGAAGAAGACAGAAAAAACCTCGGCACAAATTTCAGTATCAGACTCATGAGTGCAGCTTTTGCAGATAAATGGATAAGGAAGGCAGATAACACTGAGAACACTGAGGCCATGTCTTTGAGAATCTGGGGGTATAAGTATCCTGGGTAGAGTTTACATGCTACATTTCAAAACATGGAGGAGATTCTATTGTCATATATAATTTGAACTAATCTGAGGCCCATAAATAGATATCATAAACCATTTTTATGAACAGGAGGGAAACTTCAGAGTTGCACCAGAGTTTTTCTGCTGCAGCCACATACTCCTCCGACTGATGAACTGTGAGAACGGTAGTGTTGTTAAATGTTATTCTGTGAATTTGCATTAGTTTGAAATGAATCTGAAGGGGTTTGATTGAAAAAACAAAACATGTCTGCATCTGATGTTGGTTACAATTACCCAGACAATCACTTTATCCTCCAATTAATATCAACGGCATTGATTAACTTCATACATTAAAGATTATGTGCTACATTTCAGATAGTTTGCTGCTTTACTAAGTGGACAAAGACTTTTGTACACAGACACAGCCAAGCTACTGTCCATCTGATTGTGTTTGAATTTAAATCAATATATGTACAAAATGTACAATATCCTGAGATTCTCTTCCTGTGCGTGCAATGAATTTCATTTTTCATTCCAGGTGTTGTGCTGTTTGCGAGTTTTTCCTACGTGTTAACTTTTGTGCATACAGCTATTAAATGAAAAACAAATGAATGAATCGCTAAATAAGTGAATCTTTTTAAACAAGCATTTACTCCAAAGAAAATAATCAGACTGAACTTGAGGCTCACAAAGAAAGTTGACATGTATTACGGAACACGTGCTCAAAGAAACACACATGCACATAAAGGCCAGGCTGGTGATTATAAGGACACTGATAGTGATGACATTGTCTAATGATCAGGGAGCTTATGGTGCTGTTCAGTTTGGATATGAAGTTGCCGAAAGGCCAGTGGAAATCCAAAGCCAGGTACGTCACACCAAGGGGCAGGAATGCTGGGAAGAGGAAGTCGGCCACAGCGAGGTTGAAGAACCAAACTGTGTTAACTGTTCTCTTCATCTTGAACCCGGTCACCCAGATAACCACTCCGTTCCCAGACACACCAAGAACGAAGGCCAGGCAGTAAACAATGAGAGACACGGTGTGGAGAGACTTGTCATACAAACAGAAATTTCCACCATATAAATCTCTTGTAATAGTATCATCCACCCTTATCTTGAGACCCTCCTGGGATTGCAACATGAAAAATAAATCGTTATATTTTATTGTCCATGATTTCAAGGGCTCAAAAAAAACAACAGGTTATCAAACGTGACAGGAACGATTTTCAAACATTTGTTTTTCTAAATTATGATAATATCGGATCCACAATTAATACTATTTATCTGAGTTCCCACATGTTGATATCTTATGGTTCACTGAGCACTTGGATGCCATCAAAGTTCATTACAACCTGACTTGTGGTTCCATCATAGACACTGGTTCAGCTGACTTTAAGCTTCTACATGTCGGCTGCATGCTTTGATAGACTTGTCATTTAGCACAAGGACAGGTGACTGATCATGTGACACCTGATAATATCACATCAGTACTTGCAGATGGTAAATCACTTGGTTAAATCTTGGGTGGTTGCTCTTCTTCCAAAGCATCATAGAACAAAATAAAAGTAAAATACAGTATTGAGCAAAAAGGAATTATACCATTGGGTTAATGTTTTATTTACGGTATTATTTGATGTATTTGAATGAATGTAAAGTGGTTCCACTACTGATCGTGTAAACAGCTTATGTTTCCTTCATTTTCTTTTTTTACATATTATTAGTAACTCCTCATTTCAAAACCAGACATTTCAAAATTTCTGGTGAATCCAGATTAAGATTGCAAAACAGGATGCTGACAACTTCGACATAGGAAATTACTCTTATAAAAATATCATATGTCATGAAAAGATCTACAGATGCAGTATAGTTCATACATATCTGGCTTCAGTACCAGCAGACCACTGTTTTATCAAACTGCTTGGTGTCCCTCAATAACTGACAGATGCTGCTGTGACTTTCTTGTAAGTTGGTGCAGGCTGAAGAGAGGGGACAGTAAAAGATGCAGTAGTGTCCAGATGTTGATTCACATAGTCAACACAAAGCAACAATGAATATAATGTATATTAAGTATAATGTAGTAATATAATGTATCAACTTATTGATTATGCATCTCATCTATCAATGACGACACAAACAATCGTTTTTAATGACAGT